>JANEYF010004235.1:0-600000 GCA_029963845.1 Rhamnusium bicolor
GTACAAACGCTTTGTGGAATGGTGCGATCGGAACAATGTTGCAGGCAAGTACAGTGAAAATGTAATGTCGGCCTTTTCGAGCAAAATTCTAGAATTTGGAAGTCTTCGACGCTTTGGGTACATTTTTCAATGATAAAGGCTATGTTAAATGTCAAGAACAATGAAGAAATAAGTAAGAGTTATAAACTCATCGCAGTTATTGAAGCGCAAAGGAGAAGGATATCGTCCAAAAAATTAAAAAATGTTTACACGCCAAAATATTGATAAGTTTATTGCAGAGGCGCCAGAGGACAAGTATTTAATGTTTTAAGTAGCTGCTGTAATGGGTATACTAGGCGAGTGTCGCCGTGAAGAACATTGTCAAACGAGTTTAAACAATATTAAGGAATTAGGAAACACACTTATAGTGGTAAACATTCCAGATAGCAAGACTAGAGTTTCAAGAACCTTTACTGTTATTACACCGAGACTTATATTGACTTATATCATAAGTACCCTTAGCATTACGTCCAGCTCATGTCAACCACCAACGTCTTTTTATTAAATACACTGGTAACATAAATGTACGATTCGACCTGTTGGAATAAATATTTTTGGAAAGATGCCTACAGATATTGAAAGATTTTGAAATTATCAAATAGTGAACTTTACACCGGACATTGTTTCCGTCGGACATCCGCCAGCTTGGCAGCAGACTCTGGTGCAAATTTATGTACAATAAAGACATGGAGGATGGAGAAAGTTCGAGTGTTGCAGAAGGATACTTGGAAGATTCGTTAGAAAAACAAAAAGAGGATTGCTTATCACATTCTTCCAAATAATTGCCCTTCTTCTAACAATTCAGAAATAGAGCATATTAATAGTATTTCCTCCACTGCTTCAAGTTCAACTTCAACAATTTCTTCTTGTGAAGTAGCTTCCTCACAAAGGATTTTTTTTTTTTTTTTTTTTTTTTTTTTTTTTTTTTTTTTTTTTTTTATAAATATTAATAATTGCTTCAATTGTACAATTAATATAAATGTTTCTAAATAACTTGTAATTTTTTGTTAATAAATATATAAATGTCATTATGACAGACGACTTGTTATTTTACTTTTTGCACTAGTGTTAAAAGTAAATCATGTGATCATTTTTAACGCGAGTTTATATAATATTACATTTTTTAATTCAAGTATGCCGTGTTAAAAATTTAGTTTTTAATGGTGTTTGTAGAAAAAAAATATTTTTAAGTATTACCTGTACATGTGGAGGTGTAGACAGGGCATAAATAATGGCATCTGCAACGTGTTGTGCTTCAATCATTTGACTTTTCTTAACAAACATTTTAATTATAGTTGGGACTATTCCTGTGTCAACAAGACCTGGACTAATACTCTAGGGACAAAAATAAATAATCACGTTGAAAATCAATTTTATCCAATATTACCGTAACTTTAATTTTTAATTTTAATGAGTTTAGTTCCAGTCTCAGAGTTTCTGCCAAGGCTGTTACTGCAAATTTGGCGGCAGGATTTACGTTTGCTTTAGGAAAATCGTATACCTTGTGGCCCGCAATACTATTTATGTGAACTATGTGTCCATCTACGTTGTTAGCCTTCATGTCCTTTACAGCTTCCCTTGTGGCTATGCAGAGTCCAAACACATTAACTTGGAATATGTCGTTCCAATCTTTTGTACTGCCACTGGAGAGATTGTTAAGTTTATAAATACCAGCGCTGTTAATGAGAATATGAACAGGACCTAAATGTTCTTTGATCCATTTGAATGTATTTAAGATATCCTCTTCTTTTGTTATATCTGTTTTAAGAGGGTACAGTTTGCCCTTTTCCTTAGACAGTTTTTTTGCTTGCTTATCTAGTCGATCTTTTCTCCGTGCCAAAGCAACAACCTGAAAGATTTTGGAAACAATGTTAATTATAATAGATCGTAAAATATAGCAAAAATAAAAACTGTACTCCTGAATTCTGCAACACATGTCAGAATTTCATTACTTTTAGTTTTTCAGTATTCAGTATGCAATATGCATAGTAATAATATTATTAAAAATATTACATTACTTCACAAACAGTAAGAACTAGCATTTCAGTGCCTGTCTGATCTCCCATAACAAGCATGCAAGATCTAGACACAACAAAAATAAGGCTGGAAAGTGTGTAGACTGTAGTCATCGGGCCCCATTGTGGCACATGGGAACACGAAGGCACTACTGTGTACTGTACTTCTAACCTTATTTTTTGTTCTTGTTTCTGATCTATCCCATCCTAGATCTAATTCCTTAGTTACACTACGCTGATGAGGGGCAATAACTCCGAGACACGTGTCCGTAGCTGCATAATTGTTTTTTTTGGGGATATGGCACTAAATCTTCTTTGTTTTGTTCAAGTGAATAACCTGTCTTACAGTAATAATACGTTCTCTATCTCCATCTCTTTCCACTCATATATTTAAACAGAGGCGGTGAATAAATCAATGATTATAGTACATTACGAATACATTTTCACTGACATGAATAGTACATTCGAATGGAGCTCGCGGCAGCAATGACTGGCGGTATAATTTTATTTTTATACGGAAAAATGATCAGGCCGCCAATTCCATACGCTTTAAGGAATCATCATGAAATTTTAGAGCGACTTGGCGACATAAAGACCTTTAATTTGATATGCAACAGACCCCTGTGTCAGGCTATAGGAAAATGCAATAGGGTGGCTAAACGCCATATTGGAATATTATAATCGAGTTAACCTCAAAAGTACCTAACCTGCTTGGGAATATCGTCCCTAAACTTCAATGAAAAATTCAAATTTTTCAAAAAATAATAGGTGGGGACCTCTGTGTAAATAATTCGATTTGCTTTTTAACATACCGGGTAGCTATTAAAAAACGAATCCTGTTTTAAGCTCCATAACTCCAAAGTACAGGGTTTTTCATTATAAATTACCAACCCCTTATCATTGTTATTGCCTATAGAAAAAAAGTTTTAAGTAAAAGTTGTGTGGTTATGACTGAATTTTGTTAAATGCTATCAAAAGTACAGTAGCGTGTAGATTTCAGGGGATACAAAAAATAATATATTTTTTAAATGGGATACCCTGTATATTAGTAAATTTTTGAAATGATCCTTTGTTCCTGATTTCAAAAATATACCATATGTTACCCCTATCATATACCGTTTTTGAGTTATTAAACGCCGATTATTTTAGTTAAACTAGTTACTGTAAATATGGAAAAGTTAACATTATTAAAGTGTGCTATGAAAATGACAACTCTTATGTCTGATAAGTTACATTTCTTTAATGAAATAATCAAAATGGTTTACAGTGAGGAAGAAAAAACCAAATATTTATACAAAATAGATAACAAAGATTTATTTAGGAAATTTAAATTTAAATAAATGATTTCATAAAAGATGTTCATGTGTCCACCATTATTGTCAATGCATAATTGATAACGTCTTCTTATATTTATAATTGCACCGGAAATATTTCAAGTCTAATCCTGTCTTTAATGACTTGAACACTATTATTATTATTATTATTGACAATGTCTTTTAGAAATCCACAAAAAAAATGAATCGATAAGGGCCAAATCCGGACTATTAGGTGGCCATTTAATAGGTCCATATTGGGAATACATTATTCAAATGATTTCGAACAGGTAGGATACTATGCAGGTTGCCCCATCCTGCATCCAAATCGTATCATCAAGTTCGGCTTCCGGAAAATTCTGCAAAAGAATATTTTCTGCTTCTGGGATAATTACTTCCAGATAGATATCTCCAGTTAAAGTATAATCATAAAATATAGGCCCAACAATTTTGTTTCTGAAAATTCCACACCAAACAGTTTTTCATTCTGATTTTTATTTGTTTTATCAATATTTTTCTGTTGTGCTTGTTTCCCCATAACCCTCGATTTTTCCTATTAAAAACTCCTACCGTAGAAAAGGATGATTCATCAGTCTATAATATTTTAGTAAAAATATCGGGATCTTCATCCAACTTTTGAATCATCTGGTGGCAATAGTCCAGCCTTTTCCTTTTATGAGCCTCTGTTAAAACTTGTACGGCATGTACGGGTAACATTTATATGGTCTGTAGCTGTTATTTTTTAACGTACGTTGGTTTTGGAATAACTTTTTACCTAATTTATCGACTGCATTATTTATACTATATTCAGAATTTTCTAAAAAATAATACAATGTTTCAAAAAAGTCTATTTGCGAATAAATATGGATGGGTTTACCTTCGAAATGAAGCAGTATATCTAGCTGTCCTTCCTGGTTTGCTTGAACTACACGCTTTTTCTACTAAAACTGGAGGTATTATTCACCTTTCGGTAAATATTTTTGAACGTATTTTCTGATGGTGTTAGACGATTTGGATGCAACACCCTATATACTTTTTTTGCTGCACGTTTATTTTTGTTATTTTGTATATAACAAGTAATTATTTGGACTTTTCTTCCTCACCGTAAACCATTTTGATTATTTCATTAAAAAAATGTCACTTATCAAACATAATAGTTGTCGTTTCATAGCTCACTTTAATAATGTTAACTTTTCCATATTTACAGTAACTAGTTTAACTAAAAATATTCGGCGTTTAATAACTCAAAAACGATAAACGGTAGGGGTAACATATGGTACATTTTTGAAATCAGGAACAAAGGATCGTTCTAAAAATTTAATAATATATAGGGTATCGTATTTTAAAAAAATATATTATTTTTTTGTATCCCCTGAAATCTGCACGCTACTGTACTTTTGTGCATTTTAGTAAAGTTCAGTCATAATCACAACTTTTTATATAAAACTTTTTTCTATAGGCAATAATAACGATGATATATATATTATAATGAATAACCGTGTACATTGAGATATCTAATTGAAATTTACTGACAGTTACATTGTTTCAATAAAAGCCTACTATGTTTTAAGCTGCTTATAAAATTATCAACTTGTAATAGTAAATTTAAAATATTGTTATTTCGTTCTTGATAGGCATACACCTATGCAATTTGTTAGGAATATCTTCAACCTTTTGTCTGTAAAAGATAAAAACCTCAAATCGATATTTCGATGTACCACGGAGTTATAGTTTATACTTTCAAACTGAATTCGTTTTTTAATAGCTACTTGGTATAATGTATGATTTTTACTTACATGAAGACCATTTTCAACCAGTTGTTCTACAATGGCAGCGCCAATACCAGAACTAGCACCAGTGACTACTGCCACCTTACCAACCCATCGTTCCATAGAAAGCACCATTGGAATTAACTACGTGACTAAAATTTGAACATTCCTTAAAATTAAGATTTGTTTAGTACCATTATTTTTACGTAACATTTATTTTTAAAATATTGGAGTGGACATAACTCGAAATTAACTCAACAATTTAACTGATAACTTATCATTAGGTCGTGAAAAATTAGACGGCATTCAGTAGCGTCCCATGTGTATATCCCATGTGAGACCTTTTTATTAATAAAAAATACGCTTATTTTATTTGGTGTCATTTCATGACACTATATTAGTGATGGGATAATTCGAATTAAAAAAACTGCTACCAATTACTTGGGGATCAGAACTTCCTCACCGTAGTAAAATTTGATGTGTGGCAGAGTTTGTAATAAAAGTAATTTTTGACGTTTCAAGAAAGTCACATTGGTGAAATGTCACTAATTATTTTTTTAGATATTTCAAATTTTAAGAACTGTCAACCAAAATCAAATTTTATTGTGTCACCAAAATGTTTACAAAATTTTTAATTTATACCTATATATAAAAATTTTAAACCAATGTTATAATGAGTTTGTATAACAGATCTGATTTATAGTCTTTCATCACGAATACATTTTTTTTGTAAAGTTAGAAATAGAAATGTTGGAACCCGGTAGACCCTGTTCCAGGGCACCGATTTTGCTCATCATCGAACTCAATCTCTTCCTTGACCTCTAGAATGTATGTACCAAATTTGAAAGCTTTATCTCAAAAACTGTAGCTGCTATCGCGAACCACACAGACACACAGACAGAAAATTTTTTCTACCTGAAATTTTGTGTATCGTCATAATTTGTCGAGATTCGTCCAGAAATGCAATTAAAAAAAAATTTTTTCTCCTCACTTTGAGGGGTGAGAAGTAACCTGTAATCCGATTATTGAAATAACCAATTTGATTATTTTGATCTGTATGTAATTCGAATTAAAAATATTCGGAAAATAACTGGAAATACAGGCCATTAATTATGAAATGCAAATACTAAATTCTGATTACAGAACGAATGAAAACAAATCAAAATAATCGAATCGCCGAATAGGTCGACTTTCGAATTGAACGACTATCTCGATTCTCGGTGTATCAGCAACCGGTGCGTGCGTCTGCGCCGTGCAGTGTAGGTCCTACGCAGACGAGCTTCGCCTCTATTAACTATAACTTTATTGCCTTTATCTCCCTATACTGAATACGTTCTTTATATCATGAAACACTTTATGAAAATTAAAAAGGAAATCAGATCAAAAATTATAACTGGTACGATTGAGTCATATAAAAAATATTTACTTGAAATTGAGAACAACCTGAAAACAAATCCAAAAATCTTTTGGACGTATATTAACGCTAAATCTAAAACAAGCTCTATACCCAACATTATGACGTATGAAAATGTCACATATGATGATCTCAAGGTATAGTTTCTTTTTTTAACTCATATTTGCATGGTAGATCGCAGTATGTCTATTACCATGGATATCAGTCTGCCAAATTTACAGAAGATTCAGGAGTCCCCAGGGGTCAGTACAGTTCCACAAGATACTCGGAAAAAACGAAATTTTTAGAAACTTCAACACCTCTATCTCGAACACGAAGAGAGTTAGAAAAGTATGTTCATTGAGAATATTTTGCTTAAAATGACGCTGGCTGCTCATTAAAACGGAAACACTGTGTATAAATGTGACCTCGGGACTTGGATGGAGTGAAAGTGAAATAGACTGGCATCGAACGTGTTAAATCTATACGGTATATAGCATGAATTATTTCTTTTCGTTTTTCGATATTACCAACTGAACAATTTTAACAGCGATTGACAGATTTATATTGGATACCTGGTGAAATATTTTGCTGAGAATATTTTGCTTAAATTGACTGGCTCTATACGCTGGCTGCTCATTAAAACAAAAACACTCTGTATAAATGTGACTTCGGGACTTGGATGAAGTGAAGGTGAAATAGGCTGGCATCGAACGTGTTAAATCTATACGGTATATAGAATGAATTTTTTTTTTTTTCGTTTTTCGATATTATCAACGGAATAATTTTAATAGCGTTTGATAGATTTATATTGGATACCTGGTGAAAACACAGACTTCACTCACATTACATTTTAGATCTTTATATTTGTCTCTATGCTTAAAAATGTAAGAAGCAAATCTTAAACAGGCACTCGCCGTGGAATTATTATTTTTTATCAGTTTATACATACAGCCAAGACGACATACTTAAGCAGACTGGAATGCGCCTATGCGGCTCGCAGATATTTTCATTTATATCTGCTGCATACTCGCATATAGTGTCTATTGTCTACATACATACGTCTATGACCAGCATTAGATTTGCTACGCTCCGTTTATCAGATATGATATGATTTGATTTGACTTATCTGTTCACTAACCTTGAAGAATACATAATATTTTTGGCATGGAATTAAATTGACCAGAATTGAGAAACAACTCCTGTTTCTGGTATATCTACTTTTTTCCTTATCCGTTAATGAAAAATATTGGATTGGCGATAAAAAGAATTAAGTATAAAGGAGTAACTATATATAAGATTTTGTAACAATATAACATTTTATAACGATATCACAATAAAAGTAATCTGTATTGATTTGCGTAATAATATACAGGAATTTGAACTATTTAAAAATCAGTTTTTGACTATACCTTTTATATTTTTTCTTTCCTTACAGAATTGTATTCCTCACAACAAATTTCACTAGACTAGTTGATTTAGTGAACCTTTACTTAATGTAAATCAATGTTAACATTGGACGTAATAAAACCTGTTAATTAATTAAAACGAATTTAACGATTCACCATTATATTAAACTTTAACATAATCTATACATTTCGTCATTGTATTAATTGACTATATATTTTTACTGAACGTAATGAATGACATATTTGTTTAGTCTTTGCTGGATACTGTTATCCTCTGACTCGTTCGGACTAGTTGAATTTCTTTGATTTGCTCAAATATTTTAAAACAATTCAGAAAGGGCCGACAATTCAAGTTTTCAACAATGGGGCACAAGTTAGGGTGTCAAACCTCAAAAAGTTCTTTGATGAAAAACTTTTTAGTTGAATTCAACAACTGGAGACTTTAAAATTCCAACCAAAAAGGTTTTTTCTCAAAATTTTTGAAGATTTGAACGTCAAAACCTTTTTTTACGAAAATAAAATTTAATTTGGGATTTTTTTCCTAAGTGGCGTAATTCTAAATTGTACCCGAAGAATGGCCCAATGACGAGTTGAAAATACTCGGACCAGGGGTTCTTTCCATTAAGATATGAAGTCTTATATACCCCTGTAGGTGGGAACATTGACTTCCGAGTTGAAACTGTTTCAAGCGCTCTGTACCAACTAGACTCCGTGCACAACATTCTGGACCTAAGTTACTGTTCATTACGCAGCAAAGTCAAGGAACCTAATTCATCCACTGATTCGCTACTCAACAGCTCGGTTTATCTTAATAACAGTTTCCTACGCCGTCAGAGATAATTTAATTATCAACAGCAGATTTATCGACAAGTAAATCTTCTAACAATAATTACTGAAGGTAAATATAACAAAGAAGTTAAATATCAAAGTTAAGTTCCGAAGTTAATTAAACAAACAAGTTGCAAGGAATTATGTCAATTTTACCTGTTCTGATAGAATTGCTCCAACTCTGTGAACGACATATCACAAAACGTTACCCGCCATGGAGGTTTTAAATGTGACGTCACTCTTGTAGTAAACAAAACCTACGGTTGTCTTACCGTGATTGCTTTGTGAATATTTGGACTGATTTCGTGTTATCTTTTCAAGTTTATAATAATTAATCATGGAGGGAGGTTTTTAAAAGCTGACAGTACGAATTTGCCAAGAATTGAAACAATAATGGTGGCTAAATTCTTTGCAACTAATTCCTGTTCTGTCGCATTTAGAACATTAAAACATCTGTATAAGTATATAATATATGTTTACTTCTAATTTTATAGCTAACTAGGTACTTATTTTTATAAAAGTGTATATAATGTAGGTAATTAGAACATTATTTATTAAACAATTTTCAACATAACCTCAAAATTACAAACATGACATGTGAAAGACTTTACTTGTTTGCATTAGGTGTAAAGTTCAAAGCTATTGAAAATATGAAACAAAAATGTATACTTTTACTCGAGAATAATTTTAGATCTCTGGCAGTTTTATAAACAACTTTTGTGGTGTCTTTACACTTGTACTCATGAAGTTCGGCACCAAATATTACGTATAACGATGGGAACTCATTATTTATAAGCTAAATAAAAAAACGATACCGAGCGTTACATGCGTTTGTTTGTTTACTACAAGAATGACGTCACAGTAGATAGTGATATGGAGTCAACAAGTCAAGTGTTGATGTTTGTGACCGACGTTGCTGCGACAATGCGTTTGGTGGGCCGTTTTCTTCAAAGAGATTGTAGGTTTTTATATGTTACGTGTAAAGTGCATGCGTTCCCATCTTGTAGCAGAAACGATTCGAAAATGTTTTCCAGAGGTAGATGCATTAATAGCAAATACAAAAAAAGTATTTCTCAAATCTCCTAAGCGGCTTCGAGCATTTCATACACTGTGTCCTGGTATTCCGGAACCACCAGATCCGATTCTTACACGTTGGGGAATGTGGTTGAAGGCAGCTTTTTATTATGCTGAATATTTTCAACAAATAAAAGCTGTGATACTACAGTTCAACCCTAACGAGGCTGTAGCTATTAAGGAAAGCCAGACAAGCTTTCAAGAAGTTTCCCTTGAAACAGATTTAAAAACTATTTATAAAAATTATAGAGGACTACACGACGCAATAGAAAAATTGCAAAATACTTCGTTTTCGTTAGTGGAATCACTGCAAATAGTGGACGACGTAAATACACAGCTACAGACTATAAATGACGAAAAAAATAAGCCCGTTATTGAAAAATTCGAGTGTGTATTACGGAAAGATCCTGATTTTACCAAATTACGACAAATTTGTGATGGTGCGTCTTACGCCGCACGTTCCTATCACTAAAGCGGTTTCTCCTACTATACTTGCAAACGTGTTTTCATAATCGTAGACTGGCTACGTGTCCGAGGTTTTTTTCGATAACCTTATATCAACGAAGAAAATTACTTTATTTCATAGTTCTGTTACACACTGTATATATAGTTTTTGTGTATTTAGAAAAGTTAAATTAAAAACAAAAGAAATTATGAAATGTATGTTTTAACATAAAATAAAAAAATAATAAATCTGTAATTCAGGCGTCGTCAGTTACATTGTGTCATGGAATCATGGATTACGCAAGGTCATGGACTGCACCTATAGTGAGTTCTTGAATCTGAAAAATAAAATAAAAATCTCAGTCATTCAATTATTCACAATTGATGTAATATTTTCGGTCAAGAGTTATGATTCTATTTTTGTTTGCAATTAATAGTACGCGAACGACATCTTGAATCATTTTATAAATATGTTAATTTATGTAAATTTTTTTAAAAACCACATTTTTACATTTATTAAATATCTCTTTTATTTTACGACGTCAAAAGGAATAAAGCTGAAATATAATAACAACAAAATTGCTGCTTATCACAGATAAATATAACACATATTTTTTGACACATTTGCCACGATGAATATTAAAATAATAAAAATAACTAACACTGACATAGTTTTCTACAAAACACAGTATAAGCACTCGACGCGCGTTTCGCCAACCAAGTTGGCAGCATCTGGAGATAATTAAAACTAACCCTTTGCTTATGCCAACAATGCATCCTGCTTATACCTAAACTAAAAGGTATTTCAATAGGGGTGATATGATTACAATTTGACATTATGGCTATATTTGAAATGTCAAAATCGTCTGTCACTGTCAGTTAATTCAGTAACATTTGCAATTTAATCATGGAAAGATACACGCCTCAACAAGCTAAACTAAAAGGCTTTTCAACAAGGCTGATATGTTTTCAATTTGACATTGTGGCCATATTTGAAATGTCAAAATCGACTGTCACTGTCAGTTATATTCAGTAAGGTTTGCAATTTAATCATGGAAAGACACACGCCTGAACAACGTTTGGAAATTGTCCAATTTTCTATCAAATTAATCGTTCTTTTATTGCAACTTATCGTGCACTTTTACCAATTTATGGTCGTCATAATCCGCCCAGTGTGCTCACAATTCGTCGAACTGTTGAAAATTTGAAGGGTACTTATTCTTTACACAATGTTCGTGTGTCAGCAAGACTAAGAACTGCTCGAAGTAATGAGGATATTGCTGCCGTTCAGACAAGTGTTGTTGAAGACTCAAATTTATCGATTCCAAGGTGTTCTCAAGAGTTAGGACTATCTGCAACATCCACAAAATTTGTACCTCCATAAAAAATTGTTCTCACACAGAAATTGCAGTCTTTGGATCATCGCAAACGCCGTGAATCGTTGATTTTGCCTTGGAACACTTGAAAATGATGCTGATTTATTTCAGAAATTCATTTTCACAGATGAAGCTCATTTTCTTTCTCAGTGAATCGGTAAATAAACAAAATTGTCGTTACTGGTGTGAAGCAAATCCACAAATTATACACGAGAGACCTTTACATTCCGTTAAAAGTAACCGTTTGGTATGGTTTTTGGCAAGGTGGCATCCTTATTTCTTTGGAAATGAGAACAGAGATGCCATTACTGTCAATGGTGAGTGGTACAGGTCGATGATAAAGAAGTTTTTATGGCCTGAATTTAATGATATTGATTTAACCAACATCTGGTTTCAACAAGACGGCGCTATGTGCCACACAGCCGATGACAAACAATTTATTGCGTGAAAGGTTCGGTGAGGCGATCATTTCGAAAAATGCTAATGTCAATTAGTCTCCAAGAAGTTGTGATTTAACTCCCTTGGACTACTTTTTCTGGGATTATTTGAAGTCGTCGGTTTATGCCAATAAACCAGACACAATTCATGCACGAAAATTGAATATTGAACGCTGTATTCGTGACATAAGGCCTGGTTTATTGAAAAAGTGTTTGAAAATTGGGTTTATCGGATTGGGTCCTGTAAGAGGAGCAGAGGCGACCATTTGAATAATGTTATTTTCAGAACATAATTGCATCGATTGTACTTCAAAATAAAATAAAAAAATTTTTGCTCTGCCTCAATTCCTTGTGGTTTCATTAAAAAACATATCAATCTTATTGAAAAGCCTTTATTATTACGGTTCAGTGAATCATGAGTGAATAATTAACCAATAGAGCGCGCTATATGCGTTTGGCCCTCTGTCATTATTCATACCATTTTTACACTTTGTAATTTCCAAGCTTTCAAATGCATCTAGGTCTCTAGTGTTTGTTACCTTCCTAATTGACCTTAAATTCCTACTATATATTTTATGATTGTTCTCAAACGTATATTTGGCAACAATATGAGCAATATGCTTCTTAAATCTAGTTTGAATTGATCGTCTAGTTTGTCCAACATACTTTTGATTACAGTCTTTACAGCTAAATGTAAATTCTCCACCTCTCAGTATTATCAATTATGGAACTATTAATATTAATATTGTAAAAAAAATAGATAATTGCAACATTTTTCCATTTTATTTAATACGATTGGAAAAAGTATAGTGTTTAACTCGTGACAATTGGCCATTTCTACTCGGATGAATTACTCCACGCGCCTTCGGCTTGTGTCGTAAAAATTTCATTCTCATGGAAATGGCCAACTTTCTCACTCATTGAACAACATACTATACCTGTACAGTAGGAGGTGTTGACAACACATAAATAACACAATTGGAAATATCTTCTGTGTTAATAATTCCATATTCATTAAAAAACTTTCTTTTCATTTCAGCCTCTCTAAATTGGTCTGGAATAATATCAGCATAAACAATTCCCAGACTGATGCTCTAAATCGAAAAAAAAACATTAGATATATCGTTGAGCCAGACAATAATGAGTTAAATTTTGTTCTAAAATCACCTAGAAAGGATAAATAGTACCTATATTCAGTTACTTTGCTTGATTTTTTCATCTAAAAAAAAAAATTCCAAAATTATACTTACATTTTTACTTTCTTATACCTAATATAAGGAAGTACAGTAATCGTGATTTTGTTCGACCTCGAGATTGATTTATACGTTTTGAACCCTCCTGAATCCATTCTGACTATTTTCCGATTGATCTGTCGGTGCGCGTGTGTGTGTGTGTGTGTATGTGTATATCCGCGATAACTCAAAAAATACTAATGGGAGACTTCCCAAATTTGGCAGTTAAGATTGTCAACAACATTTTAGGTGACACATTAAATTTGGTGAATGTGGTACCACCAAAAAGAGACACAATGAATGAAAGAAGAAAAAAGGTACAATTTCGGGGAAAAAAATATAAATTTTTATTGCATTTCATATCAAAAAATTTGATAATGACTTTTCTTTTAAATTTGCTACAATTGATGATTAAAACATATCATTCTGGAACTTCATTCAAATGCTCAAGGTTAATATTAGCACCAAGATGCTACAATATTGCACATCCGTAATTGCGGTACATATACACATATCATTAATTGTTGTTTAGAAATTGGCTATTTTCCAGACCAGTGAAAGCTATCGTTAGTAAAACCTCTACCAAAAACAAATAGTCCTGAAAATTATTCTGATCTAAGACCAATAAGCATAATATCTGCAATGGCAAAAGTTCTAGAAAAATTTATTCAGCCTCAAATATACGACTATGTGTCAAAAAATAATATTATCTCTCATTTACAGTCGGTTTTTAGAAAAGGTCATAGCACTACCTCTGTGTTACTAAATATTTGTGATGACATTTTTAAATCATTAGATAAAGGTAAAGCCTCGGCACTTGTTTTATTAGATTTCTCTAAAGCCTTTGACACTTTAGATCACAGCCTCCTTTGTGCTAAATTAAAATATTATGGATTTGACAACATTTCAGCTAATTTCTTTAGGACATATTTAGATTCTCGGACTCAAAGAGTGGTTCTTGGGAATTCTTTTTCAAACATTTCCCAACATCACATCTGGTATTCCTCAAGGATCAGTGTTGGGTCCAGTTCTCTTTTTACTGTATACAGCAGATTTACTTAAATGTGTCAATTCAACAAAAATACAAGGGTATGTTGATGACACCCAACTTCTCTACTCATTTGATCCCAAGTCTATCAATACAGCTTGTAATAACATAAATGCAGATCTTCATTCTATTACAAACTGTTCAAAAGGAAATAATTTAAGCTTAATCCATCTAAATGCTCGGTTATTTGCTTTTCTCAAAAAAAAGTTAGGGCCTTCGTAAAATCAAATTTGATCCTGAACATAAATAATAAACCTTTGAAAATAATGAGTAAGGTAAAAAATTTAGGTTTAATATTCGACGATAGCATGCGTTTCTCTGATCATGTTACGCAATTGATAAAAAAATCGTATGTTACATTAAAATTACTTTATTGTAATATTAGCTTAATAAACTGCAAACTACGTAAAAACTTTTTGTGAGTCACTAGTTTTACCAATATTAAACTATTGTAATATATGTTACATTCCATGCTTAGACAAACTAAATTTGTATCGATTGCAAAAAGTTCAGAACAGTTGTTGTCGGTATGTCTTTCGTTTAAGAAAGTATGACCATGTTTCTAACGAGAATCAAAGAACTTAAATGGCACAATATTGAAAATCTGTTCAAATACTCTATGTCAATATTTGTTCATCGTCTACTTCTCTCTTCCACACCATCGTATCTCCGTGATAAACTAAATTTTACATACAATCTTCATAATGTGAATGTAAGACATGTCCAAAAATTGGCATTACCTAAATTTCAAACAACCATATTTCAGAGATCTTTCTGCTACAACGCCATCAAAATGTATAACTTTGTTGATGATCAACATAAAACACTACCCGTAAATAGTTTTCGAAGAAAAGTAAAAAATCTTTTTTTAACATCTTAACTTTTCGAATAAGAACATCTTCATAATGAACAACCTATCGTCTACTGTATGGTTCTCTTATGTTTCAACTTTTGTCTCATGTTTAGTTGGTGTATTAATTTAGATTTTATATTATCCTTTGTTATATTCAATATCACTTGTTTATTTCTGTTTTTTTTATGTATATATTTATATAATAAGTGATAAGGTTAAGTGGAGTAGCCGTGGCTAGACTTCGCCTTGTATTGCTAATTGTAAAATTATATTTACAATTACTTTAATAAAGACATTATTATTATTATTATTATTATTATTATGGAATTTTTTTCTTAGGTAAAAAATCAAGCAATCAAATCGAGTGAGACACTTAAAATAATAACCCTGTTTATTTTTCGTTTACTGTTACATACCGTGACCTTTATTCTTAACTTTAGAAAGTTTAATTCCCTCCTTAACGTTTCTGCTAAAGCCGTCACTGCATATTTACTTGCAGGATATAAGTTCAATCCCTGAATATTGGGTACGCGATGACCTGCTACACTGTTAATGTGAATTATATGTCCATTAACACCGTTAGTCTTCATGTTTTTTATTGCTTCTCTTGTCGCTATGCTTAATCCCAACACATTAACTCGAAGAGTATTATTCCAGCATTCAGAGTCGCCATCGGATAAAAATCCTTCATGCAATGTACCAGCTGAGTTTATAAGTATGTGAACAGACCCCAAATGGTCATCAATCCATCTAAATGCGTTTAAAATATCTTCTTCCTTACTTACATCCGCTTTAATGGGGACCAGTTTACCTTTTCTGCCTTCGAGTCTTTTTGCAAGTTCATCCAGTTGCTCTTGTCTTCTAGCCAAAGCAGCGACCTGGACAAAGAAAATAAATATTATCTTTCACAAATGTCAAAGTCACATGAGATAAATCTACATTGTACACTTTTAAAGCATTTACAACTGAAAAGGACTTATACATAATTATTTATTTGTTTTATTTTATTTATTTATACACCATCTAACAATACAATGACCATTTACGAATGGGAAAAACACATTTAGAACAAAAAGAAAAATTAAAAATAACAAATTACATACATAATGTATACACATGCTATAATACACACATACAGATATATAACGGGTGATTATAAAGTAAGGGATACATTTCAACTTATTATATATTCTTAACAAATCAAATTAATAACAAAAAGTAAATGGAATCTAGTTGCTTACATAATGGGATTTCTGATGTCAAACACTAGTTACCGCAAATGCTCGATATGACCTCCATTTTGTTGTTGTAAAATTACCAACTGTTCCTCCAAATTGTATACAGCACTATTCAACATTTCTGGTTGAATTGCACGAATTTACTCTCTAATACTGTCCTTTAATTCCTCCAGCGTTGTTGGCCGTGTTCTAAACACCAAATTTTTTAAATAACCCCACAGCCAGTAATCCGCTGGGTTAATATCAGGCGATCTTGGTGGCCATGAATTTGCAAAATGTCTGCTTATAACACGATCTTGAAAAACCACAGTTAACAATTCTTTAACTGGTCGGTAAATGTGCAGAGGTGCTCCATCCTGCATAAAAATCATGTTTTCAATTCCTTCGTGCTCGTTTTGCAACTGTGGAATTGCATAATCCCTTAACATTTGCAGGTATCATTCACCAGTAACAGTTACAGATACGGCCTCCCCATTCTGTATTTCCTCGAAAAAGTATGGACCAATGATGAAATTAGCTGTGAAACCGCACCAAACGGTGACTTTTTTATCATGAAGGCCTTGCTGAACGATTTCATGTGGATTTTCTGTTGACCATATTCGATAGTTTTGAGTATTAATTCCACCATTAAGAGAGAAATGGGCCTCATCTGTCCATAAAATACGGGATAACCATTCGGGTTCAATTTCCATCTGAGCCAATACGTGTAATGAAAAATCGTATCTGAGAGCAAAATCTGCGTCCTTTAATTCAAACAGCAGTTGCAGTTTATAGGGATACATTTTTTAGGATTTTTCGTAAAATTTTCCAAACTGTGGTGTATGGCATTTGTAATCGTTTTGATTTTCCTGAAGAACTTCTGCAACTTGGACATCACTAATCCTAGGTCTTCCTGACCTCGGAAGGTCTTTTACAGACCCTGTTCTTTCAAATTTGCTAATCAAATTACGATACGCCTTCATTTTGCACGGCCCTGCTCTCAAACCCATTTTAGTACGAAATCTTCGTAATCCAGTAGTGTAATTTTTACCGCCTTCATAATAACATTGCACTAAACCAATTCTTGTGTGCAGATCCATATTGAAATTATTACAATTTACGTTACGCGAGTTTTATTTTGAGAACAATTCCCTAAATTACGATTATTTCGTTTGACACTTGTATCAATAGTTGTCACGACAATTCTCTTGTTTTCCATAGATACACTAAAATCCAATTATTGAGGCAACTAGATACTGTTTACTTTCTGCTATTAGCATAATTTCTTAAAACTATATAAGAATTTAAAATAGACCCTTACTTTATGATAACCCCATATACACATACTATAATACACACATACAGATATATATACATATAAAAAGATAATAACTGTAACTGTGTCAGATAAAGTCTCCTATTTTTTAAAAATGTCAATGTCATTTTCACTGTTATTGTAGTTAGAGCATATGTTATAAATACGTGAAAACTTTAAGATATTAGGTTAGGTTAGGTTAGGTTTGTTGTGAGTGGGTCTCAGTAGATCCCTCCACTGCGGCCTTCAGCAGGCCTATTGTGGCTGACGCCTAATTATATTTCACCCAATAAGTTCAGTCTCTTAATGAAACTGATAACTTTATTGGATGAGAAGTGTCCAGATCCTCTGGCAGCAGTTGCCCTTTGCCAAATATTGAGAATCGGATCCTCTCCACAGCGGGACAGGTGCATAAGATGTGGTCTGCCTTCTCATCATCATCCAGGCGTTGCACATTTTCTAATTTATTAAGCAATGTTATAGTACGGTTGCCATACAAGGGACGCATAGTCTAGCTTAGACCGCAAAAATGAAAAATGCAATAATTTTAAAGTTTCAATATTTGAGAAATCACAGCCATTTCGTATAATATAACCTAAAGTCTTATTTATGTCACCTATTAACGTATCAATATGATCAACAAAGGTTAGATTTCTGTCAAGACTTATCCTTAGGTCTTTAAACGTGGAAGATCTAGTTAGCAGTTCGTCGTTAAGTGTAGATCGAAGGTATAATTAGAATCTTTAGTGGAAAATGTCATTACGTTACATTTTTTGCACATTTAACGAGTGACTGTTCTCGAGACACTAAAGAGATAAGTTTGGAGATGTTGTTTTGTAATGTAATACAATCATTTAAGTTAGAAATTCTATGTAGGAGTTTTATATCATCCGCATACATTAAAAAATAGACATCTAGCATATTATATATGTATTTACAAACATATTAAAAAGCAGCGGCCCAAGAATATATTCTTGAGGAACACCTGAAGACGAGACATAATCAGAAGACTTGAACCCATAATACGCGACATATTGCAGTCTATTAATTAAGTGTGATTCAAAGAAAACTGTCAAATGATCAGAAATACCAAAGATAGAAGTTTTCTTATAATTATACCATGATTAAGCCTATTGAAAGCTTTCGTGTGATCAAAGTATATTACATCTGTTTGAATTTGCATGTCAATAGATTTAGAGATGTATTGCGTGACACATATTAAATTAGTAGTTGTAGAGTGGCCTTTCATAAACGCATGTTGCCGAGTGGAAATACTAATTATGAGAAATACTAATTATGGGGTTTACTGAAGAACTGAAGAGCTTGTAATTTTAGCTCGTATCGTTTAAAAGGGTAATTTGTTGTGTTTTATTTGTAACATTTGCCTCTGGATTTTAAAAAAGTACGTAAAATTTGTTTTTCTACGTTGCAAAATAAATTTTTTTTAATATTACCATGTCCCTGTTTAGATTAAAATAGTTTTATCATCTTTTTTTCTCACTAAAAAATCTGATATTACGATATTTAAGTAAGACCTAACAAAACTTCAGCCGTTAACTTGGGTTAGTTACTATTAAAAAACTGCAAATTAGCTTTTTCTTGATAAATAATAAGAATGATATAGAATGACAATAATAGATACCACAAAACTGTTAGTTATAACAGAAATGTATTATATTACAAAAACTAATTTAATTTTATTTAAGGGACCAAGGGTCCAGGTCAAGTCTGTTTAGTCTATAAGTTGTTTAGAATAATGCAGTAAATCACTTGACATCTAGGGCGCTAAGAACCATTGCAAGTGCTTAATGTGAGAAACATAATATATAAAGTCAGTCGTGTATATGTTAGTAGAGAATAAGGCCGGTCGTCCTTTGGATGCGTGTTCATCGAATTATTTTCGTCAGAAATCGGAGGAATAATTTCCGTCAGATTTCGCATATGTGGTATCGTCCATTGGACCAGTTTTTACATTGCACGAAGTCAGTCATACGTAGTGATTTATCAAATAAGCATATTATAATTATTAATAATACGGATGATTATCTTTTGGAAAATAGTTATCTTGTTCGACAGCGATTAAAATTAAAAAGAAAAAAGTGTTGGGTAAATGACATATTTGCAAAAACGAAAAGAATTCGGAGAATTTCATCATTTATACGATGATTTGAAGAAGGACGAGAAAAAGTTTTTTGATTACCATCGCATGAATCAGGATACATTTAACTATATTTTAGATGCCATAAGAGAACCAATAAAAAAGTGTCGAATTTAACTTTTCAACATCTATCTCGATCTGTCACAAATTGTTACTATCGATTCGTCAGAAGAACTGCGAACAATCCCATTTGTTTCGGATAGATCGCACATCGCATGTGTTCGTCCGAATTCGTACGAATCAGTTCGGACGCAGTGTACGAGATTCAATCGGTTTCAATGAAATGGGATAATTCGCACTTCTTCGTCCGATTTCTGACGAGTGCAATTCGGACGATCACGCATCCAAAGGACGACCGGCCTAAGGACGCACTTTCCGTATATAGTAGAGTCAAAACACTATTAATAATATAGTCTTTATTTAAACATAAAGAACTGAGTTTTATTTCGATAGGTAAATCCCAATAAAAACTAGTAGATCTTTAAAATTTCTCAATATTACATTTGAAAGCTTTCATCTAGATATCGGTGTATACCTAGATTTAAATTTCTACTATGAGTACAGAAGAAGGTTATAAATATAAGACAATGTTATTAACATTTAGTTTTTCTGCTAAAACTTCAGATAAGTACCGAACTATGCAGTTTCCCAACGAGCGACCAAATTTTTCCCTAATTTAACTTGCTTTATATCTCTTACCAATATTTGTGCTAAACAATTATTATACGTTACAAACTTACTATAAGACCATTGTTCACTAATTCCTCTGCAATGGCAGCACCCATACTCGAACTAGCACCAGTGACTACAGCCACCATACCAATCCATCTATCCAAAGATAGGGTCATAGTTTGGGATAATATATGAACACTACATAAGCACAGTAAACTGCATCCGGACTGGTTGTTTTATATCTAATTTATATCCAATTAATTTGGAGGAGTAACTTGCAATTAATATTTAACAAAATACTGCTTTACACGTAAATTATTATATGTTAGGTATTACTTTAAATATTTCCGCGACCTTCTTTTAAAATCATAAACCGGCAATTTTCCCGGCCTTGTGACCAAATGACTTATTACTATAATTGATTTTTGTCTTTGTAATATGCTTAATAATATCTTCTATTTCGGAAAAATAAAATAAACAGTTAGTAAGACTCGTAATTTGCTAACACAATATTAAAATGATTAGAAGGAGGTTCCTGACATGTGTTTTTAAAATATTTTTATTAAACGATTCGCTAGTCACCTAAAACTCAGATATTTTGTGTTAGGTAGAGAAAGACACGAGGCCCTACAGTTCCTTGTAGAGTCCGAAGCACATCTTGGACATAGACAGTCCCATACCTCTTTTGAGCCTGAAAAATGTCAACTAAATTTTCACTTCTTTCCGGAATGAGGGCTACCGCGCTTGAATTCACTACGAGAAGCGCTAGCGGAAAGGTCAATGTCACTGAACGTTAATGTTTACTATGGCTTTTAAACGCTAGTTTTTAGTAACTTTTCTAAAAAATTAGCTGAAAAACATTTAACACAATGACGGCAGAAGGGGAAAGTAGTAATTTACTTGCTCAGTAGGGAAATTACTGTACTTATCAGAAGTGTTTTGTGTCATTAAAGTTAGGTTATATCAAGAATGAGCATAATGAAAATAACGAATGTGCATGATTATTACTTACGATTTTCTGTAGTGGGCTCCTTTGGTAACGCATAATCGTCAGGATTAAAATATTTCTTACAAACACACGAATGTTTCGAAGGAGTAAAGTTATCCCTGCGGATCGCTACCTACCACTGCTTTAAGCGAGTTTTATCTCTCGAAGCATATGTCCGCCTTTTGTTTCCTTACAAAATGGAACTGCACAATACTGAGACACAATTAACATGGTTTTTATTTGCTGGTGTACGAAATAATTATAATAAAACACTATAAACTTTTCCTGCGCCTAACAATAACTTTTGACATGACCTTACTCGACCAGTGGCGCCAACTGGTGCGCCTGAAAACGTTAGCCCTCATTAAGTCGAACCATCGCATTGATCTTCTCTGCCAAGTTAGTAAATACAAGCGCTCTTATCCACTCGGTTATGGTGTCCGCTATAATGTATAGGGTATTCCTGAATAGTGTACCAAACATTAAAAGCTTATGGTATGACACAAAATAAGAAAAAAGTTCGTATAAAGATGGGCCCTCCTAAGGAAGACACAGGATGGTAAAAGGCATTCGAAAATCAAAGTTTTAATTTCACATTTCCTGAACAAAATAACTAAATTAATGAAACTTTGGTTACTTATGTAACTTTTGCGTTGCAACATATTGTCGGGTAATAAATTTTATGATAGGTCTTGCATGCCTTTTGCGGTTCCAATGGTATGGTTAGAACCCACCAATTATTTCGATGATTACTGTTTTTGTGTTACAAGAACCGAGAAATATTCCAAAACAGAAAAACAAAAAATCAAATATCTGAATTTGCCATCAGCCCTAAAACCTGTTCCACAATGCATCAGACTTACCAGTGCCAACTGCGCCTTTAGATTTGCAAAATATTGTTTTGGGAGATAATGGATATAGTAACGACTCTTCAGACAGCCAGCTCACTTAATTGCTCAAAATGAATTGAATGATTTGGTACGTGACTTAGGGCTGTCAAAACAACAAGCAGAACTTCATGATTCCCGACTTAAGGAGTAGAACTTACTGGCTAAAAAAGCAAAGATTACGACTTTTAGAAAAGAAATGCAACATTTTCCGCATTTTATAATGTGGAAAATTCATTATGCGCGTGTATTGATATTTATAGTTTAATGCAGGAACTTAATATCGAGCATTCCTCTTTTGAGTGGCGCTTATTCATAGATTCCTCCAAAGACAATTTAAAATCTGTATTACTACATAATGGAGATTTAAAACCATCTATAACAACTGCCCGTTCAGTAATAATGAAAGAGGATTATGACAGTATGCGCATCATTTTAAATAAAATTAATTACAACAAATACAAATGTGGGGATTTAGATATTATAGCCATTTTGGCTTCAAGGAAGTTTTACAAAATATTGCTGTTTTCTTTGTTTGTGGGACAGTCGTGCAATAATGTAAACCCTAAAAATGTTGTTTTGCCACCTCCTAATATTAAACATGGGATAATTAAAAAATTTGTGAGGGCTATGAATAAAGAGGGTGAAGGATTTAAATACTTAAGAGAACTTTTTTCCCCAATTAAGTGACGCCAAACTTAAAGAAGGCATTTTTATTGGTCTTCAAATTAGAAAATTGTTCGACGATGCAAATTTTAAAGGAAAACTCAACAGTAATCATAGTCAGGGTATTTCAGGGAACAACAAGGATGAGAACTACAAGCAATTAGTAAGCGAACTTTTAGATTCGTGCCAAACGTTTGGTTGACTTATTTCTTTAAAAATTCATTTTCTGCATTCTCATTTAAATTTTTTTCCTGAAAAGAAAGATTTCATCAAGATATCAGGACAATGGAAATTCGTTATCAAGGATGATGAGATCCTGCCATGATGCGTGATTAATATTGGTTGGATTTTTATAGATATTATAAAACAAATAGTGTTGATAGTGAGTGATACCTTGTATATATTAGTTAAGTGTAATGTAACCACAGTGGTACTTTAGCTTAATAATATATTTTTTTATGTCTTTTCGTTTATTAGAGCAGTTATTATAATTAATATTCTCATTTCATATTTTTATTTCTTTTTCTCTTTCGCGGTTTGCTATACCTCACAGACTTGGTTTGGCCCGAATATACGTCAACGGTCCGTTTTCCTGCAGGGGCAAATCCAAACCAGGGAAATTTAAAATACCTTATTCTGACTAGTTACTTTTTGACCCTGTTCACACGATATAATTTTAAGGGTGATCCACGAAATAATTTGTAACAAACACACTTATTTAACTTGTATTTGCCCACCATTACATACACTTTTTGTTTTTTTCATTTTGGAAGGATTTTTCTTACTTCAATTAATTTTTTATAGCAATTTTAATAAAAATAACTGAAATTGTTTACTCACAGCCTGCCAGTTAGCAGAACACACTAGCAGGAACAACATTGCAGGATTTCTTTGCTACATTATGAACAATCAAATAATCGAATTTCGTTCAAGATATTTATGAAATACATCTGAGATGAAAAATTTGATGACATTGTATAAAGATAATGAGTTCTTTTAGTAATTTTAGTTTGTAGTATATTTAGAATTAAACAGGAAAATAAGAATAAAGGACAATTTGGCAACAAACATTTCATAAATCACCAGTATTTTGACATCTCTTTTTATGTTTTATTTTTATTATTTAGTTCAGTATTCCAGATTATTATAAGTTTTTCAAATCCACTAACGACTTAATTGTATAATCGAGACAAGTGTAGAAGAAAGTTGTCTTGTGGTCTTAAAAAGATTGGTGCTAATTTATTACCTTCGAAATTAGCACAACAGTGTACAATGGGTAACTATCGAGATATGTAAGTAATATAGGTATACTAATGAACTGAAAAAAATAAGAATAGGTTTCTACTTAAATTCGCCTACAAATGTATATGTTTAAGAGGGCTAATCGAACCAGTGTTTGTAAGGTAATTTTTTAAAATTTATTTCTTCCATACGGTTTGGTCAAATTACACCAAATTTGGAGGATCAGTAGTTGAAAGTGTACTAGAGGGTACATGTATATCTATTTTAATTAATTTTCACTTTATGTAGGGAAAATTTATACTGTAAATATAAGTGAAATTTGAAAGTGATTAGCTCCTGAATTATGATATCAATCGGTAAAATTCGAGGTAAAACTCATACATGTCTTCTAGAATGAATCTTCATAATTATGCTCAGCAAGTTTCAAACTTTTATTCCGTACTATTTGGTTAAAATAAATTTTCAAAATAAGTATCTTTGTCACTACAAATGGAGCAAGAAAATGTTACCTCTATCGGGAATCGCACCTTCATGAAGTCGGTGAATAAAACGTCCAGTGAAAGTCAAAAGCAAAATTATTCAGCGGCGCATGTATAAAAACTTTCTAGAGAGTGACACAGCTATCCAAAGCTTTTTCCCGACTAGGCCCCTTAGGCAATGGACGTATAAATAAATAAAATAACTCCTAAGAAAATTGAGGATGAATTATTGTAGTTATTTTTTCTCAATCATTCTAGTATTTGCTCATGTGAGATGAAAAATGCTCACCTTTCATAACCTAAGAAATTATATTATGGTAATTAAGAGTGCATCCAAATCTAAAAGACCCAATTTTAATACTACTAAGTGGTCCAAAAAACTACAGAATATATGGACAAGTAATTATTTGTGTAGCTTCCAGGGCCGTATATCACAAGTATATTTACAAGATCCAGCATAACTGCTTGTTAATAGTCTGTGTTCTAGGTTCGTACACCACGATCTTCCAGGCACAGGTTTACCCCCATCTTAGCGGTGGCGGGTAAGGCTGAGGTTAGGAACGGGGAGGAACAGATGGTATACATCTGCTCCGATAGCCAGGCTGCTCTAAAAGCGGTGTGCTCCCCTAGTACGAGATCAGCTCTGGTTCAGGAGTGAGAAGATGCCTTAGAAGAGCTTGCCAGGCATAAATAAGTGAGACTGGTGTAGGTCCCGAGACATAGAGGAATTCCAGCAACGAGAAGGCCGATGAATTGGCTAGACTTTGAGCCGAGGGACCCTGTTTCGGGCCTTAGCCTATGTTAGCCATTACAAGAAGGCAGGTGACAACGGCCCTCAATGAATGGACTCACGAGACACTGAGAAAGCATTGGAGGCCTGCAGGCAAACTCGAGATTTTGTGATGAAACCGAACAAATCGAGATCGACCTGGTTACTGGACTGAAGTCGGAAGACTCTGAGTCGGAGTTCTGACAGGCTACTGCAAACTTAGAAGGCATCTATAATTGATCTATCTATCATGTCCAGGATGCGGGAGTGGTGAAGAAACATCTTACCACTTCTTGGGATAGTGTGAAGCGTTTAGGCGCCTGAGACATAGTATCTTCGGTTCTGAAGTGCTTCTAAGGGGAGGAGATGAGCTTCCTCTCAATAAGTGATATCCTGACCCTCATCAGAAGGTCGAAAAGATTCAACGAGGGGGCAAGAAAAGTACATGGCTGAGGGGACAGCTCAGGGTTGGTTAAAAGGGCCAGTCTGCGGTCTACTTGCCGGGCGTCAGCCTTCCCCACCATTACCATTACCATTAATAATATGTGTAAAGTACTGCAGGAAAACCTCCTTTGTTTTGGATGAACATGAAAAGTATTTACGCGGAAGAACTTTTCATCAATTTTTCTTTGGAAGCATACTGCCAACAATACGATATCGTATAAAAAAAATTCTTAAATTCCATCAGACGAGTCGATCCAAATTGTACAAGTGCTTCAGGAACTAAATTCTAAATAATTTTTTTAGTACCCAAAAAAGGGATAACAAACAAATTTAAAAAAAAGTCGTTGGTAAGTTTCAAGAATTCAGTTTATTAAATTATTCTAAATTGTACTCTTTGTCTACATATTTTCCATCAAAACATAGCTAACAAAACGAATGAAGTGTCTAGATCTGAAAATATGGGAAAGATAAGAAATTGAGTGTCAGCCCTGAAGGCTAGCTCCCATGTCATCTAGATCTAAGGATACTTATTTTTTAATCAGAAGACCCGAAAATAGTTGATTCTTTGTATAAAAAGTACATATTAACATCAGTTTTGTGATATTTTTGGAGGAACTTTTAATTTCACATCTTCACGTTATTGTTGAGTGATGTCAACTATGGTATTTGTGGTGTACCATTTGCAAATATATTTATATTAGTTATATTTTGAAATAATATTTTTAGTTAATAAACTTAACTTTTGGCGTAATAGACTATTAGACGTAATCTGTTTTATTTCCTCAACCATACACAGAACTTTGTAAATAATCAAAATCTCCTGTATACAACTTACCAGAGTATAAAAGCTTGTCTAGAAAATAACAGTTACAGCTACTTATAATAAAATAAAAGAGGGTGTATAATAATTAAAAATTGTTTATGGCATTATCAGAAAACTTTCTACACATATTTGTATTATTAACAAAAAGTTCTCTTTTCAGAAAAATAATAGTTAAACACTTAAAGTATTATTAAATATGATTTGAACGAAACAACTACTCAGCGGGCAAAAACCCCGACCTGCATTGGATTATACCTTCAAATCATCATAGATCGGTAGCCAATATCATTTGTCAATTCCTAACCAGACATAGACCGGTTTCGAACTTATTAGTTCTACTCAGTATGCCATAGGTTATGGAATAGACAAATGAGAGTGGCCAATCTGCTAGTCATATACTGACTAAGGTAAATTAAGCAGTGGTGAGAGGAATTGACAAATGATATTGGCTGCCGATCTATCATGATTTGAAGGTATAATCCAATGCAGTTGCAGCAATTGCCCGCTGAGTAGTTGTTTCGTTCAAATCATATTTAATAACAGTAGTTTAGTCCACCTGGGCTAGAGGTCGCCGCTCTCGGTACTTGCTTCGCAAGTCGCTATCCGCCACAGAGACATCTATGATGTCGGTCGGATAGTAGCATTTGGACCATATGAGAAGTTTCACATACCTCTCACCACTACTTAAAGTATCAAAATAGTCCTAATAAGACTACATCAACGTTAATCGTGGTCAGTTCATTAACCCAATAAAAAATATATTGTAATATTTTTTGCAACAGTTTTTAAGCATATAATTATGCATTATGTCATAAGACAAGTGTGATCAACAAATTGCTAAATGCGATTTAATAATGTTCCCGTCAGATGTAGTATCTCTATTTACAAAAAAGCTATATTGTAGATGTCCTGGTTTTAAGTATATTGTATGCATGAATGTCACTAAGGTTGTTTACTGTGGTGAGGTACCTAATCATGAGTTAATGAGGATGACAGCACATTTAAAATGTTATTTTCTGTGTCGATGTTGTTATTAAATAAATTAATTTAAGTTTCGTTACGATCTTTTTACCACACTGTTTTTTTTTCTAAAACTAAAAAGAATTAATCAACTAATACATAAAATTGGGAAAAATGTATATTTATGACATCTGTATAAATCTGAAATAAAGACGTTCTCATCTTCATTATGTGTTAAACGTTTACGGAACGTCATTAAGTGGGTTTATGGTGAGTTCTTGAATCTGGAAAATAAGAAAAAATCAGTAAGTAAGAGTAAAACGTGCTTTTGAAAATTAAGTTTATACGAGGAATCTTCAGAAGTTTATTTATTGCAATATTACTTTTTTTTTTTTTTGAACTGAGCATAATTTCGTGCCTATAACATATTTTATACCGAGCGAAAGACACACTTTAAGCATGCTGCAAATGAATGCACTGTGTTGGTTTATTTAAAATATATACAAAAATTCCTGCAAAACATATGAATTTTGTATCTCACTTTAAATAATAATTATTTGTTTTTAATCAAATTACCAAGATCAAAAGTTTTATCTAATAAATTTTTTTATTTTTTATCCATTGAAAAAAGTGACCTCTTATGAATAAAAGTAGATGTTTGAAATACAGATTAGGCAATTTTTTATTATAAAACTTTATTAGGAGAAATTTTTCAGAATCATCTCAAAAAGCCAGAACTGAAATTTGGTTGAAAACCAACAAAAAATTCCTGTTAAAAAATTTCAATGTAAAAAAAATTGAATAACAAAAAACGGTTAAATTTAACATTTCTTTGTAGATTTTTTCCGTGGTAGATAAGGTGGTTGAAACTAATAAGCGCCCAAATGAAAATCTTAGAATATTTTATGGAAGAAAAGCAAAAAATGTATATAACTCCTTGATGGTCTCTTTCCTGTTTTGTGCTTTTGTTATAACAATTTGTTTTTAATATGCAATAACCGACTATATATCTGTCGAATATCAACAAAAAAATCATATTAAACTTTTATTAACATCCACAATTTCACTTTCTATTAACAAACAATATCGTTATTTTATTATACGTTATACCTATTTTATTAATACGTTATACCTATCCATATTTTTTTAAACACCATAAATATATGTCTGTTAAAATTACTTATCGTTATTCCTTCTATTAGGGTAGACCGGGGCAAGTGTAAAAGTGAGGAAAGTGTAAAAAAGGGTGAGTCACTTCTGTTGAAACAGCTAAATCAACATCAATTTTGTATTAGGCAACCAGTTATACCTTCCTGCATTTACTAAATCGACATGAACGTCTTTTCTTCCAGCGCTCTATGTTACCGACGACGTAACGTTTATAACCCCAAATTATGCTCAAGTGTCAAGCCAGGATGCGTTTTTTTAAGAAATTCGAAATCAAATGAAATTTTCATTCCTTAAAGCCAGTTTCCGATTTACTACTATTTAGTAAGTATTAAGACCTGTGTGTCATATGCATTTTTGGTTTTCAAATTTTGTTGTAATAATTAAATAAACGTTTACACTTGCCCCTTGAAATTTGTATACTGGGGCAATTGTAAAATAAAAATATTTACACTTACCCCTTGTATTTTTTCACAGGTTAAGTGTAAAATATAAGTCTAAAATATGATTCGAAAATATAAAGGAAGAGCTAATTATGGTGAGGCAATTATGCAAGCTGCAGTAAGGGTGGTCCAAGAAGGAAGTCTGACAGTTTCAAGAGCAGCTCAAGATTATAATATTCCCTAAAATACTCTGTATAAAAGAGTAAAAGGACTTCGTCGGGTGAAAAGCAAATCCGAAGGTAGATCGCCAGCTCTAGCATGGAACGTAGAATATCAGTTGGCAGAAAATATTAAAACCATGGAGAAATGGGGATATGGGTTATATACTTCAGAGGTGATAGACAAAGTAAGACAATATGTGACTCTTAATAACAAATCAAATCAATTCAAAGAAAATACACCTGGAATAGACTGGTTTATAAAATTTAAAAAAACGCCACTCTGTGTCGATAAAGAAACCACAGTCGTTGGAATATTGTCGTAAAAAAGCTACCGATCCATTTATTGTGAACGATTACTTCAATCTTCTAAAACGAACGCTAAATGAACTAAACTTAACCGATAAGCCGGATTGCGTGTTTACTTTAGACGAAACGTCTCTGTGCATGGATCCATCGCGTATAAAAGTAGTAGGAACGACTGGAAAACCCTCTTGTAGGGTAACTGGTGGCTCAGGTAAAGAAAATGTTACTGTGTTGGCTGGGGCGAACGCACTTGGTGAAAAATTTCCTCCTTTAGTGATATTTAAAGGACATAATGTTTGGAGCAGTTGGCTTCCCAACCAGAATGAAGAAACCTTCAAAGAGATGACATATGCGGCTAGCTCAAATGCATGGATGAGATCAGAAATGTTCAGAAACTAATTTATAAAAACGTTAGTTCCCCATGTTTCAGACAAACGGCCAATCCTAATAATATATGATCGCCATGCGTCCCATCTTGATGGTTTATTAATTGAATCTGTAAGAAATGAAAATATTCATATCCTCAAATTGCCAGCGCACACAAGTCACCTATTACAGCTTTTAGACTTAGCTGTATTTAGATCGTTTAAAGCAATTTGGGAAAAAAAATATTAGCTTGGCAGAGACAGCATCAAGGTATGAAACTACCGAAAGAAGAATTTGCAATTTTATTAGGCAATACATGGTCAGAAGTGAGACTAGAAGTGATCCAAAATGGATTTAAGAAAGCTGAAATCATTCCATTTAACAGGAATACTATACCAGATGAAAAGTATGACATAGAAGCACTGAGGAGGTGGAAAAACATTGCTCATGAAGGCACAGACGAAGAAAATAAAGACATCGCACAAAATGAACAAATCGCTCAACAAGAAGGCAATGTTACATTTGAACATTTATTGTTCCGATCTATTAAGCAAGCAGCACCACAAACGCAGAGTAAAAGAAAGCGATTAGCACCTGGAGCTGAAGTTATCACAGCTGCAGCGGCGGTTAATATTTCTCTTGATCCTGGTTCTTCATGTTCTGCCGATCAACCTTCGTGTTCTAAATCCCTTGAAGAAAACTATACTATTTTCACAGAGAAGGTGACCTCGAAAAATAAAAAAAATAAAGAAAACTAGCATTGCGTTGGATGAAAGCAGTGATTCTTCTGTAGACGACATTTCATATGCAGAATCTGGCAATAGTTTTACTCATGAAACATCGGACACTGAGACCTTTGTAGAAACTCACAAGGATGACATTGTTTGTGGTAACAGGGTGTTAGTTGTCTACAAAATTAGGAAAACTTTCAAACATTTCATCGGGCAAGTAGCGCAGTGTTTAGAAAATAATGAATTTATGGTAAAATTCGTTAAAAAAATCAAAAAGCAACTTTGTTTGGCCAAAAATACAAGATATAGATACAATAGACTTGGAGAATATTATTACTCTTTTGCCTGAACCGATCATAACGCATCGTGGAAATTTTCGTTTTCCATTATCATTTGCTGGTTACAATATTTAAGAGCAAAAACATTCTTTTAAACTCATGTTTTAAAATAATCATAAATATCTTGGCACTAGATTTAAGTTGTTGATGTTTCTAACTCATTATAAGTATAAAATTAGTTAAATCGAGAATTTATTTTATTTTTTTGTTAAACCTACATTTAACAGCTTGATTATTTTGCTAATAAAAAAAGTTCACAACTTTGGTATGCATTGTTATTTTCTCAATCTGTAAAAACCTATTTCCTTCTAATTACCGGTACACTTTTACACTTGCCTCACATATGCATTATACGATAACTGCAATGAAGTTTTACACTTTACCTTTTTTGGGGCAAGTGTAAAAGTGAGTGCAAGAAAAAAAATTTTTTTTTTCAATAACGTACTAAATTCTTTCTAGGGTCACAATTTCTTTCCCCTGTTAGAAAAGACACCTTTCCTTGATATGCTACCGTAGAAATATTTATAAATGCATTATCTGCATTGTTACAGGTAAAAAAAAACAACTAACTAAAGTCGCTTTACACTTGCCCCAGTCTACCCTACTTGGTATAGCATCCAAAGAAAAAATTTTAACAGACAATCAATAATCATATTTATTTCTTTAGAAAACATATAATTACAACCCCAATATCCAATTCGTTTATATATGTATCGTTAATATGTCTTAATAAATCATATTATTTTCAGGTAAACTGATTTAACGATGTACGTATAAATGTATTTACCTGTACATGCGGAGGTGTTGATAACACATACATAACACAATCGGAAATATCTTCTGTTTTAATAATTCCGTAATTCTCATATAACTGTTTTTTTACTTCAACTTCTCTAAATTGCTTTGGAATAATATCGGTATCAACAATACCCGGACTGATGCTCTAAAAAAATATTAGGTATATCGTGTACAAAGCAATAAAGGGTTTAATTTATTTCTAGAATCTCCTGGAAAAATATGTATATCGTTTACTGTTACATACCGTAACTTTTATTCTTAAATTTAGAAAGTTTAGTTCCCTCCTTAATGTTTCTGCCAAGGCAGTAACTGCATGTTTACTAGCGGGATAAAAGTTCAGACCCTGAACATTCGGTATACGGTGGCCTCCAATACTGTTAATATGAATTATGTGTCCATCAACACCGTAGGCCCTCATGCTCTTTATTGCCTCTCTTGTCGCTATACTTAATCCCAACACATTAACTAGAAGAATTTGATTCCACCATTTATCATCGCCATCGGATAAATATCCTTCATGCAATGTACCAGCCGAGTTTATAAGTATGTGAACAGGCCCCAAATGCTCATCAATCCATCTAAATGCGTTTAAAATGTCTTCTTCCTTACTTACATCCGTTTTAATAGGAACCAGTTTACCTTTTCTACCTTCGAGTTTTCTTGCAAGTTCATCTAATCGCTCTTGTCTTCGAGCCAAAGCAGCAACCTGATTAAAGAAAATAAATATTATCTTTCTCAAATATCAAAGGCACGTGAGTAAATCTGCATTATACACTTTTAAAATCCCCAAAACTAGAAAGAACCTAGAAGTAATGATGAGACTTGCCCAAGAGCTGAAAAAAAAGCATTTACTTTTAGATCGTTTCGGTTAAGGGGGTAACTTGCTTTGGTTTATTTGTCATATGTTTGCTTTTGGATTTTAAAAAAAGTGCTTAAATTTGTTTTCTTACATTGCGAAATAGCTTAATAGATTAAAGTAGTTTTAACATCAGTTTATTTCTGAAAAGTAAATAAAAAATCTGAGATTATAATGTATCATTAACTATATCCTACCAAAACTTCAGTCGTTAAATTGGACGAGTTACCATTAAAAAGCTGCAAACTAACAATTTTTTTGAATAAATAAGAAGGAAAATAAAAGTTAAATATCGTTACAACAAAACTAGTAGGTCTAGAACTTTTCCTGATATTGCAATTGAAAGCTCTGATCTAGATATCGGTGTATACCGAGAATCAAGTTTCTACTTCAGTACAGAAAAAAGTTATAAATATAACACAATGTTTACATTTAGTTTTCCGCTATAACTTTGCAACAGTACAGAACTTCCAAAATTTCTTTGCAGTTTCCTAACAAGTAGTGTCAAATTGGCCAAAATTTTCCTAATTGAATTAACTCTGTATCTCTTCTCTTACCATTTCTTATTAAATGATATTTGTGACAAATTATTAAACGTTACAAACTTACTATAAGACCCTTGTTCACTAATTCCTCTGCAATAGCAGCACCGATACCCGAACTAGCACCGGTGACTACAGCCACCATACCAATCCATCTATCCAAAGATAGGGTCATAGTTTGAGACAATATGTAAACACCATGTAACAACCATAAACTGCATCCGGTCTGGTCCTATGCCTAATTTATATCCAGTTAATTTGGAGGGAGTAACTTGTAATTAAAATTCAACAAATTACTGCTTTAAAAATAAATTATTGTAGGTTGTAATAATGTTAGATATTAATTTAAATATTTTGCGACCTTTCTTTAAAATGATATACTGGCAATTTTCTCGGCATTTTGACTGAATGACTAGTTATTATCATTGATTTGTTGTTTTTGTAATAGAATAGTTAATTAATATCCTTCATTTCGACAAAAAATAAAAAATTAGTACGACTTGTAAATTTCTAACACAATATTTAAATGATTAGATGAAACTTCCTGGCAAATTTTTTTAAAATATATTCTTAAAATGTGAGGAGTTCATAATTGAAGAAAAACTGTTGTAATAAACTGCCTATGTAAATTTTAAAAATTGAGTACATTCACTAATGGCATCTAAGCAATTAATTGAAACAATAAGATAACAATGACACAACAGTGGCTAGGTGTGACATTTGGCATTTGTTTCCAAAGCCTTACTACAACTAACTACCGTTGAGAAAAAAACAATATTTCTCTCAAAAAAAATGCCAATGACTCAAAAACGACTGAAGATAGGCATACACAATGTTAATAAAAGTGGCCCTAAAATTCACTTTTACATTGATTTCGGTGTCAGAAATGGTAGTCGCCAATTGAAAAAATGAAGTTTTTGGCACTTTTTGATTGTCAACTTTGAAAAATCGCAGTAGGTGCATGAAACATAACAAAAGTGTTAGCAATAATGCAAAATATCGACCAAAGAATTGAATAAAAAAAATCCGTTTATTTATTTTCAATCGCTCAGGAGTTATGAATTTCTTAATGGACCCCTGCAACCCTGATTTTTTTGCGAAAAAAAGTGACATATGTCAAAAACTATGAAACAGACAAGTGCTGACAACTGGGATGTGCTGAACCCACAATTGAATGTAAATATGAAATCAAAATGGGGTGTTTCCATTTAAGATACAGAGATGGCGTCGATTTCCGGTATTTCCGAAAGTGACACCATTTTGAAAATATTTTACTTAGACTTGCAACAGTCGGTTGCCTATCAAATTTCATATTAATACGATTTCGGGAAGTCAAAAATTTTCTAACGAACCAGCTACGTGTATGTCAAACATCGATCATTTTTATGTGAATTTCATTTTCTAGGCAAACAAAACTTTTTGTACAGAGTAATTTCTTCCGAAAGCCAGTAATGCCGAGACAATGTATAATGTCGCTGTAATAATATACCTATGTATAAAACTGCGGGATATTAACTGTAAACAGAAAATATCTGAATTTAGTAATACAAAAAAATATTGTGTTATCGTCAGTATGTAAGTTGAATATGTTGAACTGAATATGTTGAAAGCTCGAAAATCAGTAAATCCTAGAATTTACGCTCTTAACCGAGAATTTACCAATTTGACGTGGTAAATTTACGAATAATTATATTTTCAATATAATTTCGGATTTTTACTACGCCATAACAGTAAATTTTACGATTTTTCACTTTGTGTTGGTAATTATACTAGCGTCTAGAGTCAGGTTCGTCACTTTGGGTCTTGCCCATGTTATTAGCAACGGCGGTTCGTGGGTCAAGAGATAGGGAGGTCAATTAGAAAAGTTTACTGTATTACCTACCTTTTAAAGTGATTTAAATTCCAAGTCGGTCCTCCGGCCTTTTTTGAGATGCAAAGTGGTCAATTACTTTTTCATTAAAGTCTTTTATCGTCTTTATTAATGACCTTTCTATGGTAAGCATAGCTAAAGAAGATAACCTTTCCTGACCCATGGTATTTCTTAAAAATGTCTTTATTCTTTTTAAGGTGGAAAAACAACGTTCACTTTCGACGGTAGTCATAGGGAGAGTACACAAGATTTTTAACAGTTTGACACTTTCAGAAAAAGTATTGCACAAATTATTGTTAATAAAAAGCTGTAACAAAGCAACTGCACCTTCACTATTGGAAAAATCTTCTCGGCTATATAATACTTCTAATTCAGTTTTAAGTTTCAAATGATTTATGACTGGTTACTCCGTTTTAACTAATTTAAACATATCTTGAGGAAAGCTTTTTTTATAATCTTTAAATCGATCTGCGTGAAATAACTGAGACATTGCTAAATGATTACTGAAGCTAAACCTGTTTTTGATCTCAGATGTAATTATATCACAAACTTCTAATGAAATTCTCCTTTTTGATTCTTCCGTTTTACATCTCTGGACAGACTGCATGGACGAAGGATGTCTTTTCCAAATAGCTATTAAAAATTTTATTTCTGATGTCTTCAATTTTACTATTAAAAACGCCAATATACTAATTTACTGTTATGACATCGATATTACATTTTTGTAATTGATTGAACAATATATCACAATGAGACATAACTAAATGAAAAAAATTTAACCAGTAAAGAAAATGTTCATTTTGTAAGTAGTTTTTTAAACCAATAGCTTGGTTTAGAGTGTTGTTTTCTGATTCATTATCAATGATTTTTTTCTAAACAATCTAATAATTGTGTTCGATAGGTATAAACAGTCTCTATGCACTATGTATTAAAATTCCATCGTGTTGGAGCAGTTTTAGGTAATATCACCTTAACAACATTATTTAACACGGCTGTTCTTTTTGGCGATTTTCCAAAGAATGAAGAAAAGCTATGTAAATTAGCAAAAAAAATTGTTATGCTTTTATCCTGACTTGATGCTTTTTGTAAAATTAAATTTAGTTGATGAGCGTAACAATGAATAAAATTTGCTGAATGATAACTTTTTTTAATTAAACATACCTATTAACTTCTTTTTTCTTATCAAGAGATGTTTGCTTTATCGTCATATTATATTTTGGACGGCCACCAACTTTGAATTTCACTCTGTCTTCATAACCCAACTTATGGCCATCTTTCAGTTTTAATATATTTTGTACAACACTCATATTTAATAGTAAACACCAAAAACACTGTTTTACTTAATTTCACGACAAGTAGAGATTTACTAATAAAATGTTCACAAATAAAAACATTAAAAACAACGCGATAGAATTTATCGACCAACGCGTACCTAGTCAACATTAAGACTGCTGACTAGCGACTGCTGTACTAAATTTTGTGCGTTACCGTGTCAGGATCGTCAGGGACATTGCCCCCGCCAGTGTTTTCTGTCTCTTTTGCTTTCTGACGATTCGCGCATAAGTCTATTTCACTATAATTCGTTATAAATTCGGTCCGTAGCTAGCTTTGAGGACACGTTGTGGATTGACCGAAGATTTTTAAGTTCTAGAAATGAATAATGTAATGATCTAGATATTGGAATAGTATTGTGCATAGAATGAACTAGAAACTTTAATATATTTTTTAAGAATATTTAAATTATATATTTTTAAACTTCAGAAAATGAATAGCTCTATTTTTTTATTTGTATGTGGGAGGTCATTGACCAAATGACCCTATAGAAGAACCACCAGTGGTTATTAGCTTTCATTGATTTTACTGTATTTCGTGACCTACAATAACCATTCATAGCATAAAGCTTCCCCTTAATTCATTTTCCTTGACCTAAAATTTCTTTTTTTTTTAATTTTCAAAATTACAAAAAAATAATAGTTTGCTTGATTCTACAAAAAACGTTATACGTATCACTCACGATCGCTAAAGATATTTACTGGTCTCAGACAAAATTGGAGACTTTGCTGCGCTCAGTCTACAAGCAATGTCTTCTACCGGTAAACTACCCTTACTGATCTTGATACCTAATATATGTATATCGAATTCATACATTACATTACTTGATTAAAATTGTATACTTACTATTAGACCATTGTTCACCAGCTCCTCTGCAATGGCAGTACCGATACCAGAACTAGCATCAGAAACCACAGCCACCATGCCAATCCATCTATCCAAAGTTAAGGTCATAGTAAAAACAGATATTGGGCTCAGTTTGAGGTCTAATCTACATTAATTTGACCGGACTAACTTGCAATTAACATTCGTTAAATTGATACTTTATAAATAAATTATGATAGCTTATAATAAACATATTATTAGACATTATTTTAAATATTTTATGACCTATCAATTAATTAAGATTATTATTTTTGTAAAAGAACACATAATAATAGCCACTTCGAATCTTTTTGTAAAAATAAATAGATAATTAGTACGACTAGTAATTTTCCTATATAATATTAAAATGATTAGATGCTCCTGATACAAATCTACTTCTATCATATATAGACACAATATATTTATTTTTCTTTAGGTCAGTAGTAAACCACATAAACCACAAATTTAACAAGAAAAAAAAGTAAATAAGTGGATTTATATATACATGGTGTTTCAAATTTAAAGTGACATGGTGTAATGGAAACTATAGTACACTTAGCTGAGTTCAAAATACCCCAAACTTACCCTTGAATGTCAACTGTTTTTAAATAAATTCACCAGCTAACCTTCGTCAAGTTTCTATTAAGTGGTTAAGATAATATTTTTTTATGTGGTATTACAACGAAAATGGGAGAACTGCAAATAAATCATACGACATTTTCAAAGATATTTCAATTTATTATTGAACATTTATGGAATTTTAAGCTAGTCCAGCTGTGCATGAACCATTTATTTTTCAATAAACGTGTATTTCTTAATTAGCGTAGGGTATTTAAATAAAATTAATAAATTAGTGAAGTAAGCTATAGTGTTTTCGTAAATTCTGTAGAGTAAATGAATGCGGATTCAATGACCTGCATTCGCATGAAATAATAATATATAATAAAGATGAAATAATTTGATTAAGATACCCTCCTGTATTTAAATAGCCCCTCTGTATTTAAATAAATGCTCTTTCACTTTGATAAATACCCGACAAATTGTTTGTTTTACTCTACAGATTTTACGAAAACACTATAGTTGATTGCTTTATTTGTAGAATTCAGAATTTGGTCAATCAATATTTTTAATTTCTTTTCTAAAAATATTTAATAAGTAATCTGTTGACTATTTTTTTATTTTTGAAATTTTTTTACATAGATACATAATTGGATTTTTTAGAATAAACTTAATTTCCCCAAACCGCAGCCTCCGAGAACACAGAGACCAGTATTGTGAGAAGACTTCTAATGCATGGTTTTATACTATGTCAGAAAGTGCTCTTATAGTGAGTTCCTGTATCTGAAAAAATAAAAAATAAAAATAATTTAGATTTTTTTTAAGTTTATCTTTCCACATGTACATTTGTTTTAAAAAATTATCACGAGTTTATAACTAGGCATATGGTTCTAAGTTTGAAAAAGTCTGATTTTTGTAGAGAAATAAAATAATCACTTGAAAAAAAATATATCGTCTACAGTAACAAATTTATCTGCTAAATCTGAAAAAACTGTTTTGACAATGTTGCTGAAAATCAGTTTCAAGCGGACCAAAATAGACGCTTGTAGTAGCTGTAACGAATCGAAAAAAAATAAGAAGAAATTAATGTCCCATAATTTTTGTTCTACATTTGGTTAAAGTATTTTACCATAATTAGGAATCGCACTGTATACCAATATAGATCGCAAGTCCATTAAGCTTAAAAAATTCAGTAAAAACTTTATAGTCCCGGAGGCAGTGAAGATTTTCGGTACTTATTTTCCCAGTCAGCAAACATGGATAGGATTTTTTCGGTTAGTAATTCTAAGCAAAATTTATATTTATTTAGGGGGGGTTCCGATGGGTTGAGGTGGAAAATGCGTCAGAACATACGAATACACTGCCCTTTCTTTTTCCAGTGATAAAAATAGTTCTAGTAGTAAGAGGTATACTGAACTTAAGTAAAAAAAATAGTCTGGCTAATCTGTGAGTATGGACAATATGTCTGGCAGGTGAAAAACTGAAAAATTTTCATCAAACAAATTTCCCTCATAAAAATTTATCAGATAATGGCCTATATTATAATAGCTTAAAATACAATCTGGCTAATGTGCAACACCCCCAAAGCCTTGCCAGACTCGTCTAATGATCGTCAGGTGCCCTAAATTCGGCACGTTCGATTATACACGTGATTAGTGTCATACGTACATGTTATTTTTTATGAGAGCAGTAAACAATGAAAAACAAGAAAGCACAGAGTACAGAATTATGATGGGGCAGGTTGAAAAATATTTATTATCGAAATCATAAATTTTAATGAAAGCCACAGAAAAGTTTTTATTTGACATCGGCTAATGAAAAAAATAACTATAATTGATCAAAAATAATAATCAATTATTTAATGAAAAATATTATTATAATTAAATATAAATTAAATGAAGCCTTCGTCTTCTTCTTCATCAATTTCGCCTTCGCCATCGCTATCAGTGTCTTCATAATATTCATTATCATCATCATCATCTTTTTTCGCATCTGTCGTCAATATCATCAATACTCTTTTCAAGTTCCATAGCATCAGAATCAGGGTTGTTATCATCTTCCGAGATAGGGATACATGGGACAGGGGTCTAGGCAGCTGTTCTCAGGTAACTCGCATTCCAGCGTCGATACCTAAATACGCATATGCTGCTATTCCGCTCCTCGTTTAACTACTTGGCTTGTGAGTCTGGCAAGGCCCTCGTGATTGTAAATGTCAGCCAGATCTGTATTTTCTATGAAAATATAGTATAATCTACCATGTGACAAATTTTCAAAACCGGGAAAATAAGAGCAAACATTTTCTATTTTTCCTATTTTGAAGATGCCGCCAGACTCATTTGCCAATTTCGTAAATCAGCCAGACTTATTTTTAATTATAGTTTATGATTATAACAATTTATATGCTAAATTTCAAGCTTGGAAAAATAAGGGTTACGGATCCGCAAAATCGGTCAAATTTTTGAATCCGCAAATTTTCAGCCAGACTCATTTTCCGCTATCTGAGATAAGCCAGACTCCTATTTTCATAAACTTAATGTTCCACTTTAGTAAATGTAAAATATTTATGACTGGGAAAATAAGTGGACTTGTATTTTATTTTTATTTTTTGAATCCATCCAAAAATTTTAGCCAGACTCAAAAATTCTTGTTTTTTTGTCACTAAGAGAACAGATTAAAACATATATACCGACTGGGAAAATAAGTACGAAAAAAATTCACTACCTCCTGGACCATTATGATATTACATGTTTGATGACATCTTTTAAAATCAAAATAAAATCCTGCACATATATTCAAAACGATATATAATATAAAAAAATTGTATTTAGTGACTTTATGACTTTGGTCGTCATCCCAAATTAAGCAAAGACTGAGGGGTGTCATTTTTTCAAAATTAACGACTAATTCGCCTCATTTTTTCAGTCAAATCACATCAAAATGAACGAATGCGCAACACGCTTTGAATGCTGAATTTTCGGATTATTTTTAATGAACGAGATATATTTATTAGACTAGTTCCAGAACAAAACATAGAACAAGAAATATGATTCAACTGACGTTTAGCTGTCAAGTCTATGCAATTTTCGAAAATTTTCATTTGGAATGCAATTTTCGCTGAAAGTTTGTTCTTATGATCCAAATTTTCAAAATCTTGCTATTTCATTGGTTCTTATAATGTGAGAGAAATAGTCACCTGAACATGAGGGGGTGTGGATAAGGCATAGATAACTCCGTCAGCAATGTTGTCTGCTTCAATAATTTTATTTTGTTTGTAGAGTTTGTCCAAGTTCTTTCGATTCTCAGTTGAAAGAAATTCGCTCTCAGTAAGTCCAGGACTAAGGCTCTAAAAAATTAAAAATAATTTGAATCAAAAAAAAAAAAAATGTGTGTGTAATGGTTCAAAAACTGAGGTGTGAATTCTTGTGTAAATGTCATGATGAGTCTTTTGCGGGGTACATCTCATTGAATAAATACTGTCTAGGTCAAAGGCAGCTTATTTGGAAGAGAGACTTTTGACTCTACCAGTGGTTGAAATATGTATGGAATAGATAGAACTCCAGATGACAGATGCATATTTCAATTTAGATGTAACAAAAGTTACGAACAGCAATCGCATTGTCTCAAGAGATTTAAAATATTTCATGTTTCGAATTATGAAGTTAGGTTCTTGTAAGTAGATATTGCGTTATTATTAGTACGATCCATATTAGACAGTTTGAGATAAGATATTGTATTAAACCGACTAAAGGTGGACCCACAAAGTGTGTAATCAAATAGTAGCAAATCATTTTCCTGCATACACTACATTACATTTACTGGCATTAAGAGGTAGATGATTGTCAAGGTACCATAAATTTATAACATCTGGACTTTCCTGCAGTTTGACACAATCAAGGGAAGATTCTATCTCACAAAATATCCTTACATCGTCCGTGTATAACCCAAGCTAGTGGCGATATTCCTAGAACTCATTACCTGCTTATTATTTGAATCTTCATTGACTTACACTCTTGATGTTTTTTATTGATTACATTTGTTTTACAGGGCTAATTTTATTACTGCCTACCACCTAATTGTGGATTTCTGCTGAAATGTCCTCTACAATCTCGTCCTGTTATTTACCTAGGAAGATTTTTTGTAAATTATTTTTCCGGTTCATATTGTCAATTTTCATTATTTAAGATGTATGATAGTATAAACAATAGAAGTACTATTAGAAAATGGGTCTTGTATTTTGATATTTTGGTAATTTGTTCACAATTTGTTAGAGCCCATTCTATTGCTTACGTAACAAAACCAAGTTTTTTAAATTCGGTTGAGAAATGGAGAAAATTAAAAATATATATTTTTTTTGTAAATAAAGAGAAGCTATTATAAAAAAGTGCTCCATAGGTTGCCCATTTTGATTGACACAAAAATACCATAAAGTTTGGGTCTCGTGGACCTCCTTTCAGCTGGCGAATTTTGCACATCACCGAATTTGTCATTATCTTTGGCCTTTAGAACATGTGTACCAAATTTTAAAGCGTTATCTCAAAAACTGTGGCTGCTATTGCGATACTATAGACATGCAGACAGGATTTCTTCCATAAAGTTATATTTCTCCATTATAATTCGTCCAGATTCGTCCAGAAATGCAATAATTTTTTTTATTCTTACCCCTAAATTGTACCTTTTTTCTTCTTTCATTCATTATGTCTCTTTTGGTGGTACCACATTTACCAAATTTAATGTGTCACCTAAAATGTTTTTGACAATCTTAACTGTCAAATTTGGGAAGTCTCCCATTAGTATTTTTTAAATTATAGTGAGCACATACATACACACAGACACACGCACGCACGCACGCACATACACACACACACACGCACCGACAGGCATCATTCGGAAAATAGTCAGAATGCATTCAAGAGGGTCAAAACGTATATATCAATCAAAGTCTCGAGGTCGAAAAAATCACGATTAATATACTTCCTTATATTAGGTATAATAAAGCAAAAATGAACTGAGCATATGTTTTTCAAAAAATTATTCTCTTTCTTTGATATGCTGCAATAAGTAGATTAATAAAATTAACAATAATATTATTCCTGCCTTAATGTTTTATTAATGTAACAAGAAAATGTTACGTATTACGACTTTTTGCAAGTCATTTCTGTGATCAGAATGCTTTATTTTAGTGGGATATGCTATTTAGGTACATATTAGAAAAAATATTTTTTTCTATCAGCCAGCCAATCTCTAATTAACCCTTTCAGACGCAGCGTCCACTGTAGTGGACATAATTTTTAAGGCCACCCATATTATTTATTATGAATTATAACCCAAAAATCATTTTGTCCACTCACACGGACACTTAAAATAAACCAATTAGAACTGCTGGCGCCATCTATGATCTCATAATTGAATTTTTACTCAACAACATTTAGTCAGCTGTTGTGTAGTACTGGCCGGTAGTGAAACAAGTGTGTATATTTTTACATGTAAAAGGTGTAAAACTGATAAATATTGATTTGTTTATCGATCAGACGTAAGTAGAAACTTTATTTTACAATTTGTAAAACACTAAACAGTCGATAATTTACGTTCATGATAGTTATGGATAGTTTGATTTGAACGTCCATTAAGAAGGACAAAATTCCCTCAAGTCTGAAAGTTTTACTTATTTAAAATTTTGTTTTAGCTCAAGATGACTTCAAAAAAAATATATTATACGGATGAAGATTTACTAAAAATATTGGAGAATGATGACTTGTCTGATATAGAAATATTATCTGATGATGACGGGTGGGAACCAGAAGATATGTTTAGAAATGCAGTTGAGTTAGGAGGTAGGTTTGTGGACGCGTGGACACGTAGACGACCTTCGGCAGAGGAAATCAAGCAAAATCGAGAAAATTTTGAAACCAAACCACTGCATGAAACAAGGTTTGATGGATATGGCCATTTCGCTGAATACGATGAGAAGAAGGAAGCGGGGCGCTGTAAACTCGAAGGTTGTTCAAAAAAGGTTCACACCTTTTTGCAAAAAGTGTCATGTACATTTATGTCTCATTAAAGGACGAAATTGTTATTTAAAATTTCATAATAAATAACTTTGTGCCATAACTATGTCAAAAGTATTTAATTATACCCTAATTAAATTTTACTTATTTAGAGTAGCTTTGTCCATTATAACGGACATTCCATATTTTGAGAAAAAAATAACATAAAATATTTTTTCTTTGCATTAAATATCTCTAAGAATACCAATAAACCCAACTGTTGCGAAAAAAAAATTTTTTTTGCCACTATTTTTGCATTTGGCCCTGAAAGGGTTAAGAGAAATCATAATTTTTACACAAAAATTCACACCTCAGTTTTTTTCAAATTAAATAGACACCCTGTATATTAATTCAATCTTACCGTAATTTTAATTTTCGACTTTAAGGAATTTAATTCTAGCCTCAGAGTTTCTGCTAAAGCGGTCACGGCAAATTTAGAAGCAGAATAAACACTTGATGGAAAACCAAGTACTTGGTGTCCCAAAACACTGTTGATGTGAATTATATGCCCATCTACGTTGTTAGCCTTCATGTCCCTTACTGCTTCTCTTGTCGCTATGCACAGCCCGATCACATTTAGTTGGATGATTTTATTATATGACTCGGTACTTGCATCAGTAAGACGTACCCTATCGGTAGTACCGGCGTTATTGATGAGAATATGGACAGGCCCCACATTTTCTTTAGTCCATTTAAACGCGTTTAAAATATCTTCTTCTTTAGATAGGTCTGCTTTGACAGGATACACTTTGCCCTTTTTACCAGCGAGTTTGACTGCAAGTTCATGTAATCGATCTTTTCTTCTTGCTAAAGCCACGACCTGCATTGAAAAATAATAATTATTTAATAATACCATACAATACAATAATATTACCGGGATGTCAAAAAGGATTGTCAATATCAAAACTATGGTCCCGCCCTTCCAGGTTTTATCGTTCGGCAATTACTATATGCAGCGACCAAAGATAAATTCATAATACATAAAAACCTTTAGTCCTGGAGTGGGTTGGAACCTTTGATAGAAGATAACACTGACGTAGTTTTTCACGAAACACCAAAACACTAGTAATGTAGTGTTTCGGTGTTTCGTGGCAAATTACGTCAGTGTTATAAAAAACATATAATGTTTTCTACTCTATAAGCGGGGTAGTAGCAATTACTATTTGTAGCAGTAGGTCGATGAGGATTAAAGTCGGAAATTTTGGTGGTGCATACTTCGCCAATGTCTAAAAGCTGCCGGATGAAGGTTTTGATACTAAAAGTGAGAAGGGCTTATGTCACTTTCAACCATTTTTGATATTCCGATATATTAATTTGCTACTTTTGTTCTATATTATGCCTGTTCAAAGATATTCGACCTCCTCTCAATTGAGGGAGATATACACTGTTGAAATAAGTTTAATTAGAAAGCCTGCTTTGGATGTGTGCATAAAGGATAAAAATAGCAAAGTCATGCATGCGACAGAAAGAGACTTATGCATCGATGTTGCCTCATTGTACTTCATGTTTGTGAAGTAACGAGGGCACGCCTCATCGTATCCCTTCTTTCCATACTCAGTTTATTGTACATATATTAGGTGTTTACGAAAATTCTAGTGATTTGCAAATATTCTCTTTAACTAAAGCTATAAGAATAACAAAGACACAGATAGTGGATTGGCCACTCGGGGTAAATTTTCCTAAACCCCTACAACTGCGAATGTACGAACACGGCCATTAGTATGTATAATTAGTAGCGGAGCGGACCCTCAGTTGCGAATTGGTGAGCGTGGTGACCGTGTTCGCCCTGTCGTGGTTTTATGTGTAGATAGGATAACATTTGCTGTACGTACTGTAGACTGTTAGTACTGTTAACTGTTAGTACTGTAGACAGTGTCATACTTCAGAGACCAATAACTTTTCGTGACCTTGGAGTCATATTTGACAGTAAATTATCTTTTACTAATCACATCGATGCCATTGTCTCTGAAGCTTTTAAAACTCTTTGATTCATAGTACGTTCCAGCCGTGATTTTACTGATACATTTACGTTAAAAATGCTATACCAATCATTTGTCAGATCGAAGCTCGAGTATGCGTCACTTATTTGGTGTCCTGGTTACGATGTACATAAAAATAACTTAGAAATGGTTCGGCGTAGGTTTCTTAAATTACTTTGGTTTAAATCAAATGGTACATATCCAGCTATTGGTTTTCCGCAAAATGATCTGCTTGAGAGATAGTCTATGTTTAGCCTTGAGAACAGGCGAGTATACTTCTCTCAAATATTTTTGTTTAAAGTGCTACAAGATGATTTTGATACACCTGAAATACTCAGTAAATCAAATTTTCGTATTCCCAGAGTAACCTCTTGAAACGCCGAAATTTTCTATTTACCCACTCCACGTACCAACGTATTGAAAAATTCACCAATATTCAATATATCTATGTAACAATTTTAATAATTTGTACAGTGACCTCGATTTTTTTATTTGCAGCCTTAATGATATAAAAATCTCAAGTTTTGAATTAAATAGTGATTTTATATTGTTTTCCTTTAATTCAAATATAATATTTTAAGATCTGTTTCACTTATTGTATGTGTGTCTAATTACATATTCTGTCAGTTAGGTGTAGTCTACTTTTCCTTGTATTGTTACTTTCATTGTTATTGCTTCATTTTAATCTATTTTCTCTTTCTTTTTTTTCTGTCAGCTTTATATTTTATATTGTATCATAATATATTTTGTATTCTTACATCCCTGTTCTCTAATTGGGTATTTTACTTGTTGAACTGTGTATGTAAATAAATAAAAAAATAATGTGAATAAAAAATTTAAATAAAATGTACGTAATCAAGGCATTTTATTTGTTTTCTTTCAGAGCAAACTTTTAATATGTGTACGCAAAAAATAAAGTAAACACGAATATGTCATTTTTTAAAAATAAATTAAAAATATAGATGCCGGTTTTTATTTTTTTTTCAAGTTTATTTTATGATTGAAATATGATTCGGCTATGTGAATAAGTTTGAAGATGTTAATTGAGCAAATTTTAAATTAATCAGTCATAATGGTTGACATTGAGTAAAAATAATTTACTTACTTGAAGGCCGTTGTCCACTAGCTGCTCAGCAATAACAGCTCCAATACCAGAACTCGCACCAGTAACTATTGCCACCTTGCCAACCCATCGGTCCATAGATAGCACCATTGTTAATAAGTACGGTGTCGTTTGCTACAATCCAAATAAACACTGAAGTGGTACCGCAGTCAAGTATCTCGGATGACTTGCATTTTTCCCACTTATCTTGGTTTTGCTACACGTAATAATGAGATAATTTTTTAAGTGACTATGTTCGATATAATACATTTTAAATTTATCAAAATACATTACACAGAATCTCTAATTGATGTCTAATTTATCTAACGCGATATTACGCAATGCTAAACCTTATCGAAAGCTCAGTAATAACTAAAGCTGGCCGAGGTCACCTGGCCGACAGAGCCGTCATATGACTCATATGTTTACATCATATCATAATACTTGAATAAGTACAATAAATGGAAATAAATTTTAACAATAATGTTCATTTTATAAAAATTTGTATAAAACTCGCCCTTTTAAGCAGATTTATGAAGTAGTTTGGTTGTCGTCATCACAAAGTGGGGAAGATCTATAGTATAATAGCATCAGGTATGTTTCTACAGCTGTCTCCGTCAGCGATGTTCGCCTTGGGTGAAAAAATATGTTTGTATTTTGAAAATAACCGTTCGACATCTACGGATGTAATACAGGCATAAGTAAAACAATCTGTGAACTCACTTAATGAAGTTGTAGATGCACCATCACAAATTTGTCTTAATTTGCTAAAATCAGGATCTTTCTGTAATACACTCTCGAATTTTTCATTAACGCGATAATTTTTTGCGTCATTTTATAGCCTGTAGCTGTGTATTTACGTCGTCCACTATTTGCAGCGATTCCACTAACGACAACGAACTATTTTGCAATTTTTCTATTGCGTCGTGTAGTCCTCTATAATTGTTATTAATAGTTTTTAAATCTGTTTCAAGTAAAACGTCTTGAAAGCTTGTCTGACTTTCCCTAATAGCTGCAGCCTCGTTAGGGTTGAACTGTAGTATCACAGCCTTTATTTGTTGAAAATATTCAGCATAATAAAAAGCCGCTTTCAACCACGTTCCCCAACGTGTAAGAATCGGCTCTGGTAGTTCAGGGATACCAAGATACTGTCTGTGAAATGCTCGAAGCCGTTTAGGAGATTTGAGAAATACTTTTTTTGTATTTGCTATTAATGCATCTACCTCTGGAAAACATTTTCGAATCGTTTCTGCCACAAGATGTAACGCATGCACTTTACACGTAACATGTAAAAAGCTACAATTGTCTCTTTGAAGAGAACGGTCTACCACGCGCATTGTCGCGGCACCATCAGTCACAAACATCAATACTTGACTTGTTGAAAGTTCAAATTTTTCGAATGTCTCCAACACCACACGCGTCATTATTTCGCCAGTACACGCAGTTAATCTTTTACTAGCTAGTAAAAGTGGAAATGTTGGTTTAAGAGGGTCCAGTACACGTACTATAATATTTAAAATAGATTTTTTTTACAATCTGTCGTCTCGTCAATACATAACCAGAGCCGTGTATTTTTTAATCCACATTTAATCCTATTTACAATGTCTTCACGAACAGCTGGAATATATCTACGTAACGATGTACGACTTGGTAAGTTCACCTGGGGATTGTATTTATTCCAAAACTCCCGAAATGGTTGTTTATCCAGTATGTGTAGCGGAATATTACAGGCTATTAACATTAACAATAAATCAAACATAAACTGAGTTGTCAAAGGCATGCCATTTGTTTTATTTTGATGTTGCACGGTATTGATATGACGACGACAATCTGTTTTGTGCCAGCACATTAAGTCTTGATTGCAAACTTTACAAATTATTTTGCATCCGTCATAGAATAAATCCGGAAATTCACCGATAAATTTATTCACTGTGTCCGCATACGGTCGTTTTTTACCCTTTGGCGCGTTTGACATTATGTATAATTTATAGGTACAACCTCACGCATTAACCTTTCAAATAAGACTGCAGCGTAAATCACTTCTAAATTGGCACGTGTGACGCTAGCGCAAGACCGTGGCTGTACTCCAGCCACCTCGGCCAGCTTTAGTAATAACCTGGTATGATAATTAATGATTGCCTAAATGGTTCAATGTAATTGCATATGTAATTGCTTTGAATTGAACTTTTCTCGTAAATTATGGCTTCGACAATGTGACATGAATCTAAAAATAAGAACAATTTGACATGGCTCCGTGGTCTAGAGGTGACGTACTTGCCTCGAAACCTCGGGGTCCCGGGTTCGATTCCCGGTCAAGGAATGGGGATTTTTTCGGAAAGGAAATTAATCTCAGTATACTCGGATATTGGATGTGTGTCCGTTGTCTCTTAATGTGTAACCCTCTCCCGCACAAAGTCATTCCAAACCTTCAGGGATAAGGGGGTTGTAGTTATATGTGGTGTTATTATTATTATATTACATATTATTTAAATTAGTATTGCGTTTTTGGTAATTATTTTTTATTCAAGGCATGTGAATGGTAACTCATATTTTGTGTATATTCTTATTGCATATATTTAACTCATTATGTATGATGCTTGCAGAATTTGTGAGTGATCTTACAATGTGATAACGATAACTTATACAACAATTACTTACTTGAGGCCCAGTGGAATTAATCCTGGAACTGTTGACGAAAGCCTGTGGTTTCGACAAGATAGTGCGCCTCCCCATTATACAGCAGATGTTCGAAGGTATCTTGACCAAATATTTCGGAACAGGTGGATTGGTTGAGGTGGACCCATCGAATGGCCACCAAGATCACCAGGACTGTTCATAAATCCTCACAAAACTACAATCGTCAACTTACACGAAAAAGAGCCCTAGAAGGCCTAAAATCCCTAGCGCTCAATGGAGTGGAAATTCCGTTTGCCAGTGAGGTGAAATACCTAGGAGTCATCTTCGACCAAAAACTGACATGGAATGCCCACATCCAAAAAATCACATAAAAAAGCCACAATTGCCCTGGGAAGGTGCAGACAGATGTGTGGGAAAAACTGGGGATTGAATTCAAAAATGACCCTATGGTTATACACCAGGGTAGTGAGACCCATGATAACCTACGGATCAGTAGTATGGTGGACTAAGACACTGCAGTTGGGAGCTATATGGATGTGAAGTGGCGTACAAAGGCTTGCTTGCCTGTGCGCCACGGGGACAATAAGAACCGCTCGTACAGCCGCATTAGATGTCCTACTAGACCTGTCACCACTACATATATTTATCAAAGGAGAAGCTCGTTCAGTGGTACACAGGCTAATGCAATGCTCAACGTCCATAAAGCAGCAGCACGGAACAGAGCACCAGAGGTTATACTTAGAGTTAAAGGCGCATCCTATACTAGGAATGCCTAAGGATAGCTTAGTCCCGATGTATAACTTCAATAAAAACTTTCAAATTATAATACCAGACAGGGAAGACTGGAAAAACGGTCCCCCAATAACAGCGCAAAAAAATCTGGTATACGAACGGCTGCAAGACAGAACAAGTTGTGGGAGCTGGGATTTACGGGATAAGGCCAAAAACGGAAATCTCGTTAAGAGGAAAATACGCCACATTATTTCAGGCTGAAGTAGCCGCGATACAGTGGTATGCAGAGGAAATAATAAGGCAAGGGACTGTCAATTAGTCGATAGCCATTTTCTCCGATAGCCAAGCGACACTAAAAGCAATCGGTTCCATGCAGGTTGACTCAAAGCTTGTGTGGGACTGTGCGAATGCCCTAAAAGACCTAGGAAGTCAAAATAAACTAACCATGGTGTGGGTGTCAGGACACGAGGGACAAAGTTAACGAAAAGGCGGATGAACTGGCCAGAGAAGGCTCATCCACAGCCTTAGTAAGACCTGAACCCTTCTGTGGCATGGCCAAGCCAGGCATAAGAACATCCATTGAGGAATGGATGCAAAATAAGTCTCTGGAATGGTGGAGGGGCTTGCCGCAATAGAGACAGGCCAAAGAGTTCATTAAAGAAAGATCGGCTAAATTTACGAAAGATCTACTATGCCAAAATAAAGAGGCCATTAGGATAATAGTGGGTCTTTTAACAGGACACTGTCGGCTCAATAGACATATGAGTCTGATGGGTCTGGTACAAGATGCAACATGCAGATTCTGCCAAGAGGAAGAGCAATCCTCAGTTCATGTGTTGTGCCACTGTGAAGGCCTCGCCAGACTTAGGTTCCAACTACTTGGGGAACAAAAACCAAGAGCTGACAGCTACATTAAGAGCCCCTTATCAAGGCTGTGGAGTCTGATACAAAGGACAAAGCTGGATAAGGAGCTCTAAGGAAATGAATAGGAGCTCTACAATAGACCCATAGGGAGTCGCGGTGGTCAAGGCTAACTAGCCAGCTCCTCCCTTATAAACTAATCTAATCTAACACTTAATTCATCGTATAGGATACTGTCATAATCCAATCACTTAAGCCAAAAAAGAGGGTCAACCTCGGAATGAGAGATAATAAGCTGTAAACTTGTACAAACCTTTATTTTGGCGTTCTAAAAGTTGTCTCAAAAGTCTCATAAAATCTCGTGTCCGCGTCTTCAGATATTCAAGATCAAAGGTCACAAAAATCGGTTTTTCGTAAATATCTCGCTTCCTATGGTTTTAATGCCATTTGCATTTATTATAAAAAGTGTAGTGAATAAAAGTCTCTACAACTTTTGTTCCAAACATTTTTTTATATACTCAACCGTTTTTGAGATAGAGGGCGGAGAGCGCGCCGCGCTTACCTATTCACAGCATAATGCAAGGTCAACCGTAAGTCCTGGTAAATAATACGCCGTATTAAGTATATAAATCATTAAAAAATATATAATTATGAATAATTTGCATTATTTATTAATTAATACATTATATTTAATAATATTTTTCATTTATCGAATATATATATTATTTGTTTAATATTACTTACCTTTCCGTGTAATCAAAAAATTGTTGAGTGGAATACTTTAAGTATATTTTAATTATATTATATATTTTAATATTTTGCCACTGCAAGAATGGTAGTGGTTCACGCTGCGGATGCAGGAAATCGGGGTTGCAATGTTCTTTAGCTTATGGCCAGTGTAATGGGCAAACGTTCCTCAATGCTTCACCGTATCAAAGCGATCTCGATGAAGATAGTACATTTGACCCCGAAATTCTCGAAGATCTAGAGACAAATATCCTTAACAACGAAAATGATGATATTGAATTGGAAATTTTCGAGCGACCGGAAGACGATGAAGAAGAAGAAGGAGAAAATTAAGACTCAAGTCCTTCTAATTATAAAAGTTTTTGAAAAACCTCCCCCCACATTTGAACTTCAACTGTAATAAATATATGAAAAAGTATTTCTAAATAAAAATATAATTAAAATGTATTTACTCTATTCTTTTTCTACTTAAAATATAATTAACATATATATTAGAATATAATTAAAATATACTTAAAGTATGCCACTCAACAATTTTTTGATTACACGAAAAGGTAAGTAATATTAAACAAATATATATTCGATAAATGAAAAATATTATTAAATATAATGTATTAATTAATAAACAATGCAAATTATTCATAATTATATATTTTTTAATGATTTATAGACTTTATACGACGCGTATTATTTACTGGGACTTACGGTTGACCTTGCATTATGCTGTGAATAGGTAAGTGCAGAGCGCTCTCCACCCTCTATCTCAAAAACGGTTGAGTATATAAAAAAATGTTTCGGAGAAAAGTTGTAGAGGAATTTTATTCTCTACAATTTTTATAATAAATGCAAATGACATTAAAACCATAGGAAGCGAGATATTTGCAAAAAACCGATTTTTGTGACCTTTGACCTTGAATATCTTAAGACGCGGACACGAGATTTTATGAGACTTTTGAGACAACTTTTTAGAACGCCAAAATAAAGGTTTATACAAGTTTACAGCTTATTATCTCTCATTCCGAGGTGAAACCTCTAATGTGACTGGACTATCAGCTCCAACAAGGAGTACAGTTCGAACATTTGCTATTATTGTTTTTATTATTAACTAAACCGTTAGTTCTAATGACTATTATTTGTTCAAATAAAACATGAAAAATTAGTAAACTCTTATATTCAAAATGGCCGTATCTTTCAACTTATCAATTTTAGACCGTAAGTGTGATGCATTGTTGAATCAGCTGTTGATTCAGAATCCAAAAATGGAGACATATATAGGCTGCTCCATTCAAAAAAAATTTGTGATGACGCCATAACCAAAAAATAAAGGGTGCGCAATTGAAATTAAAAATTTCCGAGAATTTTTTTCTAAATATTTTTGGTTTAAGAAATAATGAATTTATTCCATACTTTACGGACACACTGTGTATGATAATTGATATAAATACTGCAAGTCATTGGCATTTCACAATTATTAGTACATATTTCACAATATACGTCAAATTATCTCGATATCGTACAATTTCAAGAAGAATAAATTAAGCACGCACCTAAGATGCTGGTTTAGTATTTATATACATTTGACTAAACAGTAAGGTATTTTACAATGGTACTCTCTATGGACCGATGGGTTGGCAAGGTGGCGATAGTTACTGGTGCGAGTTCCGGTATTGGCGCTGCCATTGCTGAGCAGTTAGTGGAAAATGGACTTAAAGTAAGTTTTCTTTATTTAATAATAATAATAAGAATAATAATAATAAGAATCTTTATTGATTGATTGATTAGGTAATTGCATATACATACGATGAACGGTAGTTATGATTATAACATTTTATAATACATAATAAAAATAAAAAGAGAAAAAATGAGACAAAGTATAACTAGGTAACATTGTTAAACAAAAAAATGTATACTATATGTGAATTATTTCTGATAAAGATATATGAACCTATAGAAATAACTATATCTCTTAAATAAAACTGACCTAAGTTCTATATAATATAATGTATAACAATCTACTAAATCACCTTGACCTAATCACTCACTAATTTTAGATTTAAATTCCTGAAGAGTTACTGAATTTTTTACAGAGATAGGAAGTTTATTATAATCATCTAATAAACCTTTATAAAACACAGGGGCGTGCGGTGAGTTTTGATACACGGGAAGCAGTTTGTGATATAAAGTGATGGGTAGCGCGAGGCCCCGAGCGAAGCGAGGCAAAAATTATTTTAAGAAAAGGGACGTGGCTTCCGTATACTCATTTTAAAACAAATGTCGAAAGCTGCAAAGTTATGATATCTAGAAAAAAGTACACTTGTAGGACCGCCACTCCTCAATAAACATAAAACCTAAAAACACCACAAAAATTAGACAACCCCCGATTCCAAAGCCGAAGCTGCACGGGCGAGGGTTACACTTATGAAAAAAACGCAGACACACAACCATATCCACCGACATTGCCAGCGCCGGTGGCAGGATTGAACCCGCAGCGAAATAGAGAGTTTGTTAAGTAGTTAACATGCACATACCTACCTATTTACAATGTAGTTTAATCCGCCTCTCCTTTTTTGCGATGTCGGAAATAACTTCGTCGTAAAAGTTTGAATTTTTGGACATCTTCACAAAGTCACTTTCTATTGTTAACAGGGACAATTTTGAAAGCCGCTCTTCACTGGTTAAATTTCTTGAAAAAGTTTTTATTCTCGTGTCCGTTTTGATGATTTTGAAAAAAAGGCAGCCATTCCACTAATACTTGAAAAAAACACTTTGCACTCTTTAAGACACGCTGCAGATTGAGCTAGAACTAAATTTAATCGATGCGCAAAACAATGTACAAATATTGCATTCTGAAAAGTCTCTTTTACTTTGGCCTGCAGGCCCCCCAATTCACCAGCCATTACAGCGGCCCCATCATAACTTTTGGCGATAAGTTTGGCACCACACTGTAGATCATCGACTATCTGACAAACTATAGTATATAAAGCTGCGGCCGTTCATGGCGTTGCTACGTCTAAAAATCCTAAAAAAGTGCTCTTGGAATTTCCCATTTGGATTTATGTAGCGTACTACGATTGACAACTGACTAATATTCGTAATATCGGTTGTTTCATCTAACATAACTGCAACAAAAAGGAGCTTTTTTATTTCTTGCTTGATCTTTTCTAAAACAATATTGCTTATCGACTGAATCAAATCATTTTGAATATGATTTGATGTACCGCGAAATATCGTGGAGTGTTCCAGATGGTTACTTAAAATTGTATCGTATTTTGCTAATAAATCAACTAAATTGATAAAATTGCCCCTATTAGCAATGCTTCGAGATTCAGTATGACCTCTAAAAACTAAGTTCATTTTCGTCGAGAAAACAAACAATATCAATAAGTCCTTTTAACACTTTCTTTCAACTGCTGATCTAATGAATGCTCAATTCGTGATTTTCCAAATGTTTATTCTTTTAGCACCGCTCCCAAATGAGTTTCACACTTACCATGCCTTTTTGTCACTTTGTGAATGTTGTTTAAATCTGAAAAGCCATTTTTATTCCAAACACCTTTTTCATTTGTGAACAGTACACATGGCCAACAAAACAATTTACACAAATTTTCACAACCCCTTAACCACTGATTAGCACTGTACCTTCAATATTAAAGTACCTATAGCATGATTTTAACTTTCGTTTTTAAGAATTTTAAATCAGTTGTTGGTTTCCCATTTCTAATAATATCCAGTAAAACAACATCTTTGTAGTATTAGCAAAATTAGCTCTAGGTACATATAAGTTTCTATTTCTTGTTGAATAGTCATGTATTTGGAAAATAAAGGTAATAAATTCTTGTAAATAATTTGGAGTCAAATTATTTAATACTTTGAAGATACAAGACATAGATACACAAAATAATCTATCACGCACTGACATCCACTGTAATGTGTTTAACATAAGCGAGATATTAGTGTATCTGCTGCATTTTAAAATTATCCTCATGCAACGATTTTGCAGTTTTTAAAGGGCTGATATTTTATTTTCATTAAAGGAGTACATTAGACTAGCACAATAATCAAAGTGAGGTAATATGATTGTGTTATATACAGTAACAGCATAGTAGGGAGATAAATCACAGGATACTCTAGTAAAAAAGTATAATTTTTTCGATATTTTTTTGTATACATAATTATAATGAGCATTAAATGATAAGTAATTATCCAGCATAAAACCAAGATACTTGAATTCAGTTGCAAATTCAACTGTATTAGTATTTATTCTAATTGTATTATTTTGAAAATCAATGGTATTATATTTAAAAGAAGTTATTAATATTATGGCCTTAGTCTTTGCTACATTTAGCTTCAGCTTATTAGTATTTAAATATTTTTGAATTAGATCAAGAGACTTATTCATTTTGTTTATTGCCATACTTAAATCCTTACTGGATACTGATAAGAGGGTGTCATCTGCAAAAGATGTATAAAGTCACATTCATGGTGTATCTTTATATCATTGATGTAAATTAAAAATAATAAAGGTCCTAACACATTGCCCTGTAGTATACCGAAGTCATTAATTTTAGCTTCAGATAATTTATCATTTATTTTAGTTATTTGCTTCCTGTCTGTTAAATAATCTCCTATCCACGATAGAACTGTGTCTTGAATACCATAACTCTCTAGCTTTTTTAATAATAAAGAGCGATCTATGGTTTCAAATGCCCTCTTGAAGTCTAAAAAAAACAGCAACAACATAATCAACTTTGTCAACGTCTTGTTTCCATTTAGTTATAGTTAGTTGTAATGCCGTTTCATATGAATGTTTCTTGCGGAAACCAGATTGATTAACCATTCATAAGTTATTATTAGTAAGATATTCTGTAAGCTGTTGGTACACTACAAGCTCTAAAACCTTTTCAATATATGGATTATTAAATAACAAAGTTAACATTTTCAATATATTTTAAACAGCTTTTCACTCAAAGTAATGTTTTAAATTACTTGTGGGGATGAGTAAAGAAGTTTTTAAACACCTTCTATAAATATCATTAACACTGACGTAATTTTTCACGAAACACCAAAACACCATATACTCCACTCGATAGGCATTTCGCCAACCAAGTTGGCATCATCTGGAGATGATTAAAACTGTTTTAATCATCTTTAAAACTACATCAGTGGTATCTTCACATCAAAGGTTCCAACCCTCTTCAGGAATAAATATCATTGTTGTTACACTATTGCATGTCGGAAATATGTATAAAAAACTGAATTATTTTAACTAGTTTTCAGATGAAATGAAATACTTGACCATGATCTTGCTAAAATAATCTTTTTTGCACGAACGGGAATGAAACAGTACTTTGTTGCCTCAAAACAGGGAGTAAAATAAGCATTTATTCTCTTGGAATGTAAAGTCGCCATGGAAACCAATGAACAATACAAACATAACGTAAGATCAACATTTTTATTTTGTCAAACTTGTATTGGTAAATAGAACAAAAAATTAAGAATCAAACATATAAACCATAAAGTATAATACACTCAGTTCCAAAAAAGTGACGCACTTGATTTTTGACCTAACTTTTTTCCTTTTTTTTTAACCAGTGGGTCGATTTTTAATTTTTTTTTATTTGTTGGTAGGTAATTCCTTTGTCTTTCAAAAAAAAAAAAAATAAAGAGGTAGAAATTTTTTCAAAGCCTCCTGGATGGTAGTGGAAAAACTCAAACCATGTTTTTTTCTTAATTTTTGACTCACCCTGTGTGTTAATCAAGTAATGGTATAGAAAGTGATTACACTCTGTATGAAAGACGCCTCTTTTTACGAGCATTTTGTTTTTTTATTCATTGATTTATCTCTAAAATGTCCGAATTACAGCTTTTTGCTGAAACCTTGCGTATATCCCACAAATTTATTTCGTTGTAGGATCACATTGCCTTTAAAAAAAACAATTGCCGTTGCCATAGCAATTAATTTGTTGTATGCCTCCATATTTGACTCTTTGTCGTTGTGTCATTAATTAAGTTTCATTAAAAAAAGTTTTAGAGACTAAAATTACATAAAATGCCTCAAATAAATCCTGAACAAGTAGCAAGATTAGTTGCTTTAGTAAACGATGGGCGTAGTAAACGTTACGCCGCTCGTGGAGTGGAAGTCCATGAAGCAACTGCTCGTAGAGCGATCCGCAAGTACGAACAAACAGGAAGCGCTGCTCGAAGGGGTGGGTTCTGGTTGCCCTCGAAAAACTTCTCCAAGAGATGATCACTTCTTGAGATTGCGGATATTACGGAACGATCAAATACTGCGGTAAATGTTCAGCAAGATCTTCGCCAAATTCGTGGTGTTGCAGTAAGTAAGCAGACGGTATGTAGACGTCTAAAAGAAGTTAATTTAAAAGCTAGGAGACCTGCAAAAGGTCCTAAATTATTGCCCGAACATCGTGCTGCTAGAAGAAATTTCGTTCAAAATTATGGAGAATGGAATATTCCCTGAATAGTCGAATGTCTTGTTTACGGATGAGTCAAGGTCTTGCCTTAACATGGTGGATGGAAGAAAAAGAGTGTGGAGAAGGACTGGTGAAAGGTTTAATCAGAATTTAATAACAGAATGCGAAAGTTTTAATGGTGGGCCGGTTATGGTGTGGGGAGGGATTTTAATGAATAGAAAGACACCCCTTCATGTTTTTCCGGTGAGGCGGACGTTGACAGGCCTAATCTACATTGACATTTTACAGCAGTATGTCTTACCTCATGTAGAGTTAGTGGGCAATAATTTTATATTGATGCAGGATAATGCCCGACCACACACCGCAGCAATAGTGCGAAACTTTTTAGAAGCTACGGATATCACCACATTACAGTGGCCTGCGAGAAGCCCCGATATGAACCCTATAGAACATTTGTGGGATGAATTAGGGAGAAGGGTACGTTCTCGCGAGAGGCCTCCGGAAAGTCTCGCAGAAATGGCAGATGCATTAGTGGAAGAATGGGATCGTACACCAATGGAAACGATAAGAAACCTAATTTCCAGTATGCCGCATAGATTAGAAGCTCTTAGAGTTGCTAGGGGTGGCAATACACGGTATTAAGCAGTTATCCCAGTTTATAATTTTGTGTTCAATAAAAATGTTTTTTAAAATTCGTATCAGTTTATTTCACTACAAAACTGTTTCTCGATAAATTCAGAAAGTTGGTAATACGCAAGGTTTCAGCAAAAGAGCTGTAATTCGGACAATTTTAGAGATAAATCAATGAATAAAAAAACAAAATGCTCGTAAAAGAAGCGTCTTTCATACAGAGTGTAATCACTTTCTATACCATTACTTGATTAACACACAGGGTGAGTCAAAAATTAAGAAAAAAAACATGGTCGAGTTTTTCCACTACCATCCAGGAGGCTTTGAAAAAATTTCCACCTCTTTTTGAAAGACAAAGGAATTACCTACCAACAAATTAAAAAATTAAAATATCGACCCACTGGTTAAAAAAAGGAAAAAAGTTAGGTCAAAAATCAAGTGCGTCACTTTTTTTGGAACTGAGTGTATTTCCAAACTAATATGGTAATTTTCACAGTTCGTAATCTAAACGTCAGACAGAAGTAAATAAAAAATAATGTCAAACAGACAATTAAATACAAGGATACCTAGATAAATTAAGAATAAAATACAAAAGTTTCGTAGCCTATTATTATACTTTAGTTTCTACATTTAATTTTTTTGCAACAAAAATTGTGCCCGTTCGTGAAAAAAATTTTGCATGCACCTTGGTAGTAAAGTTGTGAGAACTAGGTCTCATGAAAGTTTTTATCGGTCTATATAAAACTCGGAAACCTGAAAAGATACATATACAGGGGAATATATGTCGTGGGAATTAGATGTCGTGGGAACGAGATGTCGTGGAAATTAGATATCATGGAACGTTCCCAATTTTGATTGTTAACCCAACCATTTAGATAGAAATGGGCCTAATCGCTGACTACGTTTTTCTTGCAAAAATCAGGGTCGATAGCTTGTTCTTCGAAAATTTCTTCAGCTTTTATGTTAATTGCTTTTTAAGCGTGTAAAATTCTGCAGAAATAAGGGTACCTAATAATTTTGTCCATACTGTATATATTTTTTGTCTATTACAACCAGACTACATTTTGTATTATAAATGAAGACTTATTATTCTTTATCGACTAGAGACAAATTATAGAAGCAGTAATGCAATAGTTATTACATTATTACCATAGATAGATAAATAGATAGATAGATAGATTTATTTACCAATCATAGATACAAAAATTTGTACATTTGGCACGTCAAACATGTTAAAAAATAGAGAAAAAAATTAAATGATACAATATTAAAATCAAACAAATTTTTGGTCTTTTAAAGAAAAAAATAAATATGAAACATTACAATGATAACATTTAACAAGCAAAGTAGTTGACTAGATATTCTCTCTATCGGGTTCTAATGCCACTACCGGCATTGGCAATAAAATCTGCTCTCTATTCATAACTAAACTACGTGATTCTTGTGCCTGAGATCGTAATTAATTTTTTTTATCGTTATAGGTTGTTGGTTTGGCAAGAAGAAAAGATCGACTAGATCAACTTGCAAAAAAACTCTCTGGCAAAAAGGGCAAACTGTTTCCTGTTAAAACAGATCTAACTAAAGAGGAAGACATTTTAAATGCATTCAAATGGACTAAAGAAAATTTGGGACCAATTCATATTCTTATCAACAACGCCGGTTATGCTGAGACAGGTTATATTACAGATGGTGATACGGAATTGTGGAACAAAATTTTTCAACTTAATGTAATTGGACTATCCATAGCAACCAGAGAAGCTGTAAAGGATATGAAGGCTAACAATGTAGATGGACACATAATTCACATTAACAGTCTTGCGGGACATCGGGTAGTAAACATTCCAGCAAGCGTTTATCAAGCATCCAAGTTCTCAGTGACAGCTTTAGCAGAAACTTTAAGGTTGAATTAAATTCGTTGAAGTTAAAAATAAAAATTACGGTAATATTGGATTAAGTATATTTATCCGTATAGTATTGCATTTTCTTTATTTTTTAGAACCTTAGTCCTGGTCTGGTTGATACTGAAATATTGCCGCCATATTTTGCTAAAAACGTCAAAGAATATTACGAAACAGGTCGTATCATCGAAGCAGAACATATTGCTGATGGCGTTGTCTATGCTTTATCCACACCTCCTCATGTTCAGGTAATCATTTAAGAAACATTTTTCTACTATCGGCATCTTAACTGGCCATTATGGTCCTGATAGCCGGTAAGTATACGATTCGTTATTGTTTATTTTTACTCTGTTACTATGGTATTAAAGTATTTATGATTTTATTTATATACCTGACACACAATATCGAAACTGGATAAAAAGTAACCTCGAAAGCAGGGGCGGTCGTTCCATGGAAGCAAGGGAAGCAGTGCTTCCCTTGGGATTATTAAAAAAACACATAATTAGAACCTAGTTATCATTTATCATATATATTAATCATTAAAATTTACTTTTACCCAATTTCAATAGACACGGCCCTGCATTTCAACAGCTGAGATAATGTTGCACGATAAAACCGTAACGATGACGTACTCGATTAATCGAGCCAACACGAACTTCGCGCGACTTCGATATAAGCAACTTCTTGAAATGGATCTCATCCCCACTTCATAATCTTGATATCTAAGCCTTATAGCATAGTAATGCGTCTTGTTTTATAGATTTTAATCTCGATTTTAATATACTTAATATTAATCTTCCTAGTATTATTCTCAGCTTTTGTGCTATATTTGTAAAAACTTTTTGGTGTTTCTAAACCTGTGGTGCGGCGACAAGTGATTTTTAAAACGTTGAACATTAGTGCGCGTATAAGCAGTTTTAGAATTGCTTATTCAATATAGAAGCTGGTCCTAGCACTGTGGAAAATACTATTTGCGTTTGTGTGGTGTGCAATTTGTTGAAAAAGGGATTTCAACATACTCGTTTCAAGATAAATTGGATATTATTAGAAACGGGAGACCAACACCTGATTTAAAACTTTTAAAAACGAAAGTTAAATCATGCTATAAGTACTTTAATATTGAAATGTACAGTGCTAATCAGTGGTTAACGGGTTGTGAAAATTTGTGTTTGGAATAAAAATGGCTTTTCAGATTTAAACAACATTCATAAAGTGACAAAGAGGCATGGTAAGTGTGAAACTCGTTATTAGCAAAATACGAGACAATTTTAAGTAACCATCTAGAACACTCCACGGTATTTCGCAGTACATCAAATCATATTCAAAATGATTTGATTCAGCCGATAAGCAATATTGTTTTAGAAAAGATCAAGCAAGAAATAAAAAAAGCTCCTTTTTGTTGCAATTATGTCAGATGAAACAACCAATATTACGAATATTAGTCAGTTGTCAATCGTAGTACGATACATAAATCCAAATGGGAAAGTCCAAGAGATTTTTAGACGTAACAACGCAGAGAACGGCCGCAGCTTTATATGCTATAGTTTGTCAGATAGTCGATGATCTACAGTGTGGTGCTAAACTTATGATGGGGCCGCTGTAATGGCTGGTGAATTGGGGGGCCTGCAGGCCAAAGTAAAAGAGACTTTTCAGAATGTAATATTTGTACATTGGTTTGTGCATCGATTAAATTTAGTTCTTGCTCAATCGGCAGCATGTGTTAAAGAGTGCAACGTATTTTTTTCAAGTATTAGTGGAATGGCTGCCCTTTTTTCAAAATCATCAAAACGGACACGAGCTTTAGATTTGGAAGTACAGAAGAGTACCCAGAGTTGCTCCAACACGATGGAATTACAATGGGAGACTAGTACAAACTGTATCTGAATACCGACAGCCTCTAATTGATTTATTTGAAAATATTTTACAAAGCAAAGATGATTGGGACACTGAGACTTTGAATGGATCCAGAGGTTACTTAGATTCATTGAAAAGCGACTTTGATTTTAATTTTTTGTTAAATATTTTCTCCGAAATATTCCTATTTACTGACAATTTATTCAATATTTTGCAAACTAAATCAAATAACGTTGGATTTTGTGTAAAGAAAATTAAAGAATTCAAAAATTTTAAAAGTTCTGGGAGAAAACTAGTTTTAGAGTCGCAAAGAAAAAGAATACGAACTGAATTTATAGTGGATCGTAGATCTTCATATCGAAGGCTTTTTATCGAAATTTTGGACAATATCACTGGGCAACTAAATAATAGATTTAAACATTTGAGTGATATACAATTTTTAGAATTGTGTAATTTTAATGAATTTAAAAATAAAGTTTCCACAAAACGCACTTCAGTCATTGAGTGATAACTACGGACATTTTTTTGATATAGTTGGGTTACGATCGGGACTTTCAGCTATTTGTGCTACAGAAGATATTAGTCAGAAACATAACGCCAACGAACTGATTACCTTCATAAAAGAAAATAGTTTGGATCATGCCTACTCTGAAGTGTTGAAATTGTGCGAGTTAGTGTTGACGATACCTGCAACTAGTGCTTCGGTTGAACGCATTTTTCGACCTTAAAAAGAATAAAAACTTTTTCAAGAAATTCAACCAGTGAAGAACGGCTTTCAAAAGTGTTCCTGTTGACAATAGAAAGTGACTTTGTGAAGGACATGTCCCAAAATTCAAACTTTTACGACGAAGTTATTTCCGACTTCGCAAAAAGGGAGAGGCGGATTAAACTACATTATAAATACGTAGGTATGTGCATGTTAACTACTTAACTAACCGGCTCGATTTATAGCTGGCTAGAGAGTGCACGATGGCAAGTGTGACTGAACAAACTCTCTATTTCGCTGCAGGTTTGATCTCCGCCACCGGCACTGGCAATGTCGGTGGGTATGGTTGTGTGTCTGCGTTTTTTTCATAAGTGTAACCCTCGCCCGTGCAGCTTCGGCTTTGGAATCGGGGGTTGTCTAATTTTTTGTGGTGTTTTTATGTTTTATGTTTATTGAGGAGTGGCGGTTCTACAAGTGTACTTTTTTCTAAATATCATAACTTTGCGGCTTTCGACATTTGCTTTAAAATGAGTATACGGATGCCACGCCCCTTTTCTTTAAAATATTTTGCCTCACTTCGTTCGGGGCTTCGCACTACCCATCACCCTATATCACAAACTGCTTCCCCTGTATCAAAACTCATCGCACGCCCCTGCTCGAAAGTAACATTTTTGTTAAACTAAAATAAAATTCATAACATTTTAGAGTTAAAGCATCTACTTATTTATATTAAATGTAAATGAACAATTTGAAAAGTTAGAAATGCTGACAGCCAGATTCATTTCCTTTCAGCAGCGAATTTATAGATTATGCTTTAGGAAGTTCTACCAACATTTTACAGTCTATATCCTGGATATTTGAATATGAAAAAGATGTACAAGATTTTGTGAGCTAATTTCAATTTGTTCTGTAAAGAATCTGCTACATAATTATGGAAGTATTCCATCTACCATGTCTCTCCAAACAAAGGACGTCAGTGCCTGTTTTGGATAATGATGTTATTCTGAATGAATGTTAAATATATGCAGCTGTATTCTCTAGATTCAAGATATATTTGCGCTGCATTTTATTTTTGGAATCTGGTATTTTGAATATTATCTTGATAATCGTCCACAGTCATTTTCAAAATCATTTGTATGGCAAGCTCCAGCTATCACTATTACATTCATCATGAGATACATCTGATGCATCTCAAACAAACTTCGACTTCTTCTCTGGTGAATACTTTTCACTCCTTTGGTTGAAAACCAGCTTTCGTTTATGGGTAGCTCTTAATTTTGAAAATTTTGAAATTTCTGTTTCTTCCCTGTGTGGCTTCAACATTAAATATTCACACCAAAGACTCGAAGCAGACCTCAATATTTTCAAAATTGTGTTTTAACACCCTCGACCGTGAAATATACTTACTCCCTCGGTATATAAATAACTGTTAGCTCCACATTTAATAATTAATGACCATTTCTCTTCATGTGTGTAAGGTCAAAGGTTAATTTTGATGTATTTTGACAACTTTTGCGTATTCAGTCAAATTCTTTTTTCACTGAATCTGTACAGATAATGAAATTGTTGTAAATAGAAGAAAAAGGAATTTATTGTTGTCATTTTTGTTGACTATTTGTTTTGGATGTTTGTTTCTTTAGTAGCCGTTCAGTCACCTAAGTAACTCTCTGAAATTTAGAAAATCTAGTTGGTTTAGGCAGAGACAACCCGAGACGTGCAAGTGGATAGAAAATTTTGTCCGATTTTAACATTTATTCGCTATCTCTATTTAATATAAGAATAGTCAAATATAGCTGTCCTAGTCCGATAAAATGGAAGGTGAAAGCAGAGGGTAGCACTTGCAATGCTGTCATTTCTGTTCTATCCCGCGCTTTTTCTGTGGTATTTATCTGTTAACTTGAACAGACGAAAGAAGTGTTTGTTATTTTGTCGTGATTTTGATTATTTCTCGTTGTATTTTGTGATATTTGTGTGTTAAAGACTATTTCTCTTCTTAAAGACTACCAATTTCATATAACTGGTAAGTTATAAAATTATAAATAATTTTATCCGCTATATCTAACCTATATATTAATCAGAAAGGATAAACAGTATTAGAAAATGTGCTAACTGTATCCTTTACTTATTTCATTCCTCATAATAAACTTTGAAATTGGTTGTAGGTTATTTTTTGTTTGAGATGGCCACAGAGTCACGAATTAGATTGTGTTATGTGTGTGGTTCTTCGGAGGACGATGTGGCAAAACTTCATTATTTTCCTTCAAGGTTGGAAAGGAAAATTAAGGCCTGCACTAAATTAACAACACTTCTAACAGCACAATTTTTTATGTTTTACAGGTCAAAAATTTGGCAAGAGAATATGGGTATACATTACACTGAAGAAACTCTTCAAAATTATAGGATACGCTCCCATCATTTTACTGTTGACAGTTATGTCGACCTAAGTAGTCATAGGTTGACCCGCAATGCAGTCCCCACACTTTTTCCATGTCGTCAGTTGGCAACATACCAAGTGCAAGCAGGTAATATATGTTTTACAAAATGTTGGTGGTGAGGGGCCCTCAGATATCAATCCATAGTTGTTACTAATTAGCTTAGTAGAATTATCACAGACTTTTTACTGTTATTTAATTTATTCAAAATAAAGAAATATAGATTTGAACCAATAAACATGATCGCTAATATCTATCTCATTTTACTTCAGATCTAGCCTCAAGCGAGGCCTCAACTTTCAAGAATATACCTTATGAGTTGGCGGAGGAATTTCCTAGCATAGTGAAGGCAGCTAGTGAATTTTTGGAGGAGATTCCCAGCACTTCTGTATCAGATGAGAATGTCACCGTTCAAAAATTCCCGGGGAATTATTGGAATTAGGATTCCTTGGTGGTGTAAGAGGCACAATGAGGCATAGAAGCAAAATAAAAAGATGCTCGTGAGGCAAAATGAATAAAAGAATCATAAAAAGATGGTGCTCGTGAGACAAAGAGAAAACTGAAGATTCTTTCGCATAATTAGAACCTTAATTTTTATAAAGCCACGTTGCGTGCCACACAATACATGATTTTGTCTAGCACTTAATAACATTTTAAGGTAGTCTCTGCAAGTCAAGCCTAATAAATATTTTAAATTTAATTATAATCATTAAATAATATTCTTTTTCTGCAACCTTCTAGAAATTTAACTGTGGTCAATTTTTTGAGTGGAAAATACATATTTACAGGTCTAGCCCGGCAAAGGGACATAAGGATTTGTAAAGTCTTTACCGATTCCTTATGTCATTTTCTGTTGACAAAAAGTATCTGATAACAATTAAAAATGATTATTCCAGTCTTCCTTGAAAGTAAGTGTCTGATGTCTGTCAGTTGATTTTATATTTTATTAAAGTTAAAAAGTTTTTTGAGACTAGCAGGAACCATTGCAGAAAAAACATTGTACACAACACACCCAGAAAGTGACTTTACTGGACTCGCCAGGGCTTTTGCAATGGAAATTGCCAGCTCACCCTGTTAAGAATCACTTTCCGGTCTTGTTGCATAAATAACTATCATTCTTTCTTGATATTTTCTGTAATATATTGACAAAATGTCCTAAATTTGCTTTTTTGTATTTTTCTGATTTTAATAAATTTTGTACAAAATATTATTAACTACCTACTTGTGTTTTGAGTATTATGTTAATTATCCAATACAAAAACATATTTCTTTTAAATCTTATGTTAAGCGGTTCAACAAGGTTACAATTGACCTTTTGATTAGTTTAACATAAAAATTAATTGACCTCTAGTTTTGTAACTAACTTTAAAATAGCTTTGTTTCTGCAGCAGTTGGTGATTCTTTTTGTGGATCATCAGAGGTAGTCACTCGGTTAGTTTTTAACTTCCAGCGAATAGAAGTATTTAAAAACAACTAATCAACTACTTCTGGTCCACAAACGATCACCAACTGCTACAGAAATAAAGCTTATAAATAATATCAATAAAATAATAAAAAGGGGGTTTTGAATTTTCGCGGGCGTTTGCTTCTGCGCCATCTACTTTCACCTTCCATTACAATCGACCAATTCAATACTGCGGATTAAATTTTAGCACGTACTTGCGCGTCTCGGGTTGTCTCTGGTTTAGGTAAAGGGAACTGGGCTTATGGTTTAGAGCAGTGGTGGCTGGTGGAATTAGGTTGTACTATATCTCAGTATTGGAGCATGGAACCCAAGCAATATTTGAAGGTACTGTTGGAGTTTCATAATTACTAATAATAAGAATTAAGTTTTTGTTTTAAATGTTTACGACAATCGGGTCGCTTGACCTCGGCTTCCCGAGTCCCGCGCTTAAGTAGCAGCAGAGACAACCCGAGACGCGCAAGTACGTGCTAAAATTTAATCCGCAGTATTGAATTGGTCGATTGTAATGGAAGGTGAAAGTAGATGGCGCAAGAAGCAAACGCCCGCGAAAATTCAAAACCCCCTTCTTATTATTTTATTGATATTATTTATAAGCTTTATTTCTGTAGCAGTTGGTGATCGTTTGTGGACCAGAATAGTCGATTAGTTGTTTTTAAATACTTCTATTCGCTGGAAGTTAAAAACTAACCAAGTGACTATCTCTGATGATCCACAAACGATGACCAACTGCTGCAGAAACAAAGCTATTTTAAAGTTAGTTACAAAACTAGAGGTCAATTAATTTTTATGTTAAACTAAACAAAAGGTTAATTGTAACCTTGTTGAACCGCTTAACATAAGATTTAAAAGAAATATGTTTTTGTATTGGATAATTAACATAACACTCAAAACACAAGTAGGTAGGTAATAATATTTTGTACAAAATTTATTAAAACCAGAAAAATACAAAAAAAGCAAATTTAGGACATTTTGTCAATATATTACAGAAAATATCAAGAAAGCATGATAGTTATTTATGCAACAAGACCGGAAGGTGATTCTTAACAGGGCGAGCTGGCAATTTCCATTGCAAAAGCCCTGGCGGAGTCCAGTAAAGTCACTTTCTGGTGTGTTGTGTACAATGTTTTTTCTGCAATGGTTCCTGCTAGTCTCAAAAACTTTTTTAACTTTAATAAAATATAAAATCAACTGACAGACATCAGACACTTACTTTCAAGGAAGACTGGAATAATCATTTTTAATTGTTATCGGATACTTTTTGTCAACAGAAAATGACATAAGGAATCGGTAAAGACTTCACAAATCCTTATGTCACTTTGCCGGGCTAGACCTGTAAATATGTATTTTCCACTCAAAAAATTGTTCACAGTTAAATTTCTAGAAGGTTGCAGAAAAGAATATTATTTAATGATTATAATTAAATTTAAAATATTTATTAGGCTTGACTTGCAGAGACTACCTTAAAATGTTATTAAGTGCAAGATAAAAAAATCATGTATTGTGTGGCACGCAACGTGGCTCTATAAAAATTAAGGTTCTAATTATGCTAAAGAATCTTCAGTTTTCTCTTTGTCTCACGAGCACCATTTTTTTATGATTCTTTTATTCATTTTGCCTCACGAGCATCTTTTTTATTTTGCTTCCGTGCCTCATTGTGCCTCTTACACCACCAAGGAATGCCAATTCTAATAATTCCCCGGTTGTTTTCGAACGGTGACATTCTGATCTGATACAGAAGTGCTGGGAATCTCCTCCAAAATTCACTAGCTGCCTTCACTATGCTAGGAAATTCCTCCGCCAACTCATAAGGTATATTCTTGAAGTTGAGGCCTCGCTTGAGGTTAAATCTGAAGTAAAAATGAGATAGATATTAGCGACCATGTTTATTGGTTCAAATCTATTTCTTTATTTTGAATAAATTAAATAATAGTAAAAAAGTCTGCGATAATTCTACCAAGCTTATTAGTAACAACTATGGATTGATATCTAAGGGCCCGCCACCACTAACATTTTGTACAACACATATTACCTGCTTGCACTTGGTATGTTGCCAACTGACGACATGGAAAAAGTGTGGGGACTGCATTTGCGGGTCAACCTATGACTACTTAGGTCGACATAACTCTCAACAGTAAATGACGGGAGCATATCCTATAATTTTGAAGTTTCTTCAGTGTAATGTATACCCATATTTTCTTGCCAAATTTTTGACCTGTAAAACATAAAAAATTGTGCTGTTAGAAGTGTTGTTAATTTAGTGCAAGCCTTAATTTACCTTTCCAACCTTGAAGGAAAATAATGAAGTTTTGCCACATCGTCCTCCGAAGAACCTACACACATAACACAATCTAATTCGTGACTCTGTGGCCATCTCAAACAAAAAAATAACCTACAATCAATTTCAAAGTTTATTATGAGGAATGAAATAAGTAAAGGATACAGTTAGCACATTTTCTAATACTGTTTATCCTTTCTGATTAATATATAGGTTAGATATAAGGGTAAAATTATTTATAATTTTATAACTTACCAGTTATATGAAATTGGTAGTCTTTAAGAAGAGAAATAGTCTTTAACACACAAATATCACAAAATACAATGAGAAATAATCAAAATCACGACAAAATAACAAACACTTCTTTCGTCAGTTCAAGTTGACAGATAAATACCACAGAAAAAGCAAAGGGATAGAACAGAAATGACAGCAGTGCAAGTGCTACCCTGCTTTCACCTTCCATTTTATCGGACTAGGACAGCTATATTTGACTATTCTTATATTAAATAGAGATAGCGAATAAATGTTAAAATCGGACAAAATTTTCTATCCACTTGCACGTCTCGGGTTGTCTCTGTCAGTATGCAACAGGCCGTCACAGAGCAAGGATGCGCTCAGCTTAGATAACGGAAATACTTACAACTGCAACGGTCAAGTTTAATACTCAACTCAAGGCACTTTTCACGACGTACAGATTTGTATAAAGTTTATTTGTGACATGTTGTGTGTAACATCTTGATGTAGCTGTCATATCTTCTTCTCCTTGAAGTGTACCAACATTGTTTATTATTTGTCTACATTATATTGTTTAAACCACGAAGAAGTGCAGTTATTGAAAAGAACCCAGCCCCATACAGTCCATTACACGATCGAAACAGGTACGATTATCAGTACTCATTGAAGAAGTTTTGCAAAAAAAAAAATTGAAAAAAATGTGAGAAAAAAGTTACAAAAATGCAGCCTCCCCAGATTTCTTCTATACCATTAGTAAAATCTTTTGCAAACTATTTTTTTTTTTCGTATCAGAAGGAAAATTTATCACCCCGTTTTTAAAAATTTTGATTTTTTATAAAATTATGACATTTTGAAATTTAAGTTCTTCATTATGTAAATTTCAAAATGTCATAACTTTATAAAAAATCAAAATTTTTGAAAACCAAAAAAAAACGGGGTGATAAATTTTCCTTCTGATTACGAGAACAAAAATAGATTGCAAAGATTTTATTAATGGTCTAGAAGGTATCTGGGGAGGCTAGTTTTTTCAATTTCTTTTTAAATTTTTTTTCTGCAAAACTTCATCAATCGGTACTGATAGTCGTGCCTTAAAATATTTGCTTGGTTAGCTTACTTTACGAACGCCACTCACAAATATGAGCGGTGCCGAAGATTTCGGCCAACCTCCCTGGGTCCTGGCTGATGAATCCTGCTGGCTAAGGCCTCTTCTGGCGCTCTTCTGTCTTCGTCTTCTTTCTTCGCCAGCTTGTCACCCCCGGGAGTAGTCATCGGCCTGTCAGGGACTGTGCGGATATTCGGTGACTTGGGGATTGACTGCCAGTACACAAAGTGTCAATTGACACATTGTCATCTGGATCATCGGACAAGGTGAGGATGAACTATGCAGCTCTAGGAAGTGAAGGCTTAAGTGCTTTCTTAGCACTTTCGTCCTTCACGGAGCCAGGGGGACAACGAGCACTGGTCGGTATACTGACCAGCGCCCGCAAGGTTTGTGGGAAGGTGGTTGGTTGCGTCATATCCTTTCCGTGGGTTGGTCCATCTGTAAGGAAAGAATTAGTTATACTTACCCGTTGTCCAGTAACTGTACCTTCGGCCTCTTGTGCCTCGGTGCGTCGGCCGGATCATAGGAGGTGGCCTCCCTGATCAGCGGGTTCCTATGCTCCTCAGCTAAGGTGTACAGTTTCTTCGCTCGATCCCGGATGATTTCGGTGACTGGTGTGTACTCCAGGTCCCTGAAGATGTCAGCGTTTCTAACGTACCATGGTGCGCCCACCGCTGTCCTGATGGCCACGTTTTCCACGGCTTGGATCTTCTTCAGATAGGTCTTCGCTTGGTATCCCCATGCTACGGAGGCGTAGGTCAGCTGTGGTCTGATGAGTGCTTTGACTAGCAGAAGCTTGTTCCTCAGACTGAGCCAGCTCTGGTTCGCTACCATTTGGTAGAGTTTCCATGCTCCAATATTAAGATATTGTATAACCTAAATCCACCATTCGCCACTGGTTTAGAGCGGAGTTTGAACTACTTGCTGATAATAATTTTGCTTCCTCACCCCTCAAAGTGAGGAAGTTATGTATTCGTGAAAAAAATTTTGAATTTTTTATTGCATTTCTGGACGAATCTCGACGAATTATGACGATACACACAATTTCAGACAAAAAAAAATTCTGTCTGTGTGTCTGTCTGCTTCGCGATAGCAGCTACAGTTTTTGAGATAAAGCTTTCAAATTTGGTACATACATTCTAGAGGTCAAGGAAGAGATTGAGTTCGTTGTTGAACAAAATCGGTCCCAATTTTGAAAGTCAAAAAAATGTGACTTTTTTGAAACGTCAAAATGACTTTTTTGAAACGTCAAAATGTGACTTTTTTGAAACGTCAATGTGACTTGTGCCTAAGCTATTCCCTTAAACAATTGGATTAAGCATGAATGCGATAGTAGAAATTAATATAAATTTATATATTAATCACAGTTATTTCTATTTTCTTTTTAGATTCAGCAACTCAGTATTAGTCCAATTTTTGATGTCGTAGCATAATATGGGAAGAGGATATAATATAAGTACTGTACTTTTTTGTTTTTTGAATTAATAAATAAGAAAACTGTATTTGCGTTTTTATTTTACAATTAAAATTATTAATGTTCTATTCACAAATCAGTTTAATATTGTTGCAAATAAAATAACCAAGCAAATTTTTTATGAATTTTCCGATATAATTTTCTTACGCAACCACTAATTTTTTCATGGTGATAAATAGAAAAAATGGTTGATTTTAAAAAAGTTAAAAAATGTAAGTTTACTACTTTAATTGGTGAAAATGAGAATGATTTTTAAAATTATTGGATTTGTTTACAAAAAAATCTTACTGTCACCATAAAAAATTAAGAGGGTTTAAGTATGTCAAAAGCGGCGGTCACGCAATATGTTATGTAAGGCTGACGTCATAACTTGTAAACCAACAAAACATATAATCAAAATTTTTGTTCGATTATATTGAAAGGTGACGTTTTTCTAAACGAAGAGATCACCTTTTTATAATAGTTATTAATTTTTGTTGTTGGTAAGAGACTACTTTTTGGACGGTAAACAATTGTGAAAATAATGGACAACATAAACAAATGAAAGAAATTGTTATGATATTCCTAATAGATTGTGTCCAGGTGACGTGAAGTCGATTACGATCATATTCTTCAATTAAAATAAATATAATGAATAAATTTATTATTTTCTTCTTACAATCGGATAAAATATAATGTATGACACACGTACACGTACTCATACGTAATTGTACGAAAAACTGAAATTTTTCGTTATTGAGGCTATTTTTGTATATTTTAGTCATGCTGACTGAATAATATTGGACAGCAGTTTTAAGGAATAACCATTTTAGTGAGAATATTTCGTTTATATTAATTAAATATAGGTTGGTACTAAACTTTTAAAAATTAAATAAAAAGTTCTTTTAACAAATAAAACATTTATTTCATCATTACAATAATTAAAATGATATGCAGCTAGAATCTACATTATACGTTGTTGTTTTTAAACATGGTCTCTTAGTGGTCTTATCATGAGTTCTTGAATCTGAAATGAAGAAAAAATGTCATTGAGTCATTAACATTAAAAAATAAGCAATATTTAAACGATTTTACAATTGAATATAATAAAATAACCAAGTTGGCATCATCTGGAGATGATTAAAACTGAGTTTTATCATCTCCAGATGATGCCAATTTGGTCGAGTGCATATATGGTGTTTCGGTGTTTTGTGGAAAACTATTTCAGTGTTATCTTCACATCAAAGGTTTCAACCCACTTCAGGACGGAATATAATGTATTGAATGTTTTGGCCACCATTCGGAATCATAGTACCATCCGATAATTCGCAAGGGTCCAAACTGGGTCCTCTATTTTTTAACACATTTTCGACGATATTGCATACTACTTGAAGATACACTGTTTACTGCATAGCTTCAACGAAGTTATCCAAAATATTCTAGTTTTAAAGAAGATTAACTTTCAGACATGCTTAACAGATTTTCAGTAACAATATATGATTTTGTCGAATACATTTTTATTTACTAAAGTTTGTTGCTTAGCAAGTCACGAGACAAATTAGTGATTAAAATCACGAGCTTGTATGGCAAGGGATTTGCAACTAAAAAACAATAAATCTTGAGTGTTTCAAATGAAAATTTATTCATACAAAATCGTAAGCCCGAAATATATTTGATCGGATTATTTCCCAAATAAACAACAACATTTATAATTCTACACAATAAATATTAATCTGTTTTTTTTTACATTTTCGGTATCAACGAAATTTTGAACAATTATAAGGAGGTCATCTTGTACTCTGTATACAACATCTCCTATCATAGTTTAATGTCATCGTTAAGCCATTTTGTTTCTGAAGAAATTTGTAATAAAACCTTCAAGACCACATCTCGATGCATCCTATCGGTTTGAGGATATTCTTCAAAAGTTACACAAGAAAATTACACTATTAGTTTCGTTTAACCAGCAGTTTATATAGTAAAGCTTCTAAAATTGTATGTGAGAGTAAAAAATCCTCAATAGTAAGAATATGATATAGATAAGCATTGATTAATTATTTACCCGAACATGAGAAGGTGTAGATAAAACATAAATAACCCCGTCAGCAATGTTTTCTGGCTCAATAATCAGATTTTCTTCGTAAAGTTTCTTGCGCATTTGCCTAATTTCAGGTGGAATGAATTCAGTATCCACAAGGCCAGGACTAAGACTCTACAAAACATAATCGCATATTTATTCAATACAAATTTAAAATACGTTTCTTTCAATATTACCGTAATTTTTATTTTTAACTTTAACGAGTTTAATTCCAGTCTTAAAGTTTCTGCTAATGCTGTAACTGCATACTTAGTAGCAGGATAAATGTTTAGTCCTGGTATACTGGGTATCTGATGACCTAGAATACTGTTAATATGAATTATGTGTCCATCTACATTGTTGGCCTTCATGTCCTTTACGGCTTCTCTTGTCGCTATGGATAGTCCAATCACATTCAGTTGGACAGTTTTATTCCACAATTCACTTTCGCCATCTGTAAGGTAACTGTACTAGCAGTGCCGGCATTGTTGATAAGTATATGGACAGGTCCTAAATTTTCTTTAATCCACTTAAAAGCATTTAAAATGTCTTCTTCTTTAGATAGGTCAGCTTGAATGGGAAATAGTTTCCCTTTAGTATCGGAGTTTTTTTTTCTTCTTACCAAAGCAGCCTGAAATGATGAAATAGTTATTTATACAACGAGTGAGTAACAATAAGGTTTCAAATATATAATATGTATTTCCGATATGACATACTGAATACTTTTTATTAGTGGTTTCTTTGTTATATGTTATTTGTAACTGTCTCAGTATAAACTGTAATGTTTAAATGCAGTTAGTGGTTAAATTAAATTAAAAATTTTTGGTTCTTTTTTTCTAGTTTCCATTCTCAAGATATCTGGAAATGTATACCTATATTATAATATTTAAAAATTAATTATTACAATACGTGCAAATGTGATTATATTAGTAGTTAAACAAGGCCGAAGTGAGCTTAAGCTAGCCAGTTGGGATTGCATCGTATACGTGGGCGGTCCTAGAACCTGGAACCTAGATGTTAGTATCGGGGTAGGAGGAGCCTGAGGAGAATGGTATAGGGCTAAGATTTTAGTATCGTTGAAGTAGGAGATTTTGGCCAATAGTATAGGTCTAAGATTTTAGTATCGGTGGAGTGGGAGATTTTGGCCAATGGTATAGGTCTAAGATTTTGTATCGGTGGAGTGGGAGACCTTGGCTAATACTATAGGCTTATATCTAAGATTGTAGCTAAGAGGATGGAGCTGATAGAATTAGATCTGGGGTTAAAAGATGGCTGCTAATAATTTGTGCGACCAATGAAAGGGTTTAAAAAGTAATTTATCATATAAAATCAAAGATGGTTGCCTGAGGTGTCTCGACTAATGGGAGCTTTTAAAAAAGTAATTACTTATATATATCAAAGATGGCTGCTATATTCTTAAATCTACAGGTTAAGACATGACACGGCAAGTCGTTTGAGGCAATATATGATGACGCCATATGTCATTCTAGCTAAAAAATCATTTTTATATAAATGTACAAGATGTACCATAATTATTATTTTAAAATTACAGACGAGTTTCTACCTGTTAGACGACTGTTTTTGTATATAAATTATAATATAAACAATCGGCTTTATGCTAAAAAAATTCTCGGATGGCTTAAGTAGAAATTTTTTTTCATTACTTCCAGCATAACCGGAAACAGGAAATAAAATGTATATTAATTTACATCAATATATAAACAAAGAAATCATTTTTCGCAAAGTAAACTCCATAATCAAAGGATATGAGGAATATAATGTAAAACAATTAGATTTAATATTAAAAAATGGTATAATATATATATATATATATATATATATATATATATATATATATATATATATATATATATATATATATATATATATATATATATATATATATATATATATATATATATATATATATATATATATATATATATATATATATATATATATATATATATATATAATATATATATATATATATATATATATATATATATATATATATATATATATATATATATATATATATAATTTAGCAGACAGGAAAGTAACACGTGATTTTACATAATAATTACATAATATTTCGCAATAACGCAAGAATCAAAGAATATAAAGAATATTATTTATAGGGAAAGTAGAATACACAAATTTAATCTTTTATCACATATTTTTAATTTCAAATTTAATTTTGCAATCACTTTGAGACATATTCTGTAAAACGTAGATCTGTGTCCAATTCTACTCCTACATTTTTGTAAACATTAGACAATCTTGTATCATTTATTGTTACATTAATAATTTGTTCAACAGAGACACATGACTTGTCAAAAACAGGAACTGAAGATTTGTTAGGATTTATGTTTAAATTTATATTTCTGAGATGTATCAATAAATTTTTTCAGTTCGGCATTTACAATTAAATTAGTGTTCTTCAAATTAGTAAAATCAAAATGTATGTATAACTGAGTGTGAGTATCGTTTTGAAGATATTCTTCTTTAAAATTACACAAGAAATTTATATCATCAGTTTCATTTGGCCAGCAGTTTAGTTAGATACATGACTTGCATGAGTATCTTACGACACTTTCGAAAAGTATGTTCTAACGGAAACTAAATAGTGTCTATTCTAGCTTTAAGACAATTGAAAATTTTAAATACTAAAACTTTTTTTGTTTACCCTTTTTGTCAACGAATTTTTTTGCTAATTGGTCCAGCTTGTCCTTCCTTCTTGCTAAAGCAACGACCTGTAACAATTTTTGCAAAAAAATAATGAAGATTAAAAAATATATAGACCCCTCAAAATTTATTGAAGTGAAAATTGTTATTTCCTCGAGTCATCATTTCAAGCACAATTAATTATTATTACTCACACATAATACTTGTCTACTTACATGAAGACCATTTTCCACTAATTTTTCAGCAATGGCAGCACCAATACCCGAACTGGCACCAGTGACGACTGCTACCTTGTCAACCCATCGATCCATAGAGAGCACTATTGTAAAAACTTTATTGTTCTAGGTATTTATTAATAATCACTAAGTATCAAATATTCGTCATGCATTGTTTTCATTGTCAAACAAACTAGAAGAGGGGCTATTCGAAATAATAATGACAATTAAGATTTTAAAGTATTGTGTGATTCATATGATAAGAGAATATTATGTAAAATTATATGTGACCTTGCTGCTCTGCTAAATATTGTCAGAGGTTGAGTTTTACTATTTATGTGAAGTGTTGAGATAAAATAATTATGATTTTAATAATGTTAGGATACGATTATCATCATATCAGTCATAATAGTTATTTATGATACAAGTGTTAAAAATGACTTTTTTATTTTGTGAGTGGAGAAGTTTGCGAAACGAGCGTAAGCGAGTGGAGCAACTCCACGAACAAAAGAAAGTCATTTTTAACACGTGTATCATACAATGTTTTTTCTACAAACACCATTAAAGAACAATAAAGTTTCTTTAAAAAGATTTCAAATCCTTTCAATGGTTACCTCATAATTCTAGTAGTTTGTAGGATTTATGAAATAAACAAATCAAGTTTGCCCGTTGTTTGACACATGCTTGTCAAATGTGAAAAACTATTGCAATATGATGAGTTACAATATTAATTATAGTCCAGAAGGTAGCGAATCGATTCCTCAAGAAATTGAAGAAGCAGCTACAAGGTAAACTTTAGATTTGTTGCCCACAAAAAATCCAAACAACAATATGAATTAACGTACAAACGCTTTGTGGAATGGTGCGATCGGAACAATGTTGCAGGCAAGTACAGTGAAAATGTAATGTTGGCCTATTTCGAGCAAAATTCTAAAATTTGAAAGTCCTCGACGCTTTGGGCACATTTTTCAATGATAAAGGCTATGTTAAATGTCAAGAACAATCAAGATATAAGTAAGTTTTATAAACTCATCGCATTTTTGAAGCGCAAAGGAGAAGGATGTCGTTCAAAAAAATCAAAAATTTTTACACGCCAAAATATTGATAAGTTTATTGCAGAGGCGCCAGATAACAAGTATTTGATGTTTAAAGTAGCTGCTGTAATGGGTATACTAGGCGCGTGTCGCCGTGAAGAACTCTGTCAAATGAGTTTAAACAATATTGAGGATTTAGGAAATACACTAGTGGTAAACATTCCAGATAGCAAGACTAGAGTTTCAAGAACCTTTACTGTTATTACTGAGACCAACGTCTTTTTATTAAATACACTAGTAACAAATGTACGATTCAACCTGCTGGAATAAATATTTTTGGAAAGAATAGATGCCTACAGATATTGCAAGATTTTTGAAATTACCAAATAATGAACTTTACACCGGACATTGTTTCCGTCGGACATCCGCTAGCTTGTTAGCAGACTCTGGTGCAAATTTATGTACAATAAAGAGACATGGAGGATGGAAAAGTTCGAGTGTTGCAGAAGGATACTTGGAAGATTCGTTAGAAAACAAAAAAGAGGATTGCCAGTCACATTTTTCCAAATAATTGCCCTTCTTCTAACAATTCAGAAATAGAGCATATTAATAGTATTTCCTCCACTGCTTCAAGTTCAACTTCAACAATTTCTTCTTGTGAAGTAGCTTCCCTCACAAGGGATAAATATTACTAATTGCTCCAATTGTACAATTAATATAAATATTTCTAAATAACTTGTAATTTTCTGTTAATAAATATATAAATGTCATTATGACAAACGACTTGTCATTTTACCTTTTGCACTAGTGTTAAAAGTAAATCGTGATCATTTTTAACGCGAGTTTATATAATATTACATTTTTAATTCAAGTATGCCGTGTTAAAAATTTAGTTTTTAATGGTGTTTGTAGAAAAAATTTATTCATTGTTGGCCAATTGATAGCGGGATGCTTTTATTGCAATTACTGGACTGTAACAAAGACAAATAATTGTGAAATAATTTTGGTTGACTAACAAGTTGTACCCCAAGAAATTTTTATTTGTGTATTTCACAAAAGGTATTAAAATTATCGTACCTCCACGAATTATATAGAGCCTTCATAAATGATCGTAACCTTAACATCATCTAATCGTCTCGTCAGCAAAAGATGGTTGAAAATTATTTCTTAGACACGTGCAAAAATCCTCATCGGGTATAAAAGATACATATTTGCAATTTTCATTCTTTCTAAAAATATGAACATTTAATGTCATTGACAAGTAATTTACAATATTTGTTATATTAGTGTGTATAATTGTGTTTTCTAAATTCAATACTGATATATAAAAACTATTGACCCCATTTTATGGTACCAGGAAAATTTATATCGTTTTCTATCAGCATTATGTAGGCGGCAAGAAGTTGCAAATCATCAATTTTCTTCACTACAGCACTATTTCCTGTGAAAATTGCAGCTAAAAGGGCTAAAAGATCTCTTCAGCTAAACGTAGATATGAGGTTATGTTCGCAAGCAAGTTCAGTTGAAATATTTTGATATTTGTACAACTCATTTAAAATAAAAATTTATCTATTAAATTTCTTATTTTAAATTATTATTAATTAAGTGTACAACTTTTTTAAAGCGATTACCAAAGTTCGGTATTTTCTCGCTACTGACGTCACGTTTAGGATCGAAAGCCACGCCTCCATACGCATTGGCTTTATACAACATACATCTCTAAATTAAAGCTATTACTACTTGGAGCAGATTTTGCTAACTGTTATTTCGCAATGCCACACAATTTGTAGGGGAATTTTCCGTTAATATTTTTATTACAATCTTTACAATATCTAGGTACTTTGTACAATATTTGTTTGAGTATAACAAAGATCACGTAGTAATTTTTTGTATATTATAGTTGATTTCTTACTTTGACGTAAATGGTTTCTTTTACCATCCTAAGAGAACAGTCAAACAATATTTATTGTTGATAACTACAATAATGTTGCTGCAAATATTTCTAGTCCTTTGATATATATTATATGACGATGAATTACAAACTTTGAAGAAAACAACTACAATTCTCATCCAACAATGTTGTCGTAAAATAAATAACGCGTTTTCTTTCTGTGTAGGCGGATAAGAGAATTTGTATAGAGTTGCCCAATAAACTGCTACCTCCATATTAATATGCATGGGGTCAATTTTTGTTCTTCATCCACAACGGTTTTATTTCACGTTCAAATGTTTTTTCTTTTCGAATTCGGATTCTTTAGAAAAAAAAAGTACATAAGGATAATTTTGGATTTCTTTCCTAAGTGAAGAATCAAGCAATGAAGTCGAGTGATGCACTTAAAAGATCACCCTGCATATCGTGAAATTTCAATGATATGGAAAAATTCTTCATGAATTTTAGAAGGCTCTAGAGAATACCTATATACAAAATTCAAAATTACACAATTTTAATTATTGTATCGAAAAAAAATATGAAAAATATAACAAACAAATACATAGAAAAATAAATTAAGAAAACTTTTTCAGCCCCCACCACCACTGAAATAGAAATTATATTTCATATGAATGAGAGTAACGTAAATTAAAATAATCATTCTTTTACAATAATATATAATATCAGTTAACAACATAAAGATAATAATGTAGAAAATAATGTCAATGACTTTGCAGTATTAACCATATTATCATATTTCTATAAAACGATGAGATATATCATATTATCTAAACAAGATTAAAGATGAATGATTCATATACTCATTATTTATATTTACATGGTCGAATTTAAGTGTATTTAAAATGTTGAGAAGAAGAAAGAGAAAATTCCTACATAGTATGTAAATTTATTTCTGTTCAAAATATTTAGAAAAAATAACCCAACGAGTTTCGGATTACGCCATCTTCAGAAGTAATACAAAATTATAAGCGATCTAAAAATATATATCTTTTAGAGCACTTATTTTAAAATAAAATATTAGGCATGATTACAGGACAAACAGATTAAAATTTTATTGTTATCAAAACGGTCGACTAATTTTAATATACAGTGCTGTAACTAGATATCATTAAACAAATAACAATATTTTGTTTATACGTATATGGTGTTTCTTTCAGGATTAACTGGTCAAACTTGAAATCTGACTTCAGGACCTTAAATACGAAAAAGTTTTTTTTGGAGGTATGTCTGGAAACGCTTCGTTAAAGAATTACACCCCCAAAGATAGAGGCTAAAATTATTTTTAATTTTTTTAATTTGGAAAAAAAATTTAAAAAAATGAATTTTGATAAAGATTTCCTACTAATAGGAACACTTCTAAAGGACATTCTGAAACGACGCGATTTCTCAGGTCTTCAGTATTTTCAATCGGGTTGTACGCCAATGCCAATTCCCAGAAAAAAAAAATCCTGGTGACTTATTTCTGGAGGCCGTGGGAGCCAAGGTTGTGACCCTGCTCTACCTATTCAACCACTCGGATACAGAGTATCTAAAGGTTCTTGGGCAGATAGATTAAAATATGCCGGAATCCCAATGTACATGTATTACATTTAGTTTCTAACTTGCTCTGGCACATTTTTTCAGCAGTAGAGGTAGATAGATCATCTTCAATACGTATCACCATAAAGTTGTAAAGGAATGAAATGGGGTTCAATCAAAAAACCGTCAATAATTCCGACCCACACATTAACATAAAATTGATATTGATGCTGGGTCTCAGTTACTGCGTGTGGGTTTTCTTCGGCCAATAAATGTTTGATTTGAAAGTTCATTATGCTTTCCTTAGAAAAGTTAGTTTCAACAGTGAAGAGAACTTGTGATAAAAGTTAAGGATTTTCCCTTACTTTTTGACAACTCATTGATAAAAACACGTCTTTGTAGAAAATCACAAATAAGAGTGCCTGGGCCCCCTGAATGTATATATCACTATTGTTTTAGTACTCTCCAAATAGTTTGGTGGCTTACATTGTGAGTAGTCGCAATTTTTCTCGTTTGTTTCTGGAATGGCACCTTAAAACCATTTGCAATAATTTGGAAGTATCCCATCTAGTCAAAACCGAGAATCATCTGTAAACAAAACACGTTCCAATCATTCAAATTCCAATCGATATTCTCCCTGACAAACTGAAGTCTTGCCATATAAAGATCCCTAGTTAAACCAGGTTCTGTTGCAAGTATTCTAGGATGTACTTTATGTACTACAAGCTGTCTCAAAACAGTATCTGTGCTTAGTTGAACATTATAAGCTGTTAAACGTTGAATTTGAATATTTTCTCTCCTAAAGTACGTACCCCGATAAACAAATCCTGAAGTTTAGTAACTTGTGTTCATCCTTATCCAGGGTGTTTATTATGGTCATTTGATTTGTTTCTCTCTAAAACATTTAGCTACACGGGATATTCTCGCATAAACTACACCCAGTGACCCAGCCTCTCAGCTGTAGCGCGGTAGCTCCATCCTCGATCAGCCAGAGAAGCTGCTTTATACATTCATTGCGAGTTAAATTTCTTATTTGTTATTCCAATATAAATAAAGAACGTTTGATTACTAGTTATCGTTGTACAGGGTGCATCAAATTTGAAGTGATTTGAGGTTTTCTTTAAAACTATGTGGTGCAAATTTTGTCACTGGATTCTACTCAAAAAGAGCATTAAAACAGAGACCAACCAATTTTTCAAATACGTTTTGTAGCTTAGAAGTGAAAAAATACAAATAATCGTGGATTGTTTCATGGCTTGTCTCTCAAAAATCGAGCACAGAACATTGATCTTCTCTTTCTCTCTCTCTCTCTCTCTCTTTCTCTCATAGTTTAAGAAAAACTCTAAATCCCACAGTGTGTCCACTCTGTGCACTTAAATAGATATAACCTCGAACCTGCCTGTAGGTACTTAGCAGGCGCCCCTGAATCCTTCGTAATGTGTAATTCATTAAAAAAAATTGTGTTGACGTTTTCAAAAACATCTTTCACATACAGGACGATTCAAATTGGACTCCCATCATGGGCATCTCGCTTATCCTAAGGGTAAAGGTAGATTTAAATTTTGCAAAGTTGCTAAATCTTGAGCTCATTACTAATCCACAAAAAAATATCAAATATATTTTACTGAACACTAGTAATTGGGAAAAAAACCAAACATGAGCTTTTCGCTTTTTGACCATAAGTTTTTTATCTACATTTTTTTTACTTCTATAAAAACACTCGTGTGCAACTTTTTCTTCTACACTTAATATTTTTCATTTTTTCTATATTGATTGGTTATTGTTTTATTCATAGCAAATTCGATTTTTTAAGGTCCTAATATTGGATTTTTACACCATTCGACAGCATTTTTTTCTCAAATTAAAAATTATAACATAGTTCATAACATGAGAATTCAATTTTGCAGAATTAAAAATTTTTGTAGAGAAATGAAAGGCTCGTTTTTTGTTTTTTTTCGAATCTAGTAATTCGAAAAAAAACAAAAAACGAGACTTTCATTTCTCTACAAGAATATTTTAATTCTGCAAAATAGGGAACTTGCACATTTTTTTTACTTCATAAAAATGTTCTACAATACTAAAAAATAAGATATGCAAAATATGACGCCTTAATTCCCAATAATAAATTTGTTATAAATTATTAAAGTTTTCGCGCGCGAGCGAACCGTTTCAAACAGGTTCAAAAGCGCGGGAGTAGTCGTGACATCACACCATACAATTTACAAGCGACGAAAGAGATCCCAGCACTCGACCGCTTGATTTCAGATAAATTTTAAGTGTATACTTAAAATGGAAACAAAAACTCCTTATTTTAAATATTGCATTGTACCGTTGTGTAAGAATACTACAGTAAAAGTGGCAGATAAAATATTTATAATATTGCCAGAAGATAAGATTCGTCGATCAAAATGGCTAAAAGCGTGTAGAAGAAATGAAAAAGACATTTCACAGAGCAGTAGGTCTCTACATGTGTGTGAAGATCATTTTAATGTAAGTACATTATTAAATACTATATGTCTATCTACTAGTTTTTCGCAGGCGGGCAATAAAATATTCCAAATTCCGAATTATTGAATTTTAATTAGGGTAGATTAAAGAAAGAATGTGTATACAATGTTAGAAAATAAGATTAGTAGATAGAATGTAATTTAGTGATACTAAGTAAAGGTAATTTCCTGGTGCGAAAGTAAACAGCTATTTATTATTATACTCTTCGCAAATACGATTACGTAGAGTATATTGCATTTGATCGGGACATTTCTAAAATCGTTAATATCGCTCGCAGAGAAAAAATCATTTCGTTCGTCATCGAATTCTGAACAACTTTCAAAATGTCCGTCTGTTCATCTGTCCGTCCGTCACGTTTCTTGTAAGCACGATAACTAAAGAAAGAAAAGTCCAATCGAATTGAAATTTGGGCTATAAGTTAGTGTTAGCTAGAGGAAGAAATCCATTGTTTTTGAAAAAAATCAAATAGTAAATAAAAAAGTTATAGGACATTTTATTTAAAAATATGAATCTACAGAGGGTTGCAATTTTCAATGTGCTACTAAAATTGAAGTAATTTTCTATAGACACCAAAATGCTGTAAAATATACTACCACAAATTTCGCCTACGCAGTCGGCATCATCGGGAGATGAAAAAAAATTGAAAATTAAATATGTGATCAATATATTAGGTATTGTAAGAATGAATCTTAGTTTATACTATAAAATATACTGCCACGCGTTTCGCCAATACAGTCGGCATCATCGGGAGAGAAAATTAAATATGTAGTCAATACATTAGATATTGTAAGAATGAAGTTTATAAGACAAACACAAGATTCTTTTCAAAAAACTGTGAAGAGTATCCTACAGAATGTGCAACAATTATATAAAAGTTCAATAACACTACTGTCTGCGAAGAGTAAAATGTTTACCTCTAGTATATATAGTATATTGCAAATACCTTTCCCTTGCGCTTTAATTTATTCTATTCAAATCTTACATTTATCTATTATGTGAATGATAACACGACACAGTCACTTATTTCCCTTGCCCCAAAACAGTACGAAAATACCTACGATAGGTAATTATACATTTGCGCAACATTTCCTTTGCAGCAAATGTCTTCTATAGAGACACTTTACGCGTGTGTACAAAGAAAACACGAAAAATATAGAAGTGGCTGTTGTAAAGAATTACCCTAAATTCTTTCAAACATAAGACTAAGTCTGCTAAAAATGCTTAGTTGGTACTAAGCATTTTGTAGTTATTTCTTTTTATTCCGTGATCAAGTCATAACTATTTTATGTTTATAAATTATTACTAAAAGCTAAAAAAATACATACTTCTCTGCCTTGACCCCGCGGACCTCTCCAAGGGAAAACTTTCACTAATTTGTATAAAAGATGCCACCATAAACATATCCACTTTAGGCAAATTATCAGATTGGCCCTTTGAAAAACCAGTGATCAGTCATTTATAAAAAATCTCTACAACTACAATAAGCGGTACTATAAAACACAATTAAATATTTATATCAGAACAGTCACTAACAAATCAACCACAGTCTAATAACACCATATTGTACATATGTTTATATAGAATATCATACTTTGTTAATTTGTTTGTATTATTATTTTTAAGTATTTTATGAATGAATTGATTTTTAGTTTTCTTTTTTCTGTATATATGTATATATTAATATAAATCTTACTCTGTACCCCATACAAGTTGTAAATAATCTACTTAATTGTGAATAAAGATTTTAAATTGGAATTGGAATTGGTAAACATCTGATTGTGTTGCTTCTCGGCGCGACGACTACCGAATATTGTATGGTGTGACGTCACAGTCAATAGTAGCTCGTTTCGGGCCACTTCAATTTTATCGCTGTGTAGATCCTTCATACTGATCGCGTGGAATTAGAAATCTTATTTTTTTTGTGAAGTACACGTTTTATTACAACGTTACGCTATGTTTTTTAGTATTATTTTTATTTTTAAAATTATAGGCAAGTTCCCTATTGCGTTTTCGTGTTATGAATTACTAGGGACCAGCAAAAAATAAATTTAGAACCGCCAAATTGAAACCTACCTGCTACATTAAGATAAATGAAATACCCATGTAGGTATCAAATTTGAAGCAGCCTGTATACCGAAACTCATATATTTTATTTAGAAAATACAAAATTAATTTTACAATTGGATTTTTTTCTCTTGAAAATCTAATCTATTTCTGTTGTAGTATTCGAATAAAATAATAATAAAAATTTTTCGATTAGTTCAGCAGCATGTTTAATACTGAAGGTTACACAGAAGATACACTAAATATTGTCTAATCACTTACTTTTGTTATTCACTAAGTATACCTCAATTATGGGAATTGATTTTACAGGTTTAAATGTATAAAACAACGTATGAACGCATTTTTAATAAGTTTAATACATTAGGTAAATAATATTACATGTAATTTTATAACGTAATTTCTACAATCCTCATTCCCCTTCAGAACGATTCGGTAACTGACCTTATAGTGAGTTGTTGAATCTGAAAAACACAAAAATTCATCATTCATCAAGGTTAATATAACTCTTATGAAAACTGAACAGATAAATACCAGATTTAAAGGTTCATCTGCAGTACTAAAGTTAATTTATAGATTTAAATATGAAATGAACCAAGATATCAAATTACTATTAGTAAGAACATTTATATATCCAAAAATTGAAGTTCGGTCTATTATTACCATCTAACTGACAGAGGCGTAACTTGATTTTTGGGCCCTCCCGCGAAAAAATGTTTTAGGGCCACCTCATGTCGTGAATAAATAACATAATTTTTGTCAGTACTTTAAAACTTTTTATTGCCTTATTTCTATTAATGTCCTGACGGAGTTTAGCTATAGCCTATAGCTATAATTCATAAATGACGCCACTGCTAACTGAATATAATAATAAACAAAAACTGCAAAGAATACAAAACGCCTGCACCCGTTTTGTTTGTTGTGCCTCATTTGGTGAACACATTAGTCGGTATCTTAAAAGATTAGGAGAAATGAAGATTTTTCATTATTTTTATATTATAAGCTAGTTAAATCAATGTGTCCAATAATCTAATTTTAAGATCAAATGTTCATACCGTACATATTCGCACTGACACTTATACTATACCCCAACACAACATGAAAAAGTTTGAGGGTTGTTTCTAAATTATCGAACAATTTAATAAATATCATTAATTTACCCTTAGGCTCCTTTAAGAATAAATGTAAATTAAAATTAGATACTAACTCCACAGATTTATGAGAATTATAAGTGTAACTCCATTAAAAAAGTTATATATGTTCGTAGAGTTTATTAGTTAGATGTTAAGTTAATAGTTAAATAATTTCTCTTTTGGTGTAAAAAAAATATATATAAATTATATATTATATTGCTCCGTAGTCTAGAGGTAACGTACTTGCCTCGAAACATCGGGGACCCGGGTTCGATTCCCCGTCAAGGAACTGGGATTTTTTTCGGAAAGAGAAATTAATCCCAGTATACTCGGATATTGGATGTGTGTCCGTTGTCTCTTAATGTGTAACCCTCTCCCGCACAAAGTCATTCCAGACCGTCAGGGATAAAGGGGGGTGTTTTTATTGTATATTACTGAGGGAGTGGAAGAACGGCTATTCCGAACTCCTTCCAATTGTGTAAAATTTTTCTTCTGTATGCAATAAATTATTGTTATTATTATTATACAAGATACACAACGTTGATAATTCGAAGTGTACAAGTGACACATTTATCTGTATTTTTTAGCTTGTTTCTAGTACAACTACTGTGTGTCCAAATAGACACTCATTGAAACGTTTGTACAATCATCAATCATGATATGGCTACAAAAAATTAATGTAGAAAGCGACGAGAATAAAAATATTTTAATTAGTTAATATAAATCCTATAGAAAAAATTACACTAGCAAAATAAAATTACAGGTTTTTGGTTCAATTTGTCTACGATTGATAGTTAAAGTCTTCGAAATGTCGCATAGGAAAATCTTTAACTAACATTTTTGATTGATTTTATTTAATATTTTTGTTTTTTTTCGAAATTAATCTAGATTTCGATAGATTTTAAAAAAATATTTCTAATTATTAGATATGGAAAAAAATGATAAAAATAATAAAAATAATGCATTCGTCCTCTAGATATTGCAAATTAAAAAAAAATGAAAATTGTACGTAAATAAAAATATATATTTTTTTTATTTTCACCTGAACATGAGGAGGAGTGGATAATGCATATATTACACCATCAGCAATAACTTCTGGTTCGAGAATTTCGTGTGCCTCTACAAACTTCTTGTACAGTTCAGTTTCTTTAAATTCTCCTATCATTTCGGTGTCCACACCACCAGGACTAAGATTCTAAAATAAATAAGTAAATAAATCACCGTTACAATGTACTTCATACAATATTTCCATACCGTAATTTTAATTTTTAATTTTGAGGCATTTAGTTCCAACCTCAGGGTTTCTGCTAAAGCCCTCACTGCAAACTTGCTGGCAGGATACACATTTAGATTTGGAAAATTTATTACTTGATCGCCTACAACACTGTTAATGTGAATTATATGTCCATCGACGTTATTCGCCCGCATATCTCTTACAGCTTCTCTTGTCGCTATACACAGCCCAATAACATTAACTGCGAATACGTTTTTCCAAATTTCTATATCACCATCGGTAAGACTTGTTGATTTATTTAATGCTGCATTATTGATAAGAATGTGAATGGGGCCCAAATTTTCTTTAACCCATTTGAAGGCGTTTAAAATGTCTTCTTCCTTAGATAGGTCTGTTTTAATGGGATATAGTTTTCCCTTCTTTCCAGCCAGTTTTTCTGCCAACTGTTCCATTCGTTCTTTTCTTCTAGCCAAACCAACTACCTGTAACGGTTTTCACAAAGATTAATTTGAAATTGAAAACACATCAAGTGTTTCATTTTCAAAAAGTCCTTTATCTCAAAGCAATGACATTTTTAAAAGAAACTGTATTAGCATTTGAGAAGCTAGTGGACACCAAATTCACCGGAGTTAAATCCATTAGAATAGTATCTAAGGAACGTAATTTAAAAAGTGATTGTTCCATGGAGAAAACATTTCTCTGGGAATCTGCAATTCAAAATACTTAAAAAATGTTTATAAGCGCTTTTCAACACCATATAAAATAACATTGCAATAGCTTTAAAGATTGGATTTACGACCAAGAAAATTATGTATATTTTCATAATAAAAAATTAATTCAAATCAGTTACTGGGACAAGTGCAATTTTTATTTATTAAAACTAGTTTTGTAGCATTAATTACTCACTTGAAGACCTATTTCCACTAATTTTTCAGCAATGGTAGCGCCAATACCTGAACTGGCACCAGTGACTATCGCCACCTTACCAATCCATCGATCCATAGACAGCACCATTGTACGAACTTGATAATTTAAAACTTTAATGCACACTAAACACACCAATTTGTGCGGTTGTCATATATTGTATTTATTCTTAAATGAGCTAGAGAAGGGGGATTCAAGCCCATTCATAGTGATACAGCAGAATTCCATTCAATTGTTGATAATTGTATGGAGTGATCAAATATTATAATAGTATAAGTACACAGTATAAGAGAGTGGATTAAAGTAAACACCTTGCACATTGTGATGCAAGTGGGAAATTTTGTATGATGGTACTTTTTAACATTCAGAATAAAACTGAATATAAAATCTGCAAATTACCTTAGCGGATGCTATCTTGGACAATGGCGCAAAAAATTGGTTTCTTGGATATAGCTACATATGGTATCTTATGTTTTTCATAGGCATACTCTTTTTCGAGATATCAAGTTTTAATTTTCATTTACATCGCTATGTTAACAATATGTGATAACTCAAATTAAACGTTCTAATACACCATACAGGGTGTAACTAAAGTACGGAATAAATTAATTATTTCCTAAACCAAAAATATTTAGATAAAATCCTCGGACACGCCGATTCTTAATTTCAATTGCGCACCTTATCCTTAATTTGTGTAGTTATGACGTCATCAGTGTTTCCCCTATGACGTCATCGATAGTTTTTTTAATGGACCACCATTTTCCCCATATTTGGATTCTGAATCAACAGCTAATTGCCTCTTCAAACTTATAATATCCCCTCCAGCTTCTACCAGAAGCGATGCGGATGTTCTTCTGAAACTGTGTCCAGTATAACTAGAAGGTTCCGGCAATTTAAGATACTCGGCAACTTTACGGGGTATTTGGGAAAATGTATTTTTTCCAACTGCTTGCACTGTGCACATTCCTTTAATATAATTTACGAAAAATCTGGAATGTGTTGTTTTTGCAGATCTTAATGCAAAATACTTCCTATATATGTCAATAACGTTATTTCCATTAATCTTATCATTAGTTACAATAAAAGTACGTGCAATGTGCGTTTTTGTGTCTGGAATCGTAATAACTAAAATGTCGTTTTTATCTTGAATATTTTCGAGACGTAAATAGGTTAATTCGTCACACCGACAAGCCCCACAAATTGCCATAACTACAGCAACCTTAAATAAAACAAGATATGTGAGAAAAACTACTAAAGTTAAAGAACAATTAAGTTTACTTTCATGAACAAATATATTTCGTCAGGGGCTTCTGAAATAAATTTATTTATATCTTCCCTACTGAAAGTTTTTGCTTTCTTCGGTTTAAATCCAACAGCTTGTTTTTTTAAAAAATGTATCAGTTTCTGTTTCTTTATCTCGATATCTTCTTAAGAGAAGCGTAGTTCTTAACATCGAATACTTTGCCCAAAGGGTCGACGATTTGTATTTTTTACTGGCAAATGAAAAATAAGCCAAAATGACATCATCATTTATTTTCTTGACGTTGCTGGTTGTCATCCATTTTTTGAACGTATTATATTCGTTTTCATAGTTAAAATGACATGAGACAGACTTCAGCTACTTGAATATTGTTGTTTTTTTAAATTAACGTCTGCTTCGGCGGTGAAATTTGGCCAACCAAACCCTGAATGGATTGTCTGGGTTGGACTTTAAGAGGGTGGGAAGTACTATATAAACACAGATTGACAAAAACTACTATATTTAACTATAAGAGAAACAAAAGTGGAATGGTTAGATCAAAATTTACTCTCTTTGAATATAGGGAAGAAAAAAATTTATGTGCTTTTCCATTTATACGATTAAGAATCATAATATTAACGAAATAAATATTCAAAATACAGATCTTATAATAAGTAGTTGTAAACAAAAAAAATATCTTGGTATCATAATAGATGAAAATTTTAAATGGCAGGAACATGTAATATATGTAACAGATAAAATTCGAAAAGTAATAAGAAAATTCTATATTCTCCGGAATATTCTCAAAACAAAAACATTAATAAATATTTATAATATATTAGTGGAGTCCATAATTAGATATGGCATAATAGTATGGGGTGGTGCATATGAAAATGCACTAAATCCACTAAAAGTATTACAAAAATATATCTTAAAAATAATCATGAAAAAAAGCTATCTATATCCTAGTGACAAATTATTTAAGGAATGTTGTCTCAATTTGAAAAACATATATATACTTGAAAGTATTCTTTTCATAAATAAAAATAAGGGAAAATATAATTTTCCCAGTCACTTTCACAACACAAGATCAGTCTCAAATTCTAATTTGCTAATTAATAAATATAATAAAACATCTCAACAGAACTTTATTGATTATCAAGGACCATTGTTCTATAATAAATTACCTTTAAACATAAAAAGTATTAGTAACAAAATGAAATTTCGTCATACCGTATCAAATTTTATTGCGACATCTTCCGAACCATTTAGTTAAATTTGCTACTCAAAATAGTACCTAATTATATTTGTACATCCTCCTGATTCTCCTCCAACTATCTATTGATTTTATGTATTTCTTTGTAAATAACTATGTTTAATAATAAAAATATGTTAGTATTTAAATATTCCAATTGAAAGATATTAGCACAAAACAAGCCTTTTCTGGCTTAGGTGCTACCCTCATATTAATGTAGATAATTTATATATATTATGTTTAATAAAGGAACTTGAACTTGAACTTGATTATACGTAAAATAATTATTATACCCTATCTTCCTAGGCAACTAGAGTTGCCTATGAACTATTCCCAGAGTCTAAATGACACACGATTGTAACTTTGTTTATGGCTGGGCCGACTGCGACCTCCCAACAACTTCTTGGTTATTACAAAAAATCCCAAACCTAACAAAACTATTTACGACCCCTTTATTTTTCTGTATTATTACTAGGATTAATTCCTGCACTGGGAGAGAGAGCAGCTTATTTTATGGACTCTGTAATCCCGCAAAACAAGCGAATCACCCTATTACTATGCCAGTTACTTCCCTGGCCACATTAATTACAATTAATTGGTTAGTACAAATTAAACACACTTACTACTTGCGTAGACTTTAAAAAATCCACCTCTGTGACTCGGTATTCCTCAATGAACACAAATTTGACACACTATGCCCAGCGGCAAACTTAAAACGGGCTACCTACGTATCGCCTTTGGCGTTCGAATTTATTTCAGAGACCTGGGTCTGCAAAACGACCATAATCTACACGTTACACGACCGCCCGTCGCGAGTTCACTTTTTGACTGCCTTATTTAGTTCCTTTCCTCGTGAGTTTAGCATTTTTGTTAATTCAGCAAAATTTTGGGAGTTGGCTAACCAATGAGGTTGAAGGCTTAAAAATCATATCATATAATTTTCTACCCTACTTCAACTCAACAACTATTAGCTCTTATCTTTGGAATTTCCGGTTAAGCCGTGTGAGACTCTTTTGCTTTGTATCCCAGGTTACTCTTATCTCCAGACAATATTTATATTAACAACATAAATCAAATTCTCAATCTAAAGTTTCATTTTATATTCTTACTCCTATAGTTCCACGTTTTTAGCAATCCCGTCCGTTTCTACAGGGTGTCCCAACCAAAAATATGAAAGTTACTTCCAATAGTTAATACCTTACAATTAAACTTAACAGTTAATTAAGATCCTTATTTATTACAACGTCCCCAAATCCAGATTCATTATTATTTGTACCCTCGATAGCTCTTCATCCTAGGAGTCCCATTAATCTTTCTTCATATTCAGTTAAAGTCAATTGCGAAGGTGGACCACCTCCTGTTTTATTAATTTCATCTTTCAATTCGGCTACTTTTGCTTCTATCTTACATTTCCAATCTATAAGAGCGTGGCTTCCACTTATCAGGAGTTTTTTCCCTAACTCCAAACTATTAAGTTTCATTAACTATTTCAGCCCACAAATCCGTCTTTTGTTTTTAGAATTGATTCCAGTAAATTTTCCAGTCAGCAGCTCTGGATGCAACACTAAGAAATCCAGTAAAAGTGCCCAATGAGCAGGTTGAACTCTCATTCGCTTCTCCATCCTTTGAACGGGTCGATTAAAATTTGAAATTTGTGGGGTTATGTATGAAGTTGTTAGTGCTAGCGACCGAGTAGAAGCAATTGACAGGCTGTCAAGTAAATTTATCCCACATGACGTCATTTCAATTTGGTATGGTTGCACAATTTTTTCAATTCAATCTGAATTTCAATACAAGAGGGTGAGGTGATGTGAAGTGTGTATTAGATGTATCAATGTCAATATGACGTGGTCCCACCACAAGTCTCTCTAGGGCGCAGTTATCCAAACATAAATGGATTCGTTTTCTGTGAAAAAAGTCATGACTTTACATTTGGTAGCATTTAGAGGGAGTCGATTGTTAAGGCACCAGTTGTTAAGAATTCAAGATTGTGCTGGATTTTCAGGCAATCAAAATCAGAATTTATGCAAAAAATATAATTTTAGATCATCAGCATATAGCAAATAATGTACATCTAGGTTATCAACAATGTTATTAGTGAGTAATGTAAAAAACAATGGACCGAGTATAGAAACCTGTGGCACTCCAGACCTTTGAGTAAATTCAACAGATTGGCAATTACGATATTGTAAAAATTAAGATCGACGAGATAGACAGGAGTTGAATAAATTTGCCAAAGAAATCCTAAGCCAACGTCTCCCAATTTTGTTAATAATATACCGTGGTCTAATCTGTCAAACACTTTGTAGAAGTCAGTGTAAATAAATGCATGAAGACTACAGTTTTGCCGTTGGATTTTGAATAAATTTGTTAATAATCCCAATTTTATTAGGAATGTTATACGGACTGACAAGGCCACCTTTACCACGGATGGCATTAATAATCATCATGATAAGTATTTGTGGTCCTTGGAAAATCCACACGCTATAAAGCAGGCAAGATTTCAACGTCGATTTAGCATTAATATCTGGGCAGGTATACTGAATAACCGACTAGTAGATAAGCACTTTTTAAATAATAGGATGAATGCAGAAAATTATTTAAATTTTCTTGAAACCACACTAACGGAACATTTAAACGATTTACCATTAAATATTACACAGCAAGTGTGGTTTCAACATGGTGGGGCTCCTCCTCGTAATGAATGAAATGGTTGAATCGGAATTTTGGAAAAACTGAATTGGTAACTGTGGTTCTCCTCGCTCTCCTGATCTCAATCCTTTAGATTTTTACTTCAATGGTACTATAAAACAGTTAGTTTATTTTGAGGAAATAAATAGTATTCAACACTTGACAGAAAGCATCAATAATAGTATAGCAAATATCACAAACATCAGTGACATGGCTGAAATCAATAATTCAGTTATTCGTCGTTGTCAGGTGTGTATTCGTGCTCAAGAAGGTCATTTTGAACTCATTTAGCTACTGAGTACGGTAATTTATTTAATATGAAAAACCCATTCAACGCAAATTATTCAAAACTGGCTGGTGTCACAACAATTTAAAAAAATACATTTTCTGAGTCATTGTATGGGAAATAATTTTATTTAAAAAATTTTGCTTCGACGTCAAAAAACGTTTGGGGTAAAAAACTAACTCTCACCTCTCAAAACTACACAAATAAAGCGAGCTGTTAGATATGAAATTTGTCATTTTATACACTCCTGCATCCCTTATTATGAGTTTTAAACCATATATTTATGAATTAACGTCGATAAATTAGCGGCCTTGGAAGTTTGGCACACTTATGGTAGATCACCCTGTATATCTAAATTGCCAAGATATTTTCCGAAAAAGGAAAGATGCTTACATACATCTTAAGATGTATTTAACTAAAGTGTCCAGAGTCATGAATGAGTATCTTAAGATACCTTTTAATACAAACAACTAAAATATCCCAACTCTGATTGAGGGTGTCGGTTGTAATAATTATTAAAACCAAGAAAAATTCATATTTGTATAGTTTAATACATTAAGTACACATTATTACATACAATTGTGTAATATAATACATATCATTATCACAGAGTTAGTCTGTGTCATTATTGTGTCACGTTTTGAACGTTTCGATAACTTTTCTTATTGTAAGCTGCTGAAACTGAAAATAAAAAACAAAATATTTATTAATTTATGTTCTAGTTACAAATTTCGTATTTAATTTTTATACAAGATACATTACTTTAAATCAAACAGTGGTGGGCTGACGAATTTTTTACCACCTAAAATCCCCCTACTATTCTTTTTAAATATTGATTTTAATTATTATTTATCAAACAAGAACTAAAAAAATTAACGATACTTCTGAGAGGCAGTCTCATAAAATGTAAAGAAAGGTAAATAAAACAAAAAAATATCTATATATTATACAGAGTGGGGCAATCGTGCTTCCGACTTTGATTTCTCGAGTTATATAATAGCTAGAAACTTAATTTAAAAACATAAATAAACTAGACAAAAAAGACTATAACTGAAAATTGTTTTCGAATATACAGGGTGAACCAAGACGGTTCTACAGGGTCAAGTAATATTTTTTAAATGAAATACCATGTATATCAGAACATTTTTGGAAACCTCTTTGTGGCCTCCTTTTACTCCTGTATTATTATTGACTTTCTCCCAACCACTTGAATGTAATGATTTTTTTTTTTTTGTTGAAATTATACTATATACACATGTATATTAAAAATATCACTACAATCACAAGTATCGATTTTAAGAAAAATATGTTAGTATCAGTTATGAGACATCTGTGTGAAGACACTCAGCCATTTTCACTTGCTAAAAGTATTATAGGGTGGCCAAAATGGATTTTTGAATTTAAAACTTTTTGAACTAAAATTTATATATATATATATATATATATATATATATATATATATATATATATATATATATATATATATATATATATATATATATATATATATATATATATATATATATATATTTATATATATATATATATATATATATATATATATATATATATATATATATATATATATATATATATATATATATATATATATATATATGTAATTCAAGAGAAGATATTGTAAAAAGTGCTCCACATATTGTTCATTTTGATTTACACACATTTCTATGCGTCTTTGGAATGAGGTTTCTACTGTTCATAAAATTGCCTGAGTGATATTTCTAAAAGTATTTATTATCCTTTTCTTCAAATTTTGGATTGTTGTTGGTGTGATGTTTTTATGGGCATCATGTAACACGCTTATTATAATACCTTCTCTTGAATTATTAAAAAAAAAAACTAATTTTTAATGTTTATTGCTGAATTTTGCAGTTATTGTTCAATAAATCGAAAATGGTTACAAATAGCCATAGGGATGTACATACAAAAAAATGTTCGTTTTTCAATTTTACATCATATCGTCCAAAAATATGCAGGGTGTTTCATTTGAAAAAATTGAGAAAATTCAGTTCAAAAGTTGTAAATTTAAAAATCTTTTTGGCCACCCTGTATACATTTAGGAAGAGTAATGTCTCATAACTGACACTAACATTTTTTCTTAAAATCGGTAGGTGTGATTGTAGTGATATTTTTAATATAAACGTGTAAATGGTATAATTTCAACAAAAAAAAAATTATTACATCCAAGTGGCTGGGAGAAAGTCAATAATAATACAAGAGTGAAAGTAGGCCACAAAGAGGTTTCAAGAAATGTTCTGATATACATGTCATTTCAAAAAACGTTACTTGACCCTATAGAATCGTTTTAGCTCGCCCTGTATATTCAAAAATAATTTCCGGTTATAGACTTTTTTGTCTAGTTTACTGATGTTTTTAAATCAAGTTTCTAGCTATCATAGAACTCGAGATATCGAAGTCGGACGCACTATTGCCCCGCCCTGTATAATAAACTTTTTTTTTTAATAGAATGGTGTATTTTTAATTTTGCATTTGAATGAACATTAAATTCTGTGTATAAATCATTGGAACATCTAAATTGGATAGTTACAGAGATATTGAAGGTTATCTAAAAAATCCGGCAGTTTTGATTAATTGATTAATTAATTATCTTGACAACATCGCATCTTCGGAAAAAATTTTAAAAGCAAGAGCGTTAATATTTTAATTGTAAAAGTATTAAACGACAGTAAACTCAAATTTTCCTACGTAAACGTTCAAAAAGTCGTTTGAGAATCACCGTGTTCTTTTCGGTGTAAAGTGATATTATTTATTTTGGATTTCAAAGGAGCAAATTTCTGCGTTAAAACAAGTACTAAACCAGAATTATTACTATGTAACTGTAGATTGTCAATTTTGTCTAAAGATACACTACGCTTTTTCAAGTAAACTTTGGCGTTTGTTATTATAAAACTCTTTAAAATGCAATGATTTTCAGGTATACCATTCGCACGGATCTTTAAGAAAACTAAAATCAGTAGGTATTAATATCAAATATCATAATTACTTCAGAGTCACTCAGATCTTTATTTTCTGCTTTATCATTGTAGGTTTTCTCCATTGTCATGCCCCTCTCCTAGAACATTTGAAAGTAGATAAAACATAATATACCAATTGCATATACTCAGTGTGCATTAAGCCAAGTTTTATAATGGTGCTGTCTATGGATCGGTGGGTTGGTAAGGTGGCGATAGTCACTGGTGCCAGTTCAGGTATCGGCGCTGCCATTGCTGAGCAATTGGTGGAACACGGTCTTCAAGTAAGTACAGACAATTTTGAATCCTATCCAGGGCTGACGAGTGATGGGGGTAGATAGGATCCGCGTTCAAAGAGACTCGGAACCACCGCTATTAAAATAAGTTTATTAATTATAAATTAAAATATACCTATTCGTAAATAATTTATTTCAAATTGAAAATCGTGTACATTGAAAAGTAGCACTTTTGATTTGTCCCGATCTAAGAGGGTCCGCCAGTTTGATTTTATCCCTGGTCCCGTAACGAGTTTCCACGGGCTTGATCGTATCCAGATTTCACATATAGAAACACGCCCCCTTTAATCTATATTATACACTGTTGTTTATTAGTGTGTCAATGTTCAATCTAGGCCTAATTAAAAGGATTTGGAAAACACTCTTTTTTTATGGAAGTAATGTAGGTCAAAATGTGTACATTATTGCTACAGCGCAGCACATTTGCTCGCCATAGCGGCGCCCCTTCGAGGTTATCTTTCTAATGGAATACCCTAGATATTTTTACATTTTCGATTTCGTCCTAAAATTCACATTACTAGGGTTGTCAAAAATGTTCCGTGGGACAGTGGCGTACGCGAAATTAACTAATACGAGAAACAATAAACTGTTACAATTTATAACAATGTATGTAAAACTAACCCTCTTAACTAGCTTGATGAACTAGCTTGCTTATCACAAACTGGAGAAGATGTGTAGCCATTTTGCAGCATCAGGTATGTTTCTATGGTTCTCTCCATGAGTGATGTTCGCATTGGTGAAAATATATTCTTATATTTTGAAACCGACCTTTCGACATCTACTGATGTAATACACGCATACGTAAAATAGTCTTTGAACGCACTTAACGGATCTGGGGCTGTACCATCACATATTTGTCTTAATTTGGTAAAACCGGTGTCTTTATTTAACACACTTGCAAACTTTTCTTTAACGCGCTCATTTGTTGCGTCACTTATAGCGTGTTATAGTAGATTTACTTCGTCCACTATTTGCAGTGACTCCGCTAACGACATCGCGCTGTTTTCTATTTTTTTTAATGCTTTTCGTAATGGTTTATAGTTCTTCGCAATATTTTTTAAAGCTGTTTCAACTAATATATATTCAAATTTTGTCTGGCTTTCCTTAATAGCTGCAGCCTAATCTGGATTGAATTGTAGTATCACAGCTTTTATTTGTTGGAAATATTCGGCATAATAAAAAGCTGCCTGCAACCATGTTCCCCAACGTGTAAGAATCGGCTGTGGTGGTTCAGGAATACCGGGACACTTGCCATGAAATGCACGGAGACGTTTAGGAGATTTAAGAAACACTTTTTTTGTACTTGCTATTAATGCATCCACCTCTGGAAAGCCTTTTCGAATAGTCTCTGCCCCAAGATGTAAAGCATGCACTTTATACGTAACATGTATAAACGTACAGCCTTGTTCTTGCAAAGAACGGCCTACCGAACGCATTGTCACGGCGCCATCAGTCACAAACATCAACACTTGACTTTTTGACAGTTCAAATTTTTCTAACGTCTCCAGCACCACCCTGGTAATTGTTTCACTAGTACACTGACTTAGTTTTTTGCTAGCTAGTAACAGTGGAACTGTCCGTTTAAGAGGGTTCAGTACTCGTACTATAACATTTAAAATTGATTTTTTTTTTTACAATCTGTTGTCTCATCAACAGATAACCACAGCCGTATATTTTTAATTCACATTTCATCTTATTTACCATGTCTACGTGTATAGTTGGTAGACAGTTACATAACGTTGTGCGACTTGATAACTTCACCTGGGAATTGTATTTATTCCAGAATTCTCGAAATGGTTGTTTATCGAGTATGTGCAGCGGAACATCACAGGCAATCAGCATTAGTAGTAAATCAAACATAAACTGTGTTGTCCAAGCCATTTTTTTTATTTTTATGGTGTACACAATCACGCTTATTCCAGCACATCAAATCTTTCTCGCACACTTTACAAATTATTTTAGCACTATCATAGAATAAATCCGGGAATTCACCTATGAATTTATTCACTTTGTCAGCAAATGGCCGTTTTCTACCCCTGCGTACGTCGGCCATGCTTTATTATTAAATTAATATCAACAATATACTGAATACAGTACAACAAATAAAATAAAAACACAAAAACAACATGCAATACGCTCAAGTGACTTAACGTGTACACAACTCGAAAGCTAATAATAGACTGGACTGGAGAAACAGTTTCGCGGTCAAGGTGAATTCTGGCGACAGTAAGTACATCTGTACTCTACGACCATGATACACAGAAACGATTTGCAGCTTTACTCATTACTGACAAGAACTATAGCAGCAAATAATGGCTACTGCGGACGAAACCTCTCAAATAATAGAAGCGTATTTGGCAGATGTATTTTAACATGATTGCAGTATTTCTTACAATCTTTAATTAGGCATAACTTTTTTTCATATCATGAAGTTTAAAAGTGGTATTTTTTCTTGACAGTGCTGTAAATAATTTCAATTGGATTTAAATCTGAATGTTAGCATATACATCTTGTTGATTTTGTATACCTTTTAATTTTTAATTTGTACTTATGAACATCGTTACAGGTCGTTGGTTTAGCCAGAAGGAAAGAAAGAATAGAACAGCTAGCGGAAAAACTCATTGGGGAAAAGGGTAAACTATTCGCCATTAAGACAGACATATCTAAAGAGGAAGATATTCTAAATGCCTTCAAATGGATTAAAGAAAATTTAGGTCCCGTCCACATTCTCGTCAATAATGCCGGTATTGGCGTACCCAAAAGTCTTACTGATGGCGATACAGAAGACTGGAAAAAGCTTTTCCAAGTTAACGTGATGGGTCCGTGCATAGCGACAAGAGAAGCTGTAAGAGATATGCGGGCCAATAACGTCGATGGACATATAATACATATTAATAGTATTGCAGGCAACCAAATACTAAACATTCCAAATATTAATGTGTACTCTGCCAGTAAATTTGCTCTAAGGGCTTTAGCAGAAACTCTGAGACTGGAACTAAACAATTTAAAATTAAAAATTAAAATTACGGTAATATCGGAGTAAGCATATATGCTCTAGGTAATTAATTTTTATTATTATTTTGTAGAATCTTAGTCCGGGGGCCGTGAATACTGAAATAATACCACAAGAAATGAGAGAAAGTGAAGTGTTTAAGAAACTGATCGAAGAGAAACAACTTATGGAAGGGGCGGATATTGCTGATAGTGTGATATACGTTTTATCCACTCCTCCCCATGTTCAGGTAAAATTCCTAAATATTTGTATTCTTATTAATCTTATATTTATCACTAAAAATGTTGCATTTTACAAAAATTTTTAATGTCTGTCTTAAATAGCTTTAATTTTGTGTTGATTTTGTCACTTTACCAGTTGTATTTGTATTTTACGTTTAGAAAGGTATCAATCGCTCTTTTCACGCCTTCAACCTTCTGCTACGTCCTTATCTCCAAAGGACATAGTAGGTACAAATAGAAAAACAATTTGGTTGTGATTTTAATGGTGGGCTAATCTGTTTAGCCGGATCACGATCGTATCTCTACTTGGTAAGGGCTTTGGAAGCCATAGGTCTGTCCTAAAGAAATAAATGTTATACCGGATGCCCACGAGGCCATCAGGAACCCCCCACTTTTTTACTTTGTTTTTCAAGATAAAAATTTGGAATTCAAGCAGAGAATATTTAGTATAAAAATACATAGTCTAAGATCCGAATTAAAAGCGACCTTCACCTATCCGTTTAATGGATGAAAAATATTTTATATTAATTTTAATATGTTATAAAGTATATCGCGAGTGGGTTGGCTAAAAAATTCCTGGCAAGACTATGATTAATTAAAAATTCAAAAATAACTTTTTTTTAAACATTGCAGTCATTTGTTTAAGGAACAAATTCTATTCCAATCGAAACTATGAAGCCTATAGAATATGCAAACGTTAGGTTGTCTATTTTTTCCTGGCGTAACTATTGGGTTAGCAGGTATAAACAGGTAATTCGATACTAGTAATTTACATTCATCTGTTTAATGAATAAATCTTATATCCAAATAATGGTAATTAAATTGCGAACAGAATGATATAGGGCTGTCTGCGAAAAATCCGGTTTAAATTCCGGTTGGCGAGATTTAAAAAGCGAAATATTGGTGAGAATGAAAATGTGCGTTGGTTAGCTCAACTTCATTGTATTTAAAGTTCTGTTTTTTACGAAAAGCCAACTTCAATGAACAATTTTTAAAAAGTTTCATCTTTATAATCAATTACAGAATCGTCCGAGTCACACAAAAAACAATTTTTAGCCATTTTTTATCATAATATATTGTCAATTAATAACAACGATGCGTAGTAGCACGTTCTCTTGATTCGAATATTGAGGTTAACTGCTCCAAAATAATGCTCAGAGTATCTACTAGTCTATCGCTACCCTTCTCAATTGCACGAACAAATAGTATGCGCACTCTCTTTCATCCGATGAATGAGCCGCGTGCAGCTGCAATGCTGCGTCGTCTTCTATCGCACCGGATAGTTTGCTCGGACCTTTTTGTCACACATTTTTGTTCTCACCAATATTTCGCTTTTTTAAAGCTCGCCAACCGGAATTTAAACCAGATTTTTCGCAGACAACCCTATATCATTCTGTTCGCAATTTAATTACCTTTATTTTGATATAAGATTTATTCATTAAACAGATGAATGTAAATTACTAGTATCGAATTACCTGTTTATACCTGCCAACCCAAAAGTTACGCCAGGAAAAAAATAGACAACCTAACGTTTGCATATTCTATAGGCTTCATAGTTTCGATTGGAATAAGATTTGTTCCTTAAACAAATGAGTGCAATGTTTAAAAAAAAGTTATTCTTGAATTTTTTAATTAATCATAGTCGCGCCAGGAATTTTTTTAGCCAACCCACTCGCGGTATATTTTATAACATATTAAAATAATTAATATAAAATATTTTTCATCCATTAAACGGATGGGTGAAGGTCGTCTTTAATTCGGATCCTCTACTAACATTTTTTGACCTAACCAGACCCAAAAATACACTTTCGGTTTAACCGGAAGTATTAGTAACTTTTTTATTTTAAATAGCACCCTGTATATTTTTTAATCTTATCCGATAGAGGTTTGAATTACCTTTACAATGATTTTTTTCTAAATCAAAATCGATTCGGAAATAACCTTGAAAAATGGAATAGCATGTAATTACTAAGTGGTCATGAAAATTATATTATTAAAGTTTATAATACCTAATAAATAGCTACATAAGTATCTATTAATTGAGAGATGTCCAATAGAGGCTAGCTTGTCATTTTTCTTTGAATGTCCGTATTGACGTACGTCCCCCATAATCATATTAATCATTTGATTCATTCATAATTACGTTTTTCTCAATATTCTGATTATTAATCATTAGGGCTGTCAAAAATGTTCCATGGGACAGTGGCGTACGCGAAATTAACTAATAAGAGAAACAATAAACTGTTACAATTTATAACAATGTATGTAAAACTTACCCTCTTAACTAGCTTGATGAACTAGCTTGCTTATCACAAACTGGAGAAAATGTGTAGCCATTCTGCAGCATCAGGTATGTTTCTATGGTTGTCTCCATGAGTGGTGAAAATATATTCTTATATTTTGAAAACGACCGGTCGACATCTACTGATGTAATACACGCATACGTAAAATAGTCTTTGAACGCACTTAACGGATCTGGGGCTGCACCATCACATATTTGTCTTAATTTGGCAAAACAGGTGTCTTTATTTAACACACTTGCAAACTTTTCTTTAACGTGCTCATTTATTTCGTCACCTATATCGTGTAGCAGTAGATTTACTTCGTCCACTATTTGCAGTGACTCCGCTAACGACATGGCACTGTTTTCTAATTTTTTTATGCTTTCATGTAATGGTTTATAGTTCTTCGCAATATTTTTTAAAGCTGTTTCAACGGAAATATCTTCGAATTTTGTCTAGCTTTCCTTAATAGCTGCAGCCTCATCAGGATCGAATTGTAGTATCACAGCTTTTATTTGTTGGAAATATTCAGCATAATAAAAAGCTGCCTGCAACCATGTTCCCCAACGTGTAAGAATCGGCTGTGGTGGTTCAGGAGTACCAGGACACTTGCTATGAAATGCACGGAGACGTTTAGGAGATTTAAGAAACACTTTTTTTTGTACTTGCTATTAATGCATCCACCTCTGGAAAATCTTTTCGAATAGTCTCTGCCACAAGATGTAAAGCATGCACTTTACACGTAACATGTATAAGCGTACAACCTTGTTCTTGCAAAGAACGGCCTACCGAACGCATTGTCACGGCGCCATCAGTCACAAACATCAACACTTGACTTTTTGACAGTTCAAATTTTTCTAACGTCTCCAGCACCACCCTGGTAATTGTTTCGCTAGTACACTGACTTAGTCTTTTGCTAGCTAGTAACAGTGGAACTGTCGGTTTAAGAGGGTTCAGTACTCGTACTATAACATTTAAAATATAATTTTTTTTTTTTAGTTTGTTGTCTCATCTTCAGATAACCACAGCCGAGTATTTTTTAATTCACATTTCATCTTATTTACCATGTCTACGTATACAGTTGATAGATAGTTACATAACGTTGTGCGACTTGGTAACTTCACCTAGGCATTGTATTTATTCCAGAACTCTCGAAATGGTTGTTCATCGAGTATGTGCAGCGGAACATCACAGGTAATCAGCATTAATCGTAAATCAAACATAAACTGTGTTGTCGAAGGCACGTCATTTTTTTTATTTTTATGGTGTACACTATTTACGTGAAGTCTACAATCACGCTTATCCCAGCACATCAAATCTTTCTCGCACATTTTACAAATTATTTTAGCACCATCATAGAATAAATCCGGGAATTCACCTATGAATTTATTCACTTTGTCAGCAAATGGCCGTTTTCTACCCCTGCGTACGTCTGCCATACTTTATTATTAAATTAATATCAACAATACAGTACAACAAATAAAATAAAAACACAAAAACAATATGCAATAATAATAGACGGGAGTGGAGAAAGAGTTTCGCGGTTAAGGTGAATGCCGACGACAGTAAGTACATCTGCACTCTACGACCCTGATACACAGAAACGATTTGCAGCTTTATTAATCATTTTTATCGATTTTCTTAAAAAAGATCATACAAGGACGTTTTGGTACTAGACCCCTCATATGTTCTTATTTTATATACATTTTTCTGCATTTTATGAGGTTGGCTGTCAGAATTGTCTTTAATTTTGTTGTTAATTTATGGCCAAACATTTTTTTTTAGATTTTGTTTGATAATTAAACAAATTGGTGAGGAGGGAGGTCTTAGATGGTAAAAAGTTCGCCAGTCCACCACTGTTTCATTTAATGTGGGGTACTTTACATAAGAATAAATATAAAAAATGCAATTAGATTACAACTTATTGATTATTATATTTTTTTTTTCAGATTCAGCAACTTACTATACGAACAGTTATCGAACCATTTTGACGTGACATAATGTATTTATTATAAATAGTAATGTACTTAATATACTGAAACTATTAAAAATATGACTATTTCTTGATTTTAATTTATACAGCTTGCATACTTAATTAGAGATAGGACAGATATTTTTAGTTGTGTCTAGCAATTGCCAAAAAATATCCTACGATACATGCATGTATATACAATAAACATGTACGTATATATGTGTGTGTTCTCTTTTTGTTTACACAATAATGTATCACTTTTTCACTAAATTTCAAAAATCGTTTCGGAAATCATAACTAAGGTCATCAATAAAGTTGAAAAAAATAATTGAAAAATTGGGACTAGTGCACAGCCCTGAGGAACTCCAGTCAACACTAATCGTATAAAGAACAGAAATAAATTACTTAAGTTGAATCTTGAAAGAAAAATTATTTCCTGCTTCTTAGTGATTGATTTATATTCTAGAAGACATAAAATTAAGAAATTCAAGAGTAAAATAACACACACTCATATAATCTAAATTGATATTTCCGCTGTTTTTTCAAGTTAAAACAATTTAAATGTTCATTTTCCTGCTAACTTTCGCCATCTATCTCGTAGTAGTAAAACCAGGAATCATAGTCTGACAAAAATCTGCAAAATATGATTCTACAGATTCTGCTTCTTTTAATCTAATCCAATATTAAAAAGTTGCAGGAAAATTTTGCAGGAATTTGTTTTGATCTCGAGAGCTTTCACAGCGCATTCAATATAAATTAAATATGTTTATAGATTCCTGCTGATATTAAACTGCTACGAAGCTCTAGCAGGAAAATTTCCTGCAACAAATTCCTCGTAAATTGCCAAATCTCGCCATCTGTGGCCAACTAGTCTAACCCTTCCTTATTGCTAATGCTAATTCCCGCAAAAAATCACTTCATGTTTTTCTTGTACACTGCTTGTTCGTTCGTTCTTTAAAAGCAACAAACTGGAAGAGGTTATGAATAAGATTAATGTGATCGTAATAGAAGGAAGCTAGCAAGAACCTAGCAGGAACTTGTGGAGTATTGTGAGCGAAATTATCACAGCTGCTTAATTTATTAGTTTAATTTCGCTTAGTTTGTTTAGTTTTGGTTGTGAAAAATGATGAACCCGTGTGTGATTCCTGAGCCGGCTGACGATAACGTAGGGGATGGAAGGTGGATGTCGATGGTAAGATGGGGTAGTTTTTTTTATTTTTTTTGTGAAATTTCTTTAGAACTTATGACAAAAGATCATTAAAAATGACAATATTTCAGACAAGTATTTTTTAAGTGCTAAAAAAATTACATTTTGACAATTTTGAAAATGAATAGTAAAACAATTTTTTGTAGTGAAATTTTACTAATAAAGGATATAAAAATATCGCTCTCACGAAAAAAATATTTGAAAAAGATATTGTTTATTTGCGTTATTTGATAAGTAAATATTTATGAAATAAAAAATATTCCTATTGCTTTTCTACACTTTTATGCGTTTAGAATATTGAACCTGCTATTTTTACAAACATTAAAAAGTTATTATAAATAAATATGAAATATTGATTAATTTTATAACATTAATTTTAGTTGCAAAAAATTATCTCAGCTGCCAATTTTTTATCACTTCGTTGAGAAATTTAAAAATTTAAACAAGTTCTCAGAATTCTTGAAGTTTGGGATTTTTTAATGACGATAGACAGTAGGTATATTTTCGCGACATACCGGGTGATTAGCGGTATGTATAATTTTGTTACCGTATCATTTTCACGAGCACGGTAACATAGGGGAGTATGTAGTGACGTCACCAATTTTAGTTTAAATATGATACCGCAACATACCTAGGTCTCGAGGTAGGTTAGCAGTGGTATGTATGTCTATCCTTGTTTGGCTTGACATTAGAACATAACCTAAAGAGCTTCAAAATCGTATAATAACCTAAATCAAATAATTGTATAAATATAAATACAAGTCGAAACTGAGGTAAATTACAATAGAGATGACGTGTGTTGCTGATTGTCGACTTGGAAACGACAAATGTATTGGTAAATGGTAAAAATATTGATCTCTCTTCGGTTATTTTTTCTTACGTGACGAACGATGTTCTTGAATTAAGGTAAACAGAGCCCTTAAATATTATTTGCTTCTTGTGACTAACAAAACATTAAAAACAAACTGATTAGGGTAAATTTTTAAATGTTTAAATAACCACTACGTTTTCGCGACACATATTTACTGTTTTGTCGGTATGTGGTGGGGGTCATACTGTTTACCGCTCATATGTAACCCAGTATGTCGCAAAAATATACCTAGTTTGTACAGAAAACACATTTTTACCATATACCTACTATGTATCAAATCAACATGCACATATTAAATGAATATACACATACAGTGTACAGCAGATTTACCAAAATATAGGACGTAAAGTAGTGATAGGATCATTCGAATGAGACATTCGATTATTGCAATATTCGGAAGATTCCGATTACAGAGAAAGAATTCAAAGGATATTCACCACTCGAATTACGCACAACACATCCTGGAAATGCAATACAAAAAAATTTCACGAATACATACCCTTCTCACTTTGAGGGGTGAGGAAGTAATTAATAAAAATATAAAAATACAAAAATAAAGGAGAATTCTAAAAAACAACTTTGTAGTAATAATAAAAATAAATTATTGGCAACAAATAAAAAAAGGTTTATGCATTAAAGTGAGTATCCTCAGAATTTCGTAAGAACCTACTAAGATGCAATTGTTGCGGTACATGTATATACACTGGATATACAGCTATCCTATATCTACATGACATCTTATATACATATACAGTTACGGACAATAAAAAATGGGACAACTCTTATCAGAGCACATATTTTTGCTAAAATTTAGTTGTACATTGAGATTATTAATATTAATAGCCTACTTAAAATTCATACGTCAAAATTGACATATATTTTACACTATACAAGAAGACTTGTCCCATTTTTTATTGACAGCAACTGTACATAAACCACATTATACCTACATTATAATTTGATAAGAATTTCTTGGAAATATTCTTATCTAGTTCAGAACAATTTTTTCACATTGTGTATCCAATGTGTATATACATAAAAGTCAAATACTATGTAAGATATAGATATTTTGAACTGACTGTTACATTAGCCCTATGAATGTTACAAAGATCACTCTGATATCTATAAAAAATGAAGAAATTGACTTCATTAACATACATTTCTCATTCCCTTAAGGTTTTATATTTTCCTTACCGGTTAAACCTAAGCCAATAAATTGTTAATTTAAGATATATTTTAAAAAAAATGCATGCGAGTAACTATTTTCTATTGATAAAACAAAAACATTTATGCAGGAGAAGATCCTAGCATTACTGTATAAGCGGCTTTATTTTTCTCTATACAATCGTTTTATTTTTTACTTTGTTAATAAAATCAATTGGAATAAAAAAATATAAATTAATATTTTTTAAAGAAAGTATAGATATATAGTAGGTAGTATAAAAGTGATATGTAAACAGCAATTTTCTGATTAGATAATAAGTTAATACGTATTGTATTTAATTGATATAGTAAAACAAGATGTGTGTATTTTTATTTTCAATTTTTTTCGTACAAACACCTGATATGCTAAATCTTTCTCTCACTCATTGTCGACCGATTTAGTTAAATATGGGTTGTAATACTGGCATTGCATCATTTATACAATACCATATACACAAATTATTGCATTTGTACTGTGTATACGCCACGGCTCACTGAAGGGGGTCACCAAGAACTATTTTGGTTGTCTTTATTCTGTTCTATTCTGTAATATGCCATTTCCATAAAGTATTTTTAGATCTATTTTATACGTACCATTGCATCAGACATACGTAATACCAAATTGTCCTACGAAAAACATTTATGAAAAATAATATGTTAGAGATTTAAAAGCGAATGGAATTTAAATGGAAAATAAGTAAAAAATATCCTTTAATGATAAGATTTTTATTTAATTCTTAAAAAATACATACAGAAATAACGGTTCTCTCAACTGGGCATATATTTTATTCTGTAACGCATTCCAAATGGAGTAATCTAGACGATTTAGATCTGGTGAATTTGATGGTCAGTGGTTCGCTACATAGTTAGTTCATTTGTTTTTAAAATGCTTGCATTCTAATTGCCCTATGGGATTGTGCACATTTTGAAGAAAACCTTGTAATCTTTTAGATATAGCAGATGAAACTCAGATAATAAATCATTCTATAATATAAGTGTGAAATATAATTGTCAGTACTTTATTCCCTACACTTTACACTACACCTACATCTTACAATTCATATAAGAATAAAGACGTTCTTTCTTGTATATCCAATTATATTCTGAACCACCTAAAAGGTAAAATTTGTCGTCCTTATTCATTCAGTTATTTTTTTAAATGGAAGTTATCGTTATTTCATATAAAGTCTACCTATATTTACATTTATAGATTGACAACGTTGGAAGAAAGGTTAAAAGACCTCTCAAATGATGTATAGTATCAGTCGACCCATGTTCCATTTGAAAATAGTGTTTCAGTTTAGATGGGATTTATTAGATACGTAAAAATGCACCTTAGATTCTTCCCTGCGCCATGTTTTACACAGTGTTTCAGTTGTGCAAACCATTGCAATTACGTTTTATAACAATTATTACAAAGATATGGGAGTTAAAAAAAAATGTATTTCTCGAGTTAGACACTTAATATTTTTTTTGCGCTTTCTCCGGTTAGTGGATAAAGTAGAATAGGTTTAATTTGCAACCAACTGAAGAAGAATAACTGAATACAAGTATTACAAAAAATATTTTAAACAATGACATATATAAAAGTTTAAAAGTCTACTATTTGCAGTGACTCCGCTAACGACAACGCACTGTTTTGTAAGTTTTGTATGGCGCCATGTAATCCTTTATACTTCTTGTAAATAATTTTTAAAGCTGTTTCAACATAAACATCTTCGATTTTTGTCTGGCTTTCCTTAATAGCTGCAGCCTCGTCTGGATTGAATTGTAGTATCACAGCTCTCATTGGTTGTAAATATTCAGCATAATAAAAAGCTGCCTTCAACCACGTTCCCCAATTTGTAAAAATCGGCTGTGGTGGTTGGGGAATACCGGGACACTGCTATGAAATGTGCGAAGACGTTTAGGAGATTTAAGAAACATTTTTTTGTACTCGCTATTAATGCATATCTACCTCTGGAAAACCTTGTCGAATAGTTTCTGCCATAAGGTGTAAAGCATGCACTTTACACGTAACATGTACCAACCTACAACCGTGTTCTTGAAGAGAATGGCCTACCAAACGCATTGTCACGGCATCATCGGTCACAAAAATCAACACTTGACTTTTTGACAGGTCAAATTTTTTCTAACGTCTCCAGCACCACCCGCGTAATTGTTTGGCAAGTACACTCAGTCTTTTGCTAGCTAGTAACACTGGAAATGTCGGTTTAAGAGGGTCCAGTACACCTACTATAACATTTAAAATAGAATTTTTTTGTACAATCTGTCGTCTCGTCAATACATAACCACAGCCGTGTATGTTTTAGTACACATTTGATTTTATTTACAATGTCTTCGCTTACAGTTGGTACATAGTTACGCAACGTTGTGTGACTTGGTAACGTCACCTTGGGATTGTATTTACTCCAGAACTCCTGAAATGGTTATTTTTCGAGTATATGCAGCGGAACATCACAGGCAATCAGCATTAAGATTAAATCGAACATAAACTGTGTTGTCGAGGGCACGCCATTTTTTTCTTTTTATATTGCACAGAATTTACGTGACGTTTACAATAACGTTTGTCCCAACACATCAGGTTTGTCGAGCACGCCTTACAAATTATTATAGCACCATTGTAGAATAAATCCGGGAATTTACTGATAAATTTATTCACTTTATCAGCATATGGCCGTTTTTACCCTTGGGCATGTCTGATATACTTTATTATTAAATTAGTATCAAGAATAAAATACTACAAATAAAAATTATCAACAATACAATGGAGAGGAATAAATTACGTAGTACACACCACGAAGCATAACAATGAACTAAAATCAAATGTTAGTCTTTGCTAAAATAGTAAACAAAGTCTCGCTTACGTATTTCTCTACCTGGCACCTCACGTGACTTGCGGACCGATTTGTCAACTCTAGTCATAAGTGTTATGTAAGTAGGTATTATGCACTTACCCACTCACTGCGATTGCTCCTTCATCACAAGTTGAGAGTATATGGGGGTCTAATATCAAAACGTGCTTTTTACGAAAATTGAGATGAAATATGCAGAATTTTAAGCTGAATACAAAAATGATTTCATACAGTTGCAAAACTTTCAATATCACATTGTATTTTGCATTTAAATATTAGATATAGTTTCAAAGTGTACAATCTCCAGTGACAAGAGTTTCAAAACGTACGATCTCCAAACAACCTATAGGATGCAACGACATAATCACATGCTATATAACCGAATTTTGAATGTTAGCAATATTGCAGTGTTATTAGTACCTATTTGGTGGTGACTTTTTTGGAAAAGTAATAATAGTGCTTAGTAAAATTATTTAACAAATTAGTATGGAAGTTAATGTAATATTATTGTAAATATTTTGACGAAGGTGTAATCAAAAGTTGAAATAAGTTGTCAATATATCCATATCTGTTTTTTGTTTCTTGTTGACATTAATTTTCAAAACGTACAATCTCCATTGATCAGTTTCAAAATAAACGATCTCCAACCTTTTTGTGTCCAGTAGAGACTAAACTTCTCATTTTTCTTTGAATTTCCGTATTGACAAACGTCCCCCATAACTACATTAATTATTTGATTCATTCATAATTACATTTTTCTCAATATTCTGATTAATAATCGCTTTTAAGACATACGTAATTCCAAATTGATATACGAAAAACATTCATGAAAAATAAATATGTCAGAGAATAATAAAATATATAAAAGTTTATTACTTCCTCACGCCTCAGTGAGGAAGTTATGTATTCGTGAAAAAATTTTTGAAAATTCATTGCATTTCTAGACGAGTTTGGACGAATTATGACGATATACAAAAAATTTCAGACAGAAAAAATTTTCTATCTGTGTGTCTGTGTGGTTCGTGATAGCAGCTACAGTTTTTGTGATAAAGTTTCAAATTTGTTACACATTCTAGAGGTCAAGGAAAAGATTGAGTTAGTTGATGACTGATGAGCAAAATCGGTCCCAATGCTTAAAAAATATGTGACATTCCACCAGTGACTTTTTTGAAACGTCAAAATGTGCCTTTTTTGAAACGTCAAAAAATGTGACTTTTTGAAATGGCAAAAATTACTTTTATTTTAACTCCACCACACGTCGAGTTTTACTACGGTGAGGAAGTTCTGATCCCCAAGTAATTGGCGGCGGTTTTTTTTTTTATTAAAACAAAGTCTGCACATACATTATATGCGAATACATCATTGATGTCGTAAAGTGTTATTTTATGGTTTGCAAGAAAGTGAATTGGTTGGACCATGAATAAACAGCCTTGATAATTCTGAACATTTTTACTGTCTTGTAAGAGATTTCGTAACCGCGAAATAGCCTGGTTTCTTGGAAATTCCAGTGCAATTAAATAATATTTGAAAGTATCGTGAGGTAGATTCATGATATTATTTTCAATTTAAAACCGCATTGATATATGGTATTGAAAGTTTCAGATGTCTTGTTGTTGAGCATTTTTTCAGAAACTTAATGGAAACAAAAAGTACAATCTTGTATTATACAGGGTGTTAATTAAGTTGAACGCCATTACATCAGGAGGTTATTCCTTATTACATTTCAAGACGAAAAGTTCCTATTAACATATGTCCTAAAATTCTTCTTTACTGAATTTTCAATTTTTTTTTTTCATGTATTTTATATATTTTTAAAGACAATTGATCCAAATTTGGTGTACATACTACTATCTACAAAATAGCTTTACTAATTTTTGCAACAATCTACAGGGTGAAACCTTTTTAGGCGTCATGAACCTTTTAAAAACCCCCCAAACTTCTTTTTATGGCGACACTGTTTGTTTTTACTTAGTTAACTTCCTTGTCCTTTCCTTAAACTTTTTGGTATCTTGTTTTTTCCGTATTTTGCACCGTTTAGGAGTTATTTGGTAAAATAGCGGAAGAATCAGTAGCACCAATACTCTGGTGCTGTTGAGAAGATCGACATTTTTATAGATTTAAAGGAAAATAATAAAAACTCAATGTTCGATCAAATTACAAAATGTGAGGACAAACCTATTAAAACTAAGAACTAAACATAAAAAATAGTCTAAAAAATTATAGTAACTGTTGGGAATGTCCTCCTTCTGTTAGTATGCACCGATCAACTCTTCTTATCATCGATTGACGTACCTTTTGAAAAATTCCTGGAGTGTTTCTTATAGTTTGGCATGAAGCTATTATGCAATTTCTCAATTCTTCCTCATTTTCATTAGGTGTATCGTAAACTAGAGTCTTATGGTACCCCCACAGAAAATAATCCAAACTGTTCAGGTCAGGACACCCAGGAGGACATACCTGAGCTCCTCCCAGACCTATCCAATGATTGTTATAAGTTTGTTCCAAAAATTCACACGCCAGAACACTAAGATCTGCAGGTGCACCATCGTGCATGAGCCACATCTGATTTCTTAAAATAAAGGTCTTTTTAAGCAAAATCGGAAGATCTTCTTCAAGAAAGCGAATGTAGGATTGTCCATTGAGTCTCCCTTGGAAAAAGGGCCCTATCAGATAATCGCCAACAAATCCAGTCCACACATTCACTGAAAATTACTCCTGAAAATGTGAATATATAATTGCATGCGGGTTTTCGTCCGCCCATGAATGGTTATTGTGGAAATTTCTAATAGCGTTTTGAGAAAATTAGATTCATCTGTAAATAATATTTAACGGTCAAGCAAGTTTTTGAGGAAACCACTGGCAGAGAGTTCATACGCAATGGAAAGTCACGAGGAAGTAACGCTTGGACTCTTTGAGATTATTAGATTATCAGCGAGAATTTTCCAAACAATTACATGAGTATTAATAAAATTTTTCTGGTGTTTGTTTCAGGATGTTCTTCAGTTGCGTTTAAAATAGTTTCCTCAATATCTGGAGTTCCCACTGTAGGATGCGCTCTTGCAAAATTGTTGTTTTTTAACACTTCCGGTTTCATGAATCCCCCTGTGAATAGTAGAAAATGTTCTTGGATCAGGTATTCTGCGATTTGCATACTGCTCTTGGTATATACGTCTAGCTTAAAGAGAATTTCCAACGGCAGGCCCGTATGTAAATGTCATATTTTTTGTAATAATTATTTTTAACTTCTTATAATTATTTGTTGAAAAACTCGCTTGAAATGAACTCTTAAAACTAATGACGACACAACAAACAAATGTTTCTATATTTTAGGCCAAAAAATATAACATTATTTTGCAGTGCAAAATGCGAAAAGAAGATACCAAAATGTTTAAGAAAAAGAACAAGGAAGTTAACTAAGTAAAAAAGTGTCACCGTAAAAGAAGTACGGGGGGATTTTAAAGGGTTCATGACCCTTAAAAAAGTATCACTCTGTAGATTGTTACAAAAATCAGTAAAGCTGTTTTGTAGAGACTGTAATGAAATAACACCCTGTGTATTGGAAAGATCGGTGTAAGGTGGTTATTATGCAGAATAAAATCACAACCTCAATATTGCTATATATACAGGGTAGTTCGAATTTGCCTTCGATATTTAAGAATCAATAGAAAATGTGAAAATAACATTAGTTTTTCTTTTGATCCAAATCTCAACCGTTTCAGAAATACAGAACGTCGAAGTTTCATATTTTCTTCCTGACCTTTATGAATCATTTTATTGAAATTTGGAGTACATGTTCCTCAATAAGTGTAATATTTAATTGTATAATAGGTTAGTTCTCTTTAATGGAAAATTATAGAAGTAGGTACTACACTAATGGTTCTTGACAAAGAACTACAAGATATACCCTGTACAAAAGTACCAAATAAAACGTATAGAAAGTCCGTCTATTATAATAAGTATTCTTCGAGAAAGGCCTTCTATTCATAGCGGTTCATGGTTTATATATATATATATATATATATATATATATATATATATATATATATATATATATATATATATATATATATATATATATATATATATACCTTACGAGCATGCCGTCTGCCTTAATGACAGACCAAATGCGCACAAGGTATGTCCTTGATACTTAAAGGAGCAACTATGAACACAGGCCTAATATTTTTAAACTACTCTTGATTTACAAAGTTCAAGGTCATTATAATTTAGTGTTGTTATGTTCACAGGTGAATATTTATTTTTTACGTTTATAACAATTCATAACTATCTACAGTGACCGTCAAAAACTATGCATCAAATTGATTCTCTTTCTCCTTTTTCAAGTTAAAAAAAAAGTACTTTTTCATAGCTTGGAAGTAATTTTTTTCTGTTGTTTGTAAGGTTTATTAAAGACTTCTATTAACTGAAAATATAACTTTTCCTTCCTTTAATAATTAAATAATTTTCACAGTTAAAAAGCAAAAGACAACGTAGTAAAATGCAAAAAGTGAACGGTATTTAAGTCACTTTATCTATGTCTCTCCTAGTATCAGGATAACAAGAATGCAAGGGGGATGGCATTACGTATTAGGAGTATCAATAGCATTACCTTCTCCAAATTTCACATAAACATGAATCCATTCAACCAAATCTGTTTTTAAGACACCTAAAACATGTTTCTCTTGAATATCAGGACAAAAGGAATTTGAAGAGTTATGTGATAATTTAACAGGACCTTCAATGAATGTCCTCAAAATTTATAATATGCCACGGCAATACAAAGCGGTTTGGGATTATGTATTAGGAGTGACATAATGTTGAAGTCATTCATTACTCCATCTCATCCTAATATAATGTTTTAACCCTAAATATCAATATCTCTTTAAAATTGAGAACAGTAGAATTCGACAATATATCTGGACCTGAGTATTAAAACGGCCAATCTCCATTTTTGCCGCTTTTTTGAGATATGACCATCAGTAAAATGCCCCAGTTAAATACTACCGATATAAAAAAGGCCAATGTCCTAATGTTAATGCTCTAATATATCATTGCACTGGTAGGACTTATCTTCAAGTAGTTTAGAATTAAAATGGCCAGTAAACACAGAATTCACCCATAATATCAAAATCTTCTGACGAATAACAACTTAAATAAAAATTATACTATTTTGAAATATTATCCTGACTTTCATTAAAATAAATAAATACTTACAATTTTAAAACGTAGTTATTACTTGCTATAAAATGTTGCATTAATATCTCAAAACAATGAAAATGGATATTGGCCCTTTTAATACTGAAGTCCAGATATAATAATTAAATACAATCATCACTATAATTCTCTTCTGTTTAAAAAAAAATAATTTAAGTTATTAACCTTGTCTCTCCCTGGTATTACAGCAAGATAAATGCGTGGAGATATGGAATTATATATTAGGAGTATCAATAGTATTCCCGTAAAGAACGATGTCACTTTTGACATTGTATACACCTGCGAAAATATTATAATCTCCGTCCGCACGTTAAAGAAGAGTTTATTGATGGAAATGACGAAATAATTATAGAATCTCTGAAAGAAAAAAATGAAATTGGCGTGACTAATGACTCAATTCTTTGCGTTCGCTCGAGGTACAAACAAAGAGGAATATTGACAAAGGGAAATATGTTCCTTACTGTTGACGCAACTTTGAAAAATAAAATCTGCCAATTGAGAAATTAAATATTGGCTGGAGACGGTGCGTGTTTCACGAGTATTTCACAGTTATAAGACGTTTCAAATGTGCAAGATATGGTCATAAATGTGAAAACAACGTCAACTGTTTCAACTGTGCAGATTCTCACAGAACAGCTGAGTGTACTTTAAGCTCTATAACATATATATATTGTGTCGATACAAATAGAAGATAAAAAAAATCTCTACAAACTGATTATTGAGTAATGGATTCAAGTTGTCGCTGTTATCACAGAAATATAAATTTAGAAGAAAGGAAGACAAAACAAGCAGTTAAAATGGAATAGAAATAACACACATTCAACAACAGAGAGTTTTAACCTTTTTCACTTAAATATTGAAGGAATCTCGAATTGCATAACAACATTAATGTAACTATTAGTGATGTAAATGTTCATTTTGTTGCACTCAGTGAGCACTGGCAGAATAGTTATAGGATAGGAGCATTTCAGTTAGAAAACTATAAATTGATTTCGTCTCATTGTAGAGCTGCAAAAGCTGCCCATGGAGATGTTATGTTGTATGCTTTAAAATCGCTGTCAGTTATCATTCGCCACAACATAAACTTATTAAGTGTAGACTATCTATTTGAATGTATCACCATTTAGGCCATAATGAGTGGTAATAACTATGTAATTTGTGTCATTTTATTTATAAACTGCCTTTCGTAGATGTCAAATCTTCCATAGATAAATTAGAATGCTTATTAGAAATGGCTACAAGAAGCGACAAAATAGTAATCGTAGCAGGAGACTTTAATATTGATATTGATTGATTAAAAGTTTCAATCATCTCCAGATGATGCCAACTTGGTTGGCGAAACGCGCGTCAAGTGCAGTATATAGTGTTTTGGTGTTTCGTGGAAAACTACGTCAGTGTTACTATTTACTACTCGTAGAAAAACAAATTTTCTAAAAGAATATACGGGAATGAACTTACAATAACGTTGGGACTGCTTCTTGTGAAACGGGATATGATATCAAACAGCAACTTCCTCAAAACGACTTTATGTATGTATATTAGTTACTAAAATTAATCTCACAAAACAGAGGCGACAATTTAAAGTTTACCTGTTCTCAGTCTTCCGATAAAATTACACTGTATACCATGTATAAACGTACAACCTTGTTCTTGCAAAGAACGGCCTACCGAACGCATTGTCACGGCGGCGCCATCAGTCACAAACATCAACACTTTTTGACAGTTCAAATTTTTCTAACGTCTCCAGCACCACCCTGATAATTGTTTCGCTAGTACACTGACTTAGTCTTTTGCTAGCTAGTAACAGTGGAACTGTCGGTTTAAGAGGGTCCAGTACACGTACTATAACATTTAAAATATAATTGGTTTTACAATCTGTTGTCTCATCAACGGATAACCACAGCCGTGTATTTTAATTCACATTTCATCTTATTTACCATGTCAACGTGTACAGTTGGTAGATAGTTACATAACGTTGTGCGACTTGGTAACTTCACCTGGGCATTGTATTTATTCCAGAACTCTCGAAAAGGTTGTTTATCGAGTATGTGCACTGGAACATCTCAGGCAATCAGCATTTATAGTAAATCAAACATAAACTGTGTTGTCGAAGGCACGCCATTATTTTATTTTATGGTGTACATTATTTACGTGAAGTCCACAATCACGCTTATCCCAGCACATCAAATCTTTCTCGCACACTTTACAAATTATTTTAGGACCATCATAGAATAAATTCGGGAATTCGCCTATGAATTTATTCATTTTGTCAGTAAATGGCCGTTTTCTACTCTTGCGTACGTCTGCCATGCTTTATTATTAAATTAATATCAACAATACAGTACAACAAATAAAATAAAAACAAAAACAATATGCAATACGCCCAAGTGATTTAACATGTACACAACTCGGAAGCTAATAATAGACTGGACTGGAGAAAGAGTTTCGCGGTCAAGGTGAATGCCGGCGACAGTAAGTATATCTGTACTCCACGACCATGTTACACAGAAACGATTTGTAGGCTGTAATGATTAGTAGGTTCTCGCCATGCCATTGGAACCGCAAAAGGCATGCTTTTTCTGTTCCCCTTCATTCATTGCACTAGTGATACGCTCCAACTTGCACAACAAACGTGGGGAGCTCATTGCTTGTCTTGATCTCCGACTAAAACTCAAAATATAGAAAATACGCTTTTTCAGATTTTCACACAAAGGCCTCGCTTGTGACTTCACAAGGAATTCAAATATAACAAACTTGTCAGGTGAGATTTTGTAACCTCAGCGGGTTTGACTGGACATTTTTGTCGTAACGGAGTATGAAGACAAACGAAAACACTTTCTAACAGACACAATTAGGTACTTGAGAAACAAGACTGATATTAAACGTGTTCCACCTTACTTTAATTTGCTCTACTAAAATTGCCGACCTATCATAAAATTTATTACCTGGCAATATAAAGGGGGTCTATTGTGTTCTCACAAAAATGGTAAGGACTTCCTGGATAGTTTTTCAGTTAATAAGGAGACATTAACAATATAAAAACAGTAGTGTGAACTATGTTACAAAAATTGTGTCGACCAGTGTTATTTATCAACATTATAGCATCCTGAATATAATGTGACCAATTTACTAAAATTAAACGGAATCCCGTCTGACTGCGTAGTCGAACATTTTATTAGAATATTTTAAAGTATTTCAAAATAATGCATATAATTTATTAATAGCGACAAGTAATAAATACATCTGTTCTGGACCACTAAAATCAATTTTTAACATGGGATATAAATAACACGATCAAAGATATACAAAAAATAAATGCTTCGACAAAATACGCCAACCAAATTAATCTGTGACTGATACATAAATACTTATGTATTTTAGAGGTACTAAGATATTAGATGTATATATACTTAACAGGACGATGAGGCAGAAATGACAGAAGTATTTTCAAAGTAAGCAATTTAGAGTAAGATCCGTTACTTCTACCTACGCTTGTTCGCTAAACATCCTGAAACATCCTTTGTACATACGTGTCAATAAAATATTTAGCAGAATATATTTTCAATCAGATCATTGAATCTTACACAGCTATTTTCTGCTCTGCTTTATACATTTTTTTCCAAACAATTATCATTATTTTTAAAATAAAACATGTACTATTTTTTAAATCATTAAACATATTTTTTACAAAACACCATTAAAAACTAAATTTTTAACACAGCATACTTGAATTAAAAATGTAATATTATATAAACTCGCGTTAAAAATGATCACATGATTTACTTTTAACACTAGTGCAAAAAGTAAAATGACAAGTCGTTTGTCATAATGACATTTATATATTTATTAACAAAAATTTTTTTTTTTTTTTTAGAAAGAAAGAAAGAAAGAAATTTATTGAATAGAAAAGAAATCACAGTGTTTACAATTAGATAACTGCACAAATAATTCATAAGGAAAATAATATATGCTAAGCAACTCACCAAGTTACATACCTAACTTGCATGTTGTGAGAATGCCTACAAGAGTGATCTGTACTAATTGTAAAATTATCCCATGAATAGATATACATATTATTATTATACAAACAATGTTTAATGCAATTGAAAAATTGATAAGATATAAGATATTAAATGTTGTTTGCGAAACAAATGAGAAACAAGTTATTTAGAAATATTTATATTAATTGTACAATTGGAGCAATTAGTGATATTTATCTCTTGTGAGAAGCTACTTCACAAGAAGAAATTGTTGAGGTTGAACTTGAAGCAGTGGAAATACTATTAATATGCTCTATTTCGGAATTGTTAGAAGAAGGGCAATTATTTGGAAGAATGTGACAAGCAATCCTCTTTTTGTTTTCTAACGAATCTTCCAAGTATCCTTCTGCAACACTCGAACTTTTCCATCCTCCATGTCTTTTATTGCACATAAATTTGCACCAGAGTCTGCTAACAAGCTGGCGGATGTCCGACGGAAACAATGTCCGGTGTAAAGTTCACTATTTGGTAATTTCAAAATCTTGCAATATCTGTAGGCATCTTTCCAAAAATATTTATTCCAACAGGTTGAATCGTACATTTGTTACTAGTGTATTTAATAAAAAGACGTTGGTGGTTGACATGAGCTGGACGTAATGCTAAGTACTATGATATAAGTCAATATAAGTCTCAGTAATAACAGTAAAGGTTGAAACTCTAGTCTTGCTATCTGGAATGTTTACCACTAGTGTATTTCCTAAATCCTCAATATTGTTTAAACTCATTTGACAAGTTCTTCACGGCGACACGCGCCTAGTATACCCATTACAGCAGCTACTTTAAACATCAAATACTTGTCATCTGGCGCCTCTGCAATAAACTTATCAATATTTTGGCGTGTAAAAATTTTTGATTTTTTTGGACGATATCCTTGTCCTTTGCGCTTCAAAAATGCGATGAGTTTATAAAACTTACTTATATCTTGATTGTTCTTGACATTTAACATAGCCTTTATCATTGAAAAATATGCCCAAAGCGTCGAAGACTTCCAAATTTTAGAATTTTGCTCGAAATAGGCGAACATTACATTTTCACTGTACTTGCCTGCAACATTGTTCCGATCGCACCATTCCACAAAGCGTTTGTACGCTAATTCATATTGTTGTTTGGATTTTGTGGGCAACAAATCTAAAGTTGCCCTTGTAGCTGCTTCTTCAATTTCTTGAGGAACCGATTCGCTTCCTTCTGGACTATAATTAATATTGGAACTCATCATATTGCAATAGTTTTTCACATTTTGACAAGCATGTGTCAAACAACGGGCAAACTTGATTTATTTATTTCATAAATCCTACAAACTACTAGAATTATGAGATAACTATTAAAAGGATTTGAAATCTTTTTAAAGAAACTTTATTGTTCTTTTAATGGTGTTTGTTGTAGAAAAAACATTGTATGATACACGTGGAGTTGCTCCACTCGCTTACGCTCATTTCGCAAACTTCTCCACTCACAAAATAAAAAGTCATTTTTAACACTTGTATCATAAATAACTATTAAGTGCTTGTCGGTGTTAAGCATAAGTACGATTCGTTCATTTGTTTTTAATACGTATCTAAAATTGCAACAAAAGTCTTATTGATAAATATTTAAAAAAAAAATCTTGTTTCATTTTAATACTTCTCGCAGGTCCTGTTGTATAAAAGAACTTTCTCAACATGTATCGTTACCATTAATGTATCTTTTCATCTGTTTTCTCATGTTTATGTGTCCCGTCGCGTCACATACAAAATCCATTTGCTGATATTTTTATCCTTATTATCATAAAACACTTAACTCAGGAATAAATTGAAAATAATCAACTTGTAGATGGGTTAATTTGTAGTCATTTTACTTGAAGCACATTTACATAATCAAGGAAGAATATGAATTTCCAGGCGCAGAGTAATTAAATAATGAATTTTATGTGGCTCCTGTTATACAATTACTGCTGTTACTTGTCCCCTATCATTATATTTGGAGAAAATTGATACATAGCAATGGATTTGTTAGTTACATCATGTCATTTATTTTAAATCATTTTGCCAGAAATTTATAAAAAGAATCGATATAGCCTCACCCGTTTAGGAGGTCCTTAGGGTGAAGACACAACACAGCGGTGCGACGTCGCATCGCAAAAACGACGCCGCACGGCGATGCGATGCGATAACGCAACGTTAAAACTTCATCGCCACGGCATCGCAGAGAAGACGCTTCTAGTGAGATGTGGACCGCACAATACGTGTCCTACGTCTGTTGCAGGCCACAACAGTGCGGTGCGACGACGCATTGCAAAAACGAAGTCGCTCCGCAATGCGATGCGATGAACGTTCATTGCACGGCCACAGAAGACCTATACCAGAAGCGACACGTTGATATATGTATGGCGTGTTATAATTAAATATAAAAACCAAATAAGCTGCTGGCAACATAAAACATTTTTTCCAATAAAATAAGTCCTTTTTATACAATACTAAAGGATTTAAACGGGATTTCTGTTTCGCAATCCGCAGTACAATTGATATAAACATTTACACACTTCCTTCCATGTTTCTGTTTTTAAAAATTTATCCTTAAACTGATCTGCTGTTTTGTCCCAAAGGACGGGACGTTCCTGAACTAAGGAAATTAAATAATCTACATCGTAATCAGTTGTCATCTTGTACACACGCAACCTGTTGGCACAGCAGACTAAGTCGTGTATAAAAGACAACCAGACTTCCATGATTTGCGCGTGCGTTGCTTGAGAGAATCATTCCCGATCTCATAAGTGAAAACACAACACTGCGGTGCGACGTCATATCGCAGAAATCAACGACGTCGTGGAAATTTGCGATGCGTCGTCGCACCGCAGTGTTGTGGGTTCGCCCAGGATTTGTACTAAGCGACGTCGCATTGCAAATTTCTACGACGTCGTTGATTTCTACGATGCGACGTCGCACCGCTGTGTTGTGTTTTCGCCCTTACTCCTTAAGCTACGTTTTCCTAGGGCCAAACCTAACCAAAACCGAAACGATTAGTGATTTATTTTATGACTTGAATTCTATCAAAATTTGATTTATCCAATTCTGATTACAGCCTCGTTGTCAATTCAAATTATTTTATATTATGATTAAAATTTAGAAGTATAATAATTTTTTGTAAGTAAAGATATCGTACTGAAATTAGAAAATCGAGTTTTTAGGCATTTGTTGCCGAAATTAAAAACAATATTTTAAATTTTCTTCTGGGAATTTAATTTCCTGTACTAACGTCCAACTTTACTTGCATGTTGCCTTATTATTGTGTATATCGTATGCACTACAAGGCTAGGCATTATTTATGGCTTGCATAAAGTGATTAGGTAGGTAGGTAGTATTAAAACGGTTTTCGCTGAGGAAGTATTTAATAAAATACTTAAACACTGTTGTTATATCATTAAGAGACAAATAAACGGTACCTATAACAGTACATATTATTCACTCTGCGTTGTGTGTAACGAAATACTTCTTTTTAAATGATTCTCTAATATAAACAGCAATAATCCCATGCTTCTTATCGTACGTACATGACATATTTTAATCGTCTACCCAAACAAAAATTGTAACAAATTACAAATTGTTTAATTACCTGTACAATTAAATAATGAGTCTTGTAAACTTTTCCAAATTCTCAGGTTTGGTAGCATAAATTTTGGTTTTAACGTATAAAAAGAAATCCAATGATGCAAATGTGGGGATCTGGCCGACCAGTAAATTGAACCTCGTCTGCCGATCCATCTATCAAGAAATTTTTGGTCCAAATTACCCCTCACTAGTACTGTACAATGAGGGGTAGCCCATCCTCATCTCAACATCAAAAAAATTGTCTTCTTCCACTAAAACTTGAGTAATCACGAGATCTATCTCCTTTTTTAATAAATTTAGATACATTTCTCCATTTAAACTATTCGGAATAAATAAAGACCGATGATATTCTAAAATGCGCGTCCAGACATTAAATTTATGCGGTCTTTGAGTATGATACTCCCCTATAGAGATGAGGGTTTTCGTAATTCCAATATCTGCATTTGCCAAATTAACAATTCCTTTGAAAGAAAGCGAACTCTCTTCCGAAAAACAGATATTATAATTAAAGCAAATTTGAATGTTCTTGAAGATGATTGAACGTATTTCCCATAACTGCATTAAACGATCATTGCCATCGTCATTCAAATATTTACAGTTGAAACTGGGAATAACAAAGTTTACAGTTTAAATTGGGAGTAATTCAATTATTCACAGGTTTAATTGGAAATAATTAAATTAGTTGTGGTTTAACCGGGAATAATAATTGAAAACAAATTCGTGGTCTTTCTACGCCTTAGCACTTTTGAGTTATTTATATTAATATGTTATATTTTGTCGGATTGATAAAAATGTAAGAATACCTCAATGTCTCATTGTCAACGTTTCGATAATATTTATTGTCTTCCTCAGGACTAATTAGGTATTTACATAGAAGTTTGTTTCTGTTCAGGCTACACGAAAATATATGCGCATATCAACATAAGTTACGTTATTTTACTTTTACAATATCTGACGATGACGACTGTATTGACAAAAAACCAAATACCTCATTAGTCTGAGAAAGACAATAAATAGTGTCGACTTAATGAGAAATTAAGGTTTTCTTACATTTTTATCCATTTCCGACAAAATATCAACATATTGAATAGTAGTGAATAGGAAATTGCTATTAAATGTTATTTTTATTGTCATACAGGAAAGATATCCCATAATAGAAAATTATTTTCATTAATTACTTTTAAGATCATTTTAATAAAACACCCAGTATTTGAATTTTATAAAATATATTAAGTTTCAACGCAGGATATAAAGTAGAGCATTTCATAATGATAAACAAAGTCGATTATCCAACAAGAATTCGTGCAATGACCTGAATAGCCGTAAGTTTCCTGAGCTGACTAAGGCTGATTTAAAATTAAAGAAGAAATGCTACTTAGTTGCTTTTTGGATTAGTTTGGGTTGAAAAGGGTTGCTTTTGGCGTGAAAAGTCTCCACTCCGGGAAAGTGGCCTGGCCGAGGGGTTCATGGATTGTAGTGCGTTAATGGTTTGCCGTATCTTTTACAAGTAGGTATATTTTATTAGTTTTGTATTCTTTCTATTTTCATTAAATAAAATAATGTTCCAAATTGTTATATTTTACCACTGTCTTATTTTGATCTTCATTTATCAGCTAAAAATATCTTTGTAGTCAAGCGAGTTTTTGATTATTTAAACATTTAATTGATTTTACTTCATATTAATTTTAACCAATGTAACAAGCGATGGGGTGGCCAATCCCATAGCGGCATTTAACGGAGATGCCAACAGCATTCGTTAAATGGTGAGGCGCATTTGGTTCCCGGCGCATCCACCATATGTCACATTTTTAATTATTTATTTGTCAATTTATTTATTTATTTATTTATTTGTTACACTATTCAACGGTTAAAATACCCAATTGCAGAATAGGAACATACCGAAATCACATAATTATACAAGAGAAAATAGACCAAATTCTATACAAAGTATTAAATAGATTTACAATGTATATCTACATCTGTTATTTGAATTAGTTATAGTGTTAAATTGATCTAGACTATGAAAAATTTAAAAATTTATTAATAAGACTGGCTAGCGATAGTAGATTCAGGGTGGGCGCAATACCAATGCCATCGCGCGTTTGTTTACGATGACGATGACACGACACACTTCAGTTATTATCTGTCGGTCGATGCATAGAGTACTAATAAATAATAAAAAATGTTGAGCGTAAAGAGTAGAAAACGACCGTACGCTATTAAAGTGAATAAATTTATCGGTGAATTTCCGGATTTATTCTATGATGGATGTAAAATAATTTGAAAAGTTTTTGATCAAGACTTAATGTGCTGGAATAAATACGGCTGCAAAATTCATGTCAATAGTAACCGGCATAAAAATAAAAAAATGGCGTGTCTTCTTTGGAACCTCAGTTTATGTTTGATTTACTGTTAATGCTGATTCCCTGTGATGTTCCCCTGCGCATATTGGATAAACCAAGCATTTCGGGAGTTCTGGAATAAATACAATCCCCAGGTGAATTTACCCAAGTCGTTCATTGTTACGTAGATATGTACCAAGTGTTCGTGAAGACATTGTAAATAGGATTAAATGTGAATTAAAAAATACACGGCTGTGGTTATGTGTTGACGAGACGACAGATTGTAAAAAAAATATATTTAAATGTTACAGTACGTGTACTCGACCCTGTTAAACCAACATTTCCACGTTTACTAGCTAGCAAAAGACTAACTGCGTGTACTGGCGAAACAATTATGCGGGTGGTGTTGGAGACTTTCGAAAAATTTGAACTGTCAACAAGTCAAGTGTTGATGTTGTGACCAACGGTGCTGCGACAGTGCGTTTGGTGGGTCGTTTTTTTCAAAGAGACGATTGTAGGTTTCTACATGTTACGTGTAAAGTGCATGCCTTCCTTCTTGTAGCAGAAACGATTCGAAAATGTCTAGCTTCGAGCATTTCACACACTGTGTCCTGGTATTCCAGAACCACCAGAGCCGATTCTTACGTTGGGGAACGTGGTTGAAGGCAGCTTTTTATTATGCTGAATATTTTCAACAAATATAAGCTGTGATACTACAGTTCAACCATAACGAGGCTGCAACTATTAAGGACAGCCAGACAAGCCAGACAAGATGTTTCCCTTGAAACAGATTTAAAAACTATTTATAACAATTATAGAGGACTACACGACGCAATAGAAAAATTGCAAAATACTTCATTGTCGTTAGTGGAATCGCTGCAAATAGTGGACGACGTAAATACACAGCTACGGACTATAAATGACGCAAAAATAAGCCCGTTATTGAAAAATTCGAGTGTATTACGGAAAGATCCTGATGTTACCAAATTAAGACAAATTTGTGATGGTGCATCTACAGCTGCGTTAAGTGAGTTCACAAAGTGTTTTACTTATGCCTGTATTACTTCCGTAGATGTCGAACGGTCATTTTCAAAATACAAACATATTTTTCACCACAGCGAACATCGCTTACTGAGACAACTGTAGAAACATATCTGATGCTACACAGTTATTATAGAATTGCTCCAGTTTGTGATAACGATAACCAAGCTACTTCATAAATCTGCTTAAGAAGGTGAGTTTTGTACATATTTTTATAAAGTGTACCAGTATTAATAAAATTTATTTCCATTTATTTTATTTATTTATTTATTTATTATTAGTTATCACTTAGATATACAATGTACATGTGTGAACGTCATTTAACAGTTTAATAATAATGTACAGCACTAAGCTTACAAAATATAAGGAAATACATAAACAAGAATTTAAAGCGAACGAAATAGTACAAAAACATACATCACAATATATAAAATATTTTTTGTTAATATTATTGTACTGATTCAAGTAGGTATTATGATATGATGCATACCCAGTACGTCTCTTTAGGATTAATGACCTTGGCCAGGCTTATTTATTAAAGCATGTAAAGGTTCAATAGCGGGTCCACTAGGAATATAATTACAGTAAAGATTATTATAATCTTTGGTTACAGTATTCAAGTATATTAAAATCACCTAAAATTAAAATATCCTAATTATAAATACATTTAGGCAACTTAGATTGTAAAGGGTAGGAATACGCACGCCTATTACTGAAATTTATTTTAACTATTTTAAAATGAACAAACAAATAACAAATAAAATATTTACACTAATGATCCCCAATTAAATACCATATTTCTTAAGAGCAGCGATGCATCGGCGTATCATTCCGTATCGCGAAATATTTGCGACTGACTCTCTTGAATTTTATTGTCCCCAAACGCAAGACCTAATTTCGTTGATTCCATTTAATAATTAATTATTAAGTATTTCTTGAAAGAAATAGAACTGTTTTGGTCTATCGACCTAGTTTGAATAATTAATTATTGCCAAATTGCTTTCTTGTCCGTTAGTAAACGTCAGGTATGAAAAATGCTCTGTTTGCATTACAGAAAATATTTGGACATCGATTTAAATGTTGACAATATGAAGTATGTTTCATTTTTGTTGGTTTTTTTCGTTCTTCAGGCAATCTGAAAATAATAAATATTTATTTTTTCTGTTCTAATTATTTTTTTTTATATTTTATTGTTTACCTAATTTCTCAAAACTAATGTTTGATGTTATACACTTAAAAATAACAATTTTTTTGTATGGGGTAGGTACATATCAGAACTGTGCTAAGTACAAGAAAAAGAGTATTTAAGTACAAATACAATTACTTTATGGAAAATGTATTTAAGTACAAATACAATTACTTTCAATTTGAAAAAGTACTTAAATACAAGTACGATTACTTTCTGAAAAATGTATTTAAATACAAATACAATTAGTAAATACATTTCAATCTAATATAGGTAATTTCTTAAACCTTTCTCTAAAAATGAGGGAAATTGTAAATTGTATAAACAACTAATGAATTTAATAATTTTTTTATTTGAAAAATAAAAAAGTCACAATACTGTATTGTACTAATAATCTTAAGTATATGTTAAATTTTTATAGTCACACAAATATAACAATAATGTTCATTTTTGTCGCAATATTTTGTTTAATGGCAGGATTATTTTCAATAAACCTACTGATATTAAAATGAATGAAATATATCTAATAATCTAATAATTTCTATGAAAAACAAATGTATATTCTTTTTGTTCTTTTATAATTTTTTTTTCGTTTTGTTATGTTTCTTTTGTTCGTAAAATTGCTTTTATTAAAAAAATATATTGTTGTTTTCATTACATTATTATTTAAACCCATATATTTTAAAAAATTATTTGAAAAATATAAAAAAATTAAATATTTTTGAAATTGGTAAAATAAATTCTTTAAATATTTAAAAATATGCAGTATTCCATAAGAGATAACACACTTGACCTACCCTGTATAGAAAGATGAAAATGCACTTTTCGTAGAAAAATTGAAAATTTCGGAAAATATTCGTGGGATATTTTTAATTTTTTTTAAATGTTAAAAAATAATTAAAATAAATGGGGCAGACTTTTACGTGTGTCAAAATTGAGTCTGAGTTAGAAACTAAATATCTATTCAAATTTGTGGATAAAAAATATATCCCTGAAAGACAACATTATATTTAGACATATGGTAAATAATTTGTTTATATATGAGAAATACAAATATTTTTCAATTAAAAATTCTATTCTGTGTTTCAAATTTCACACTAATGAATAACTCTGAAAGAATACTAAATTGTTGAAAATTTAAAAGGAATTGTTTAGAAATATTATTTTATACTAAAAAGCAAACGTAAGAACTAGAACCTCTGATTGGCTATAATAAAATATGAAAGATATGAAAACTATTTAATAATAATAATAATAATAATAACACCACACGAAATTACAACCCTCTTTATCCCTGAAGGCCTGGAAGGACCTTGTGTGGGAGAGGGCTACACATTGAGAGACAATGGACACACACCCAATATCCGAGTATACTACGATTAATCTCACAGAAAAATCCCAGTTCCTCGACCGGGAATCGAACCCGGGACCCCGAAGTTCCAAGAGGCAAATACGTTACCTCTAGACCACGGAGCCAAAACCCAAAATATTATTTCTTTACTTGCTAATAAAAATCTTAATGACAGAAACAATATTTGTATAGCACGCTACTATAGGACGTAAAACTCTGAGAGGAGAAACAGCACCCTTTCCTGTTGAGACCTAAATTCAACTGAGATAAATAACAGAACTTGTTGAGATTTTAAGATTTTTCCTTTCTAAGGTACTTGTATTTATTTGAAAGTAACTGTACTTATAAAAGTACTTGTATTTATCGAAAATTAATTGTATTTATGGAAAAATAATTGTAATTGTGAAAATTATTAAGATAAATATAAGTACAAAGTACATTATACTAATTATACTTAAGTATAATTACAATTACTTGGAAAACTGAAATGTATTTAAGTACAATTACAAGTACAACAAAGAAATATTTAAATACATTGTATAAGTATATTTCATAAGTACAGGCACAGCTCTGGTACATATTATTGCACCTCAAAATTTTATTTTTATATGTATGACATGTGTGGTTAAATAAAGAAAACCTCTATGACGTCATCTTTGAAACTGTGAAAATGTCGTTTTTAAATTGCAATAACAAAAGACGCATAAATAATTGAAATTAAACGTGGACATGTCCGAGGTCTTGTCGATAATCTGGTATGAACAAAGAAAACAAATTATTTCCATTATTTTATTACACACTCTAAAAATGTTTTTACAATTTATTTTCTAGGGGGGGGATTGCAGGTAAAACTCTCGTTGTCAAGTTTCCTCAAAAACGCAATTATTTAAAATATCTTAGATATTTGATTTTGATTAAGCAATATAGATGTTACTGCTAGTGGAAGTAGGCCAGAAAAACAAAAACAACGCGTTAGTCGACATTTCGTCTATATTTAATGGCATCCTTCAGACACGCTCTTCATTGTGAAATAATGTGGTATGGTGTGTTTTCTCCACCATATCTACGTGTTTGTATTGATTTTGCTGACACGAGAAAACTCATTTAACTAATCCTGAGAATGCCACTAAATATCGGCGAAACGTCGAGCCTGAAACATTTTTTTGTTCCTTTCCTGGCCTAAATTCACTAGTCTTAACACCAATAATAGAGCAAGCCATTAACCACCTAAAGAAATTAAGCAATACCTCTTCATCTTTGTTTATGTCACATTCACATAGCAAAAATACACATTTAATTTTTTAAATTTTCTAGTAAATATTTCAAGTTTATTTGTTGAAATAAATATACAGAACACTCAATTTTATTGTAAGTTTGTAGAAATTCAGTGACAACTTCAAACGAAATCTACATGTGAATTTATTTATTCTTTTGGCAAATTTATCTTGTTAAAAATAGGTAGAATTAACCCAAGTTAACCTTTCCTACGTTATAAAACTGTCTTAACATATATACGCATTTAATATATGAACTTGATAATGACATAAGTAATTCTAATGCCTGCTCATTTTAGGAAATTGACTGGCGTCGGTGAGGAGCATAGTGTAACTTACAAAGACTTAACTCTTATATCATGTCCATTAACACTTTCATCATTAATAATCCTTATATAGTATCTTTTGCTATTTGTGAAGCCATGTGTATATATTTAATTTCTTGACACTTTACTTGTTTAAAATAAAAGATCTGTAGATTCTCTGAATAAATGAAACAAAATACATAGTAGGCGAAATATTTTATTGTTAATACTTGAGCAATGATTGCTTTTTTAGGATACAAAATAAAGTAGCTAGGTTTAAAAAAACAAATGCTTTATTACTGATGCCCTCAAATTATTAATTTTGTGTTTTGTTTGTCAGTGTTAAATTTAAGTGTAAAATATTCGTATTTTCTTGATATTTAAAAAAATTAAGGATACATCACTTCGACTGACATAATGTGATGCGAAGTAAAATAAATTTAAATAAAAATAGCGGTGTCCTTGGTAATAATTAAATTTAGTACAAATTTCGTTTTGCATTCTCCTTAGTATTCTTATTAAAAACAACTTGTACATCGTAACATCAGAGAACGCCTTGAAAATTGCAAAAATATGATTTGCATAAATAACAAGTATTTTTCTTATCGAGTAGTCCCTTCTTTTAAAAATAATTAAGATCAGTGTAAGTAACAAATTCATATTTTATATGTTGCACAGATATAGTTACTTACCTTTCAGGATCACAAGGAAAAAACCATGTCCCAGTGTTCTAGTGTTTTATTTTTACTGCTATTGTAACAACAAACATGACCTGCTTTTTCCTACGCTGCTTCCATCACCCCATATTAAAAAACAAACAAAAAAAAATAAATAATGTATTCAAGTACGCACTAAAAGCACAGTAAAACTAATAAAAGTATCAGTAACCTGGTACTTAGTAAACGTGTAAAGGCCATCGATTTCTGTGTCTACCGACAAGTCGAGATAATCTATTGATGGCTGGAAACCTGCTGAAATGCATAGTTCTTGACGCATGTTGTACGTTCGCCCTCTACCTCCGCACGATAGAGTGCATTACAGCAGAGCCGGCTTTAAATTATATACCGAAAACGAGGTTATTTTTACTAAGAAATCATTTTACAAAATTATTATGTCCTGCTGTAATCGAGCGTAATACGTGGTTCTTACGCATGTCTATATTAATTACGAAATTATAATAATTATGAGGTAAAAGAGAAACTAAAAATAAAATAATAATAAACCGTTGTGTGCAAATGCTATTACTATAATATTATTAATAAATTAATGTGTGTAATCATAACCAAGACATGTAATAGTTCTCCAAATTTGTTTACTTGAATATAAAAGCAAATCTGCACGTCATCGGAATAAAATGAGGTAATTCTTAATTAAAGGACGTATAATATCATTTTGGTCATTTATATTAAGACCAAGTTAGAAGGAACTATAGAACCATTTAGAGTATAATTGAATGATTAGTCTGTATGCCTTTTTTATACAGTACGTTCCAGATAAATCTCATAAATTTGATAAAAATGGTGCTATTCTTTCCATAAAAAAGTCGATTTTTATTTTCAATTTGCTATATACTGATCTATTTTGTCTGTTATCATTTCCGGCTTTTCCGGAAATGACACTTTTTTATTCTAAATGATTTTTCACCAAGACCCTCACTACTAACCTCATATGACATAGTTATTATGTGGAAATCTGGAGATATAATTTCGTTAATAAGTAAATAAATAAAATATGTAAATTTGTATACGGAAACGTATAAGTTTGGTAAAAATGTATGTGAAATCTTACTAAACATGTTAACTAGATTTGATGGGTATCGCTACAGACAATATAAAATTGTAATCATGTCATACATAGGTGGCTATTAATCTTTAAAACAAGAAAGTTATTTTAAATATATGAAAAGAAATTTGCTTTTTAATGTTTCAAAAATATTTTATTAGAAACTCTACACGTGTTTCAGCTTTTTAGGCCTTTGTCAAGAGTACAGGGAATACTGAACAGTAAAATTTGTGTTCATTGCTTATATATAACCACATCTGGTACCTACTATAAAACTATTGTAAAGTATGTTTTTAAAAGTTGAATATTACTTTATTCTTTAAAATCTAAATTATTTTATATAAAATATGGTGGCCGGTAAAAATTTATTTGTTCATTCGTTACATTTTTGTTATTCTTAACAGCCTTACTTATTTCTAATTGTTCTAATAGATCAAGTCTCTTTCCTTTCTTTTTCGAATGGAGTAATTTGACATTATTTAAATCTATAAAATGACTGTTTTCTATACAATGTGTTGACATGCCCATTACTATATACATTGTTTACAATAGATTTCCTGTGTTCCTCGAATCGCTTTTTTACATTTCGTCCAGTTTGTCCAATGTATATAGCATCACAGTCACTACATTTTAACTCATATACCCCTGTTTTTTTGTAGCTTTTCAGTTTTGTCTTTATTATTAATTAACATTTTACCTAAATTATTTTTATTTACTGAAATTGTTCTACATCCCAGTTTATTCAGTTTATTACTAACTCTATTGCTGATCTTAGACCTATAATTAATACATTTATATCTCTTATTGCATTCCTGAGAAGAAGCGGTATAAAACTCTTTATGTAAATTTTTCTTTTGTTTATTTTTTATTAGTTTATCAATTAGGTTTTCTTTATAGCCATTGTTTCTCGCAATTTCTTTGATTACGTTAACTTCTTTTTTAAAATTCTCTTCGCTTAATGGAAATGTTAATAGACGTGTATGTAGCTGTGGAATGGTGCCATTTTTATTTGCAATGATTGTTTAGATTTACTATGAATTATTGTATCTGTGCAAGTAGGTTTACGATAAATGTCAAACTCTAAGCTATTATTGATATTTTTTATATTAATGTCTAAAAAAAGTTTAAACCCTCGTCATTTTCCATTTCTAATGTGAATTGAATTTTCTGATTAAGTGAATTTAGAAGACCTAAGAATTTATTTTAAATAAAATAATTTAGATTTTAAAAAATACTTTACAATAGTTTTATAGTAGGTACCAGATGTGGTTATATATAAGCAATGAACACAAATTTTACTGTTCAGTATTCCCTGTACTCTTGACAAAGGCCTAAAAAGCCGAAACACGTGTAGAGTTTCTAATAAAATATTTTTGAAACATTAAAAAGCAAATTTCTTTCATATATTTAAAATATTTAATGATGTTTCACAAGGAGCCAACCGCAGAATCAGTTCAGTGTAAGAAAGTTATGTGAGGACTTCCAGTTTTGTACTATTGCATAATTATAAACTAATCTTGTTTAGACCATCTCATGAAAGTACGTTTGCAGAAAGTGCAAAATTGCTCTTGCAGATTTATAGTTTCATTGAGAAAATATTATCAAATTTCAAAAAAAAAACCCAAAATTACAATGACTCAAATTTTTTTTTTTTTTTTAATGGCATTAGTGCGAATGACCCACAGCCAGACACTAATTTATTAAGTATTTATATTTATATATTCACTAAATTTTTTTCCCCTAAATCTAACCTAAACCAAACGAATATAAAAAGTTTTAAATAGAACACAAAAAAGGATAAGGACAGTGACACGCTTCTCGCCCAGGGGTCGATCAGGGCATTTATTCAGTACGCATACACATTTAGTGACCACGGATAGATTGGGTTGAAACACACTGGGACAAACAAAAATGGGTGACGAACAAGCCTACTCTAAATTTTGATTTTTGTTTGATTTATAAATAGAATTAAACAATCTACAATTTTTTTTTTATTTAGTGCCAAGAGATGCAAAAGATTGAAAGGGGTTTCTATTTTTAATTTAATTAAGTTGTTATATAGTACATTAGACTGTTGACTATGTTTTTTTGCAATTAAAGAAAATGTGATCTAGGTCCCCTATTTCATTACATTCTTCACATAGATCGGATGCTACTATACCTATCTTATGTAGGTGATACGGGTAACAGCCATGCCCAAATTTAAGTCTACTTAGATGTGTTATGTTCTTTCTTGAATCTTTTACAATTATTATACCAGTGTTCTTGTGGGATTTCTTGCTGTATAAGTGTATATCGTGTTGGATTAGTGAAACAATATTCGCTCCATTGTTGTGCCCATTGCTTTTTTAGTAGAGATTTATATTTACCAAAGTAATCTTCTAGACATCTAAGGCTATTCCTGAAGCGATACTTTCTTTGGCTAACTGGTCGACTTTTTCATTATTGACAAGGCCGATATGACCCAAATAAACTTTATTATGTAATTTCTCTGAGTTAGATTATTTACTAGAGATTTAGTTTTGAAGATATATGGATTACGATAAGGAGAATTAAAATCCATATTATTTTTAATGGCTGTTAATGCAGACAGCGAATCAGACAGGATTAGAGCTTTTTTGGTAGTTTTGTTCCTCAAATGTACTCTAAGGCTTTTATAATCCCCATAGCTTCGGCGGAGTATATTGAAGTGTCCTGGTTTAATTTATATTTTTTTAACGTTGACAAGGGGTACAAAAAATGCACATCCCGTCCCGCTTTCATATGACTCAAATTCGAAAATGTTTGGAAATTATATTTGTTAACATTTACTCAGCGTGTATTATTTTCATGAACTCCAAAATATTTGAAAAAACAAATTTACCTCCCATAGTGAATTGCACACAGTAAATATGTTCGATATGGTCAACTCGATTTATTTAAAAAGCAATTTCTTTGTTTCAGCACAACCGATTTGTGCAGCAGGCAAAAACTAGTGAATCAGAAGTGCTTTTTTTAGGAGATTCCATCATCCAACAATTGCAGTTTAGTACAATATGGACTGAAAAAATAAGCGCCTTACATTGTATAAACTTCGGAATAGGAGGTGATAGGTAAGTTAATTTCTACTTATTTTGTATTTTTATTTATTGTTAATTATTTCTTTTTGTGTTAATTTATATATCAGGCGCCATCTTGTTTTAAAATTTTTAACTTGCACCTAGTGTATTCACAAAAAATCCAGTAATGTTCAAAATCAAGATATAACGTATGGACACCTCCTCACTACAGAATGCAAGTAACAAACTTTTTAAACAGAGCGTTACCACCCGCTTTCCAGATCTAACGACATTGTATTTTTTATATAGCGTTACATTGAATCAAAGATAACGGAACCGCAATCCTTCTAAATAACTTTGAGACTACTTTTAAAAACACTCCGTATAATACAATTTTATATTTAGATCTTTTTTTGTCATTGGGATCAAAGTCTTTTAAGCCACAAATATTTTTAATTTTAGTAATCTGTTTTCTAAAGTGGTTTTATTTTTAGGGTGAGAATGTCTTGTGGCGAATACAGAATGGAGAACTGGAATTTAATACAAAAAATAAAGGCTGTTGTGTTATTTGTAGGTACGAATAATACTGACTGCACACCACATGAAATATTCGAGGGTATTTTGGAAATAATTAAGGAAATAAAACATAGATTGGGAAATGTTTTCATTATATTGCCGGTAGGTAAACCTAAATAATTTAAAAACAAATTAAGTTCCCCTTCTTGATAAAAGTTAAAATATAGAGTGGAAAAAAAAAATAATATTAATTGAAAATTTTTTTTTGCTAATTATTATTTACCAACTTACAAATCTTATCACAGATAAGTATAACATATATCCTTTTAAACAATTATTTTCCCGGCTATTTGCCAAAACGCTGAAACTTGGATTACAAAAAAGATAATATGCACATTATGTTCAGTACAACTGACTCAATAATGTTATTTTTAATTTCAACTATTCTTTCGAGTAAAACCAAAAATAAATAAAACACAAGGTACTCACCAGTTGACACTCACTTTAAAAAACTTTACAATATCTACGGCCACGTGTTTCTGCTTGCCGTAGCGTCATCAGGGTAGCCAGCACATTTAAAGAATTCAAAGTAAGGAAACTTGTAAACCTTAATGTAATAAACATTAATGGCTTCAGAGAACAGAATAATTGAAATTATATAGTGGAAATACCCCTTAGGGTCAATGAAATAATTTAAAAACAAATTAAGTTCCCCTTCTTGATAAAAGTTAAAATATAGAGTGGAATGAAAAATAATATTAACTGAAAATTTTTTTTTGTTAATTATTATTTACTAACTTTTACAAATCTTATCACAGATACGTATAACATATATCCTTTTAAACAATTATTTTCCCGGCTATTTGCCAAAACGCTGAAACTTGGATTACAAAAAAGATAATATGCACATTATGTTCAGTACAACTGACTCAATAATGTTATTTTTAATTTCAACTATTCTGTCTAGTAAAACCAAAAATAAATAAAACACAAGGTACTCACCAGTTGACACTCACTTTAAAAAACTTTAAAATATCTACTGACACGTGTTTCTGCTTGCCATAGCGTCATCAGGGTAGCCAGCACATTTAAAGAATCCAAAGCAAGAAACTTGTAAACCTTAATGTACTAAACATTAATGGCTTCAGAGAACAGAATAATTGAAATTATGTAGTGGAAATACCCCTTTGGGTCAATGAAATAATTTAAAAACAAATTAAGTTTCCCATTATTGAGTCAGTTGTACTGAACATAATGTGCATATTATCTTTTTGTAATCAAGTTTCAGCATTTTGGCAAATAGCCGGGAAAATAATTATTTAAAAGGATATATGTTATACTTATCTGTGATAAGATTTGTAAAAGTTAGTAAATAATAATTAACAAAAAAAAAATGTTCAGTTAATATTATTTTTCATTCCACTCTAAAACCTAAATAAAAGTATTAATGTGACTAATATTTCAGTATTACTGACAAAATTATTTTGTAATCAGTTGCTGTAAATGAAATAGGTATACTAAACATAACCTTTTTCATACACGGTGTCCCATTTAAAACGAAACACACTGAATAACTCTTCAAAAATTGATCCTCCTCTGTAGAATCACCCTTTCAAAAATGTCAAATGGGAACACAGGTTGAGTGATACATCATTTGGAATGTACATATCACCGAAATTTCGTTTCGAGTCCGTCGTTTTTTTATAAAATAGCAATTTTAAAGCTAAAAGAAAGATGATGTCATGTCATATCTTACCCATTTACTGCTTCAAGTTTAAAAAATAAACCTATTTCTATTAGGAGGTATTAAGAAAAAACAATAATTTTTTAAACTGTTTAACACACTCGGAGTACGTTTCTCTACAAACCGTTAAATAATCTGCCTTACACCAATTTTTCTGAATGAAACTGTTTGCTTCCAGGGCTATAAGTAAAACACAATAGACTAAAAAAAAAAACAAAACGTCACGGACGGAACGTTAGTAGAATATACGAATTATTTTTTAGTAAATACTTGGTTAAAATCTAGTCTTCTGAGTTTAAACGTTAGCAAAACAAAAATTGTAACATTTTCGCCGTCAATAAAAGATCAGCCACAAAAAAAAACATATTACAATTCATGATAGACTATGTAAAGGTAATATAGATTGTGCTTGCCTTAAAGATGAGAGGATAGAAAAAATTAATTATCTTGGTATTATAGTATATACAGGGTTTTTCTTAAAACTCCGCACGCCAATATTTCGAAAACGAATAGAAATATTTAATTTCCTGTAAAAAGTAGTCAATGTATGGGGTCAAGTAGATATTTTTCAAAGTTTAAAAAATTTGACGCCTACTAAGAGCTAAGCGTCGCGACGTGTCGAAAATATAAATCGATTGCATTGACTTTGAAATTACGCGCATGCGAAAGTACATGTTATTTATAAACTTTTTTGTTATTTACTCGAACTTATTTATTTTACTCATTTCTGAGTTAAACTAATAAACAAAATTATTATTGCAATTAACTACATGATAAAACAAATTAAAAACTTTGTTCAAAATTATGTCCATCTGCTCGAATACAACTATCAACAACTTTCAACAGATGAGCTTGGGTCACTTGTAGGAGCGTCCTTCTTGTAATAGCGGCACACGCTGCACTAATTTTTGTTAATAAGATCAGCCATATCTTCGATAGGTTCTTCATAGACAACGTCCCTTTAGGTGATCCCAAAGAAAATAATCGGGTGGTGTAATGTCCGGGGACCTCGCCGGCCACCTTATCGTTCCATTACTATCAAACCATCTATTGGGGTATTCTCTGTCTAAATACCTCGTTACAATTTGGGCATTATGTGGAGGCGCTCCATCCTGCTGTAGCCACATATTCATTCTGGTCTCAAAGGTCACTTCTTCTAACAGTTCCGGAAGTGTAGTTTGAAGAAATCTTAAATAGCGATCTGAATTTAAAGTGCCTTTGTAAAAGTGAGGTCCAATAAGGAATCCGCACCAAACATTGATGCCAAAAAATTCGCTGATTACCTCTTTCTGTAATCCAACGAAGATGGTTTTTGGACCAAAAACGACAGTTGTGTCTGTTCATGATTCCATTATTATGGAATCGACTTTCGTCGCTCCATAGAATTTTCAAGAAAAAATTTGCATCATGACTATACAAATCGGCAAATCTTGCTAAGAAATCCATTCTTCTAGCGGGATCACCTGGTTCTAATTTATGCACTAGTTTAGTTTTGTAAGGGCGAAAAGAGTTTCTATTTAGAATTCTCCTCGATGAACTTATGGAAACCGGTATTTTCTTTTTATTTTTGAAAGGGATATCTTGGGGTTATTAACAACCTGCTGAATTACAGCAGCAGTATTTTCATCATTTGTAGTCGTCTTTTCTCTATTTCTCTTAGGTTTTACGAAGCTGCCATAATCTCTTAGGTTTGTACATAAACTTTGAAAGGTTTTTGTATCGGGGACTCTTCTATGCGGATAACGCTGTGCGTAAACTCATTTTGCTTATCTACAATTGGACCTGCATTCTCCCAACACCAGTAACATGCCTAATTTTTCCTCATTGCTAAAGTGAACCATTTTCATATAATTATTTTTAGTTTTGCTTAAACCGAACAAATTTGAATATTTATTGTGACAAAATGTGACAATATCTTTGACACAGCAATGGCAATATCTGTCGCTTGTAACTGCGCTTAAAACAATTGCGATAACAATAGTTGCCATAGTAACTAATTTTCATGGCATTCTTGTAAAAATCATCCTTAATCGCATTTTTTGTCAATCAAGAAATGTTTACTATAAACCGGTATAACTCAGAAATGAGTAAAATAAATAAGTTCGAGTAAATAACAAAAAAAGTTTATAAATAACATGTACTTTCGCATGCGCGTAATTTCAAAGCCAATGCAATCGATTTATATTTTCGACGGTTCGCGACGCTTAGCTCTTAGTAGGCGTCGAATTTTTTTAAACTTTGAAAAATATCTACTTGACCTCATACATTGACTACTTTTTTACAGAAATTAAATATTTCTATTCGTTTTCGAGATATTGGCGTGCAGAGTTTTAAGTGAAAAACCCTGTATATACGATAGACGGGTCATATAGAATACCTCGTAAATAAACTCAGAAGACTGATTTTTACATTTTATCAGTTAATAGATATTCTTAACAGAAAAAACATGATTATGGTGTAGATGCTTTACCGAATCTATAATGAGATACTGTATTGTTGTATGGGGAGCATTATATAATACATCGTTAAATAACCTGAGTTTACTACAAAAAACATTAATTAAAATAATGATTAAGAAAGAAAGGACCTACTCCACTGATCTTCTGTATAAGAAATCTGGCATATTTACCATAAGAGAACTATATATTTACCAGTGTCTGTTACGGATGCACAAAATATCTATGCCTTTTATATCCCACCGTTATAGAACAAGAATAGGGTAAATCTGTCAGTTGGTGTACCTTTATGTACAAAATCACATACCCAAAGATTTTTCTTCTATTTCGGACCCAAGTTTTATAATATGCTATGTTAACAGACTTAACTTGATTCTTTTGTAGATATTTATATATGAAAAGATGTGTGTATGTGTTAATTTGTATATTGTAGAATGATCTTGTATGGGTGTATACAGGGTGAGGCAATAGTGCCTTCGACTTCGATATGTCGAGTTCTGTGATAGCTAGGAACTTATTTAAAAACATAAATAAATTAGACAAAAAAATCTGAAACCAGAAATTATTTTCCAATATACAGGGTGAGCCAAGACAATTCTACAGGGTCACTAACATTTTTTTAAATGGAATGCCATGTATATCAGAACATTTTTTGAAACCTCTTTGTGGCTTCCTTCCACTCCTGTATTATTATTGCCTCTCTCCCAACCACTTGGATGTAATAATTTTTTTGTTGAAGTTATGCCATGTACACGTGTATATTAAAAAAATCACTACAGTCACAATTATCGATTTTAAGAAAAAAATATGTTAGTACCAGTTATGAGACATCTATGTGATGACACAGCCATTTTCACTTCCTAAAAGTATACATGGTGGCCAAAAATAATTTTTAAATTTACAACTATTTAAACTGAATTTTCTCAATTTATCTATTTCATTGCTAAAATAAATAAATAAATAATACAAACATGGGTTTACGTTTAACCCATTTTTTACATACAAATAAATATTCATATAAAAAATGAACCTCCAGGGCGACAATTTCCGCCAGATTGTCCTGGCAGCCGCTGTTGTGGTTCTGTGCTCGGTTACTGGCTTCTTTGTGATTTTGCTGCAGCTCGCACTTTCGTATAGATCAAATACAGTGCGCTTTAATTATTTATCTTCGCAAGTTTTTAGAATTGAATGTAAAGAAATTATTTTGGTTAATAGTTATCGTATAATGCACAGGAAAATCTGCGAGAAATCTGTTTCAGTCAATTAAAAATTAGGATCTATGTGAATTTGGTTGGAGTGGAAAAAGGCGTGTCCATGCTCTGTAAGGAGTTAAGGGAGTGGTTTAAGGTGTTTGTTAGGATTATGGGTTGGATTTGTAAAGTGAGGGTGTGTGTGTGTGTGTGTGTGTGTGTGTGTGTGTGTGTCCGTCGTTGTGCGTATTTTGTGCGTGTTTTAGTCGACTTTGTGGTAATGTAATTGTGATGTCCGCGTATGCCTGATATATGTCTTGTTAGGTTGGAAGCGTGGATATTGGATTTAGGAATTTTTGGGAGAGTTCTATTATGTGGTCGCATATTAGTGGCATGTTTGTGTTTCTGTGTAAGTCGTCTATCCGTATGTATCTGTTCGCGTTGGTCACGAGCCTCAGTAATTTGTTCTGCTTCACCTAGAGGCGGTTATATTGTGTGTCTGACATACGGCTTCAGGCGACGCAGCCGTACGTCATTATTGGTCTCAGTATTGTCTACCAGCTGATGCTAATTTATTTATTGCGCTTCATAGGTTCTACACTGTCGCCACAATCTTTCTCTTTCCTCCATGTTCCATTATTTACTTTAGTTTCTATTTTTGTTTTGTTTAACAGTATTCTTAAGAACTTAAATCTTTATAAAAATATTATTTGCTCCATACTATTTTTATCATTGATATTTATTATTGGGTGAGATTCACAACACAGGTTATTTTATTTAGGTGACTCACCATTGAAAAAATTATGAGTTGAATGATTGTAATTTATAAATGTTAAAACTTATTTACCTGAATAAATTTATTTACTTTTAATAAGTTACTGACGTAAGCAAACATGTATTTCAGACATTACTGCCAAGAGGTCAATACCCCAATCCATACAGAGAGAGGAACGACCACGTAAACACCTTCCTTTTGGACAAATTTTGCAACGAAGCCAACGAGGATGAGGTCACAAAAAAATGTCCACATCGTAGTTATTGACGAACACATAGTACGCAACGACCAAACTATATCGCATCATATTATGCACGATTATCTTCATTTAACGAATAGCGGTTACACAAAAATTTTTGTAAACGTATACGAGAAACTGTGCGCCCTTTTAAAAGTAACCCCTGTTAAATGAAAGCCGATACTGTATTGTAAACCAAGAAAATTAGATATTTTATTACCTGGAAATCATTAAACGAATTTTTTTGGTGGAGATCCATATAATATCCGCCGTTAGAAAATGGTAATTGAGTATGTCAAAAATGTTTTCAAAACGTATTTAAAATTAGAAAATACCTTTCCTATGCCTAATTTTCGTCAGAGGCAATTAGTGCTTAGTAATACGAATTTCCTTTTTTCTAAGGGTGGTCATTTATAGGAATGGTATTAGAACTTGTTGATGCTTGATATAGTTTTAGAAAAATATTGTTTTTCATCGGTTTAAAATATATATTGTAATCGAGATCATCGGCATCTTCCTCAGATGCAAAGAAACATAATGTTATAACTGAGATTAAATGTTGGATCTTCAACATGCAATATATTTAGTGTCGAAAAATATTTCCGAATTCAAAACCCACTTTTCACATCGCACAGTACACGTGTATAACATTAAATTCAACAACAAACAGTAGCCTTTCTCAACAAGCTGTGGTAAATATTTTACAGTTGCAATTATAGGTCTAGATTGCACACATCTCCATCAAAGAAAGTACAGTAAACAGCATAAACCAGGTAGAATTCTAATTTTTTGGTTCACTGTTTTATAGAGGATATTTGATTTGTATACTGTAGATTTATTATTTATTATGATATTTATAAAGCCTAAAGTATTTTTGTATCAAAATATACTCCAAATATAGAAAGTAAGTAAATTTTACCACCAGTTAACTCATGTGTATTTCTATTTACCAAAGATAATATATACCAAGCTTTGTATTTACTGATAATGATTTAACCTTGTTTTTGCCACAGTTCTACCCACTTTGTTCATCAAATGAATTGGTTTTAGGCGTCATCTGGTGTAATTGTTTTGAAAGATTGCCAACTATATTTTAGTTAATTAATTTGTTTATTATTTTCGACTCGGACAAGAATATAGCCAGAATACAATAAAATAGCATATTTTTGTAGTTTTGAATTGAAATTATTTTTATATTCTGCTAATACATATATATTAATCCATATATTTTATAAAATGTTATTCAATTTTGAAATGTATCTTTAACAATACAGTGAACGTATCAGTTAGTCTTTACTATTTTTAAAGTTTTGTAATTATTGTTCATATCGATTAGGAAGTATTTCGTTTAAATTTAATGGCAATTTGAGTTAGTTTAGTTATTAAATTATAATTTTCACCAATTTTAATAAACAGTTTTGTACGCATTCCTTATTTTTATTTCATCTTCATATTCTGATTGATTCAAAACAGCTAGAATTTTTTTATTGCTTATATCTAAACACCGGACAATTTCCGTTAATGCAGGGTCGGCTCATGAGGTAGAAGACTATCAATCATTCGGACAGAACAATTAAACTGCAAATTTCAATATGCGCGTAAAATTTTAAAAACCAAAACTTTTAGTTGACATCCCAGATAAAATATTCCGTTATTACACCTATATATGAAAAGGGAGACAAACGAGTAGTAACTAATTATAGACCAATATCATTAATAACGCACTTAACAAAATTATTCAAAAAAGTAATAAAAATGAGATTAACATCATGTGTAGATAAATTTAAATTGTTTTCTGAGAGTCAGTTTGGCTTAAAGCAAAAAATCTCAACGCAAGATGCCATTTTAGCACTAAGCACAAAATTCTATTCTGCCTTGAATGATGGAAAACCTAGTTTATGTGTATTTTTAGACTTATCAAAAGCATTTGACACGGTCAGCCATGGCTTACTCTTACAATCACTAGAAGACATTAGCATCAGAAATAACTGCTTGAAACTGTTTAAAAAATTACATTACAAATAGAAGTCATAGTGTGTGGAGTAAACGATAGACTGAGCGATCCATTGCTAATAGAATATGGAATGCCACAACGTACAGTCCTAGGCCCGATACATTTTCAATTTACATAAACGAATTATTTTCATTACTGTACATTCCTCATATACATTCGTTGTTTTCATCACACTCATTCTTTATATAACCTAATTTTAATGACATAAGACACATCTGATAAGTACAATAATTTCCCTACTGAGCAACTAAATTACTACTTTCCCTTCTGCCATCATTGCGTTAAATTTTTCTCAGCTAATTTTTTATGAAAATTACTAAAAACTAGCGTTAAAGGTCTTAGTAAACATTAACGTTCAGTGACATTGACCTTTCCTTTACACTAGCACCTTTCGTGGTGAATTCAAGCGCATTAACCCTCATTGATCATACTGTTCATTTTTTAAATCCGGTTGCAGTAATCATTACTCTTGGCATTCCATAAGATTGGTAACGAATGATAAATTTCGATAACCTCGCACATAAATTTTCTCTCCTCTACTTTTAGTTGCGTAGCAACATTTTGCCACTCACGAAGCGATTCACTGTACTATTCAAGGTAAAATGAATAAAAACAATGAAATATTGCGCAATATTACCCATAGACGGTACAATATATTCCACATTGGCGCAATAGAAAAACAAATTACTTTTGAATCTCATCATATTGTACAACCTTTCAATATGATCGCTATAGACGGGCAATATTATTTTACAACCTTTCAATATGATCGCTATAGACGGGCAATATTATTGTACAACCTTTTAATATGATCGCTATAGACGTGCAATATTATTATACAACCTTTCAATATGGTCACTATAGACGGTCAATATTATTGTATAATATGAAATATTGCCCAATAATATTGACCGTATAGGGGCCGCATTAGAACAGATAACATTAGGCATATTTTTCGAAGTGATTTAACAGATTAGGCTGATAACAATCACTTTAGCTAGTGGTGAGAAGAAAAATTTACAAAATATGTCCAGATTTTGACACATTTTGAAGTAGGTATGTTATATTATGTGCGCGTAGACGTTAAATACCAGTATAAATAGCGACCATAATGAAAATAAAAAAAAAATTATTCACCAAATGTCACTGTCGTAATTTGTGTACATGTGTCGAGTAAGTACAAGAATGACAGACGAATATTACGACCAAACTTGTGCTTAAACTGATTTGAAAACGAAAAATTCACCTTGTCACAGAAAAACACGGGCGCCTACTAGGATTTTTATTATTATTATTATTTTTTAATATGTCTGTTTGAAGTTCACATCATCTAAACCATTTTCATCCTATCATATATGTATAAAATCTTTGTGTAATTATACCTATTGATCTATGTCAACAAATACTGCAACACGTCCAATATATCTAATTATTATTTAAAAAAAAATGCTGCCTTTTAATATCTCCAAAAATGATACAATAACTTAGACATGCGAGTTGCATTAGTGCTAATAACAAAGAAAAATGATGTATAAAAATGAAGACATTTCCAGTATATTTGAGTAGAAATTAAGTGGATGATATGACGGAAAATTCAAGTCTTGAGTAAGTACTTGTTTTAGTTGCTGTATATTTTCACTCAGTTTTTCCTTAATTACGTTATTTAATAGCAAATTTTGGCACAGAGCTACAGATTATACAAATGCATGGCTAGTTCATCATTTTTTCACAATTTCTTTGCTTATTTTTCATTTCATTATTGAACATATTATCAGGTTCCAAAAATACCAAACACGAAGTGGTATATAAATAATTGTTTTGCTTTTCTCAACATCTAAAAATTTATAAATTTGAAAATTAAAATATTAAATAAAATATTTTAATTTAAAAACAGTCACTCTGTTTCTATTATCGTAACTGCTAAAGATTAGTCGGACAGGATCCATAAAAATCTTGCTTAATGTTAGGTATGACATCTATATTTATGTGTCTCCATAGATACGTAAGATATTATTTTTACGTACCACATTTTTAAGAATTAGCAACCATCTAGTAGAAAACCGCAAGCAATAGTAGTCATTCCTAGTGGGGACTATTCTTCTGACGGATTAGCGTGGGTCAAAATGTCAATGAATAGACGCTGAAAATTATATGATAAAACTAAACATTTTCTTATAGTTTCTTACCTTCTTTCCTCATAATTTTTGCAAAATCCCGTTTAATCATGTAATGCGTGTTCACAAATTTTGAATTTTCAAACTCCTTTCTTGACATAATTCAACAAGCTAACATTCAAGGCCTAGATGTAGTGATGGGACTCGAGTGACTTTTTTCACTCGAATAATTCGGTAGGTTTCGAATTTACTCGAGTTGAAACTCGAGTCGAGTTGAAACTCGGTTTCATTGTTATAAAACTCGAGTCAAAAGTTAGGTCGAGTAAAACTCAAAAAATCGACTCGACTTTTTGACTCGAGTCGCTTTTTTGAATCGAGTCGCTTTTTGACTCGAGTCGCTTTTTGACTCGAGTCGCCTTTAGACTCGAGTCGCTTTTTGACTCGAGTCAAGTTTCTTTAATTTAATTGTTTATGGTTTTATTAATATTTTTAAATATTCTTTAGTACCAGTGTGATTTGGTTATATAATATAAATATGAAAGATTATTTACATGAAGGCACTGAAGGCACTAATCTTGTAAAAGTAATAAAGAAGAAAACATGTAACCATGAATGAAATCACTAATCAATTACTATATCATCGGGTCAATCGGGAATTCCCCTCCAGGTTTGTTGTTTCATGTTTGTAGGTCAGATTGTATAATTATTAATTAAAAGGTTTGTTCGTAGAGCAGTTTCCAACCGTTTGAAACTATCAGAAGCATGCGCACATTGTTGTAGAGATGCGCTTGTTCAATCAGAACGTTTGTTATTGCAGAGCTCTCGTAATACTCGCATCTCTATAGTCAGAAAACTATCACAAATCGCCTCTACGTACAAACCTATAATTGTTACATACGACGTTATTACGACGTATTAGAAATTTTGAAATTAGAACTTAGAATTCTTTAAACTCAAGACTCACACGACTGCAGCAATCAAACTGGCACATTCATGTTCATAAAGATTTGTTTTTCGATTCAATTAGTTCGAAATAAATAAAAAACCGTAATCGGTGTGTATTAAATATTAAATACTGTATTTATTTATTATTTTGTGCTAAACAAGAGTTTAATTTAATGTTGATTTAATTAAAAAAAAAATTATGTTGGTTTTTTTAAATGTCATTTTATATACAATTTTAATAAAATATTTAATTTTGTATTTTGAAATGTGTTGATTTGCCGGAAAAATAGTATTTGACCTGGGTCCATTTATTATTTTGTATTTCAATTATTATGATTTATGTTTATCCTTTCGATTTTTCAAACTTATGTTGGAATTAGATGGTAATGTTTTAAATGCTGAAAGATTACCAAAAGAAAAAACCTAAATATACTTTAAAAACTTACCGTTTAGCAAACCACTGAATCATCTCCAACTACTTACTCTATAGTTCGCCTCGAGTTTGATTTCGACTCTGCCCTGACTCTAGACTCTAGTCAAACTCAACTAGATTAAAAACTTAAATCATATTAACTCACTGATTCGAGTAGCAATAACTCGACTCGAGGTAACAACCTTACTCGAATTGCAACTCGACTCGATTTAAAATTTGATTCATAGTAACTCACTGATTCGGATATCAATAAATAGACTCGAATAACAACTTTACTCGAATTGCAACTCGACTCGAGTTAAAACTTGATTCGAGTAGCAATAACCCGAGTCGAGTAACAACTTTACTCGAATTGCAATTCGACTCGAGTTAAAACCTGATTTGAGTAGCAATAACTCGACTCGAGTAACAACTTTACTCGAATTGAACAGCCATATGACTCGAGTCACTCGAATCGGATTTTGACTCGAGTCACTCGAGTATTTTCACACTCGAGTCCCATCACTACCTAGATGATTCACAAGCATAACGTTTACCACACTCACAACAAACACTGCAAATCCAATTGTTGGCACAATGACCACCATTTACTATTTTGGTTTTCGATATAACAGATCTCGACCTATTACTAGTCCAAAACACTTTTTAAGCACAAAACATAACACTGTTCACCTTTAACAAATTTCAGACCACAATGCTAATGCACCAAAGCCAGATGATACCCCAATTATGATTTGTCTATGAGTCTGCCAGAATTTTTTAACAAAGTGATTTTCAGGTACAACTACGATACCCTTTCAAATATAGCAGATTTCATAAAGAGCAAGGTACCTTACATACCTGAAATTCTGATCATCTGCGGCTCAGGGTTAGGTAATACCATTTAATTTAAGTTTAATTAATAGCTTACGATGACGCACAGAGGTCCGAAAATCAGAATAAGTCGCCAGAAGTCTAAATTTATCAGAAACAGCTTTAAAATTATTCCAAAAATGAAGGAAAAACATATGAATTAAGATGTGTAAGATACAAGCATATATTTTTTAATTGTATATGTAAATAAGTAATTACTAAAGTCCAGATCCGAATGTTACATTAAGAATATTGTGATAGAACATTTTGAAATTTTTGAAAAAATTTCGCGTCCACTTCCCTCTCGGATAAACGATTTCCCGGAGTTAGAGTTGATGATGGCACAGAAGTTCGGTACAATATTTGTGAGAAAATATGTGATTTAAATTCAAATAGAAAAAAACAAAACAAAATTAAAAAATACTTTCGACAACACTTAGATTATATTTAATTTCATACTAAAACTATAGTTGTTGAAGATCATCATGGATTTATCCAAGGACGGTCCACGGTATCGAACCTTGGGTGCAAGACCCAATTTATCCCCGAAGCAATAGATCGTAAAGGTCAGGTGAACGTTATTTACACCGACTTTTCCAAGGCGTTTGACAGATTGGACTATGGTATAATATTAACAAAATTGGAAGACGTTGGCCTTGGCATTTCTTTGACAAATTTATTTCATTCATATCTATCTCGCCGATCTCAATTTGTACAATATCGTGGTTATGAATCTATTGAATTTACTCAAACATTTGGAGTGCCGCAGGGTTCTATACTCGGTCCATTGTTTTTTATATTATTCATTAATAATATTGTTGATAACCTAGATGTACATTATTTGTTATATGCTCTAAAATTATATTTCTGCATAAACTCTGCTCTTGTTTACCTGAGACTCCAGCACAATTTTGACTTTCTTAATGGTGCGTTAACAGTGGTCTCCATTGAAATGCTACCAAATGCAAAGTCATGTCATTTTCACGGAAAACAAATCCTTTTATATTTGACTATAGTTTGGACAACACCACCCTAGAGACCCGAGTGTATGAAAGACTTTGGCATTACATTTGATTCCAAACTAACTTTTTCTAAACATATTGAAGAATGTGTATCTGCAGCTTTCAAAAGTTTAGGTTTTGTTTTGCGCAACAGCAAAGATTTTAAGTAATTGTCTACTCTACGCATGTTGTTTGTTAGTTTTGTTAGGTCCAAACTAGAATATGCTTCTATTGTTTGGAATCCTAGTTAGAATATTTACATAACAGCACTAGAAAAAGTACAACGAAGATTTCTCAAATCTGCAATTTTCATTTGGAGGGTACATATCCAGTTAGAGGAATACCTCAAGAATTATTTTTAAATAAATTTGAAATGAGCAGTCTAATTAGGAGACGAGTGATGCACTCAGTAATTTTTTTTGTTTTTGTACAAAATAATTAATAATGAGATTGACCGTCCCCCTATTACCTTACTTATTAAATATAAAACTCCCAGATTAAGTGCAAGGACAAATAATATAGTTATGTTTCCTACCTCTCGTACAAACATTTTAATTGCATTTCCTATGTATCAAATGTGCTTAAATTATAGTAATATCGAGAACAGTCTGGATATTTTTTAACTGGAAAATTGTTGATATAAAAAATATTTATTTAATGTATGTTTAATTAATGTCTTTATATTCTATTTATTGTGTGCTATTTTATTTTAATTTATATTATTCGATTTGTATACTCTTATATAGTTATTATATTTTGTGCTATTGTATTTTTATATATTTTTGTACGCTATCGTTCACTATTTTGGTTTTTTGTGTATATCTGTTTCATTTATCCTGTAACTGGGTTTTATCACTTGTTGGATAAATTATTGTAAATAAATAAATAAATAAATAAATAAATAAACACTTACCCACATAACTTTTATCAACAACTCAGAAAAAAAACAGAGACCTTGTTTACAAATATTAAAAATAGACACACAAAATTATTCATTTAATGAACTCAAGAATCAAATCCTAACCACCCGTAATTAACGAAAATTGGCTCACAAATCTAACCAATATAAAGATTCCTAACACTGTAAAATATATTTTAAGTCTTGGACCAAAATTCTCTCTACCAATTAATACCTTTTCTAATGATAAAATTATTGCAAGCATAGAACCTGGCTTAATAAATATTAATAATGAAAATAAGATAGAAATTAGAAATAAAATTTGCAATATACTTACAAATTATAAAAATAAATTAAAAAAACACTAGCAATAGAACCAAAAACCAAGTAAATCACTGTATTAATACGACTGTACAATTTTTAACAGAAAATTCAAATATTTTCATATTAACAGCAGATAAATGTAATAATACAGTAATTATGTACAAAACAGACTATGAAAGAAAAATTAATGACATGCTTAATAACAACACCACATACAAAAAAGAAACTCAGGACCTCACAAAAAAATTCAAAATAATATTAATAACTTGGTTAAATCATGGCTCAGAGAAATTTTTATTACTGAACAAAAAAAATTAAACTCATCTGCCACAACGGCCACGCCCCTTTTTGTATGGCCTACCAAAACTTCAGAAACAAGATATTCTATTAAGACTAAAGTTAGCAACATCAACAGTCCTACTTATAACCTATCACAATTCTTATCAAACATTTTAAGCAACATTTTAGGAAAAACCGAATACCACGTAAAAAACTCATGGCATTTCTGTGACTTCATAAAAAAACAAATAGTTTCCAAAGACCACATTATTATGTCCCTTAATGTTACTTCACTGTACACCAATATACCAATAGATCTTGCAATAAAATGCATACAAACAAAATGGCCCGAAATTAGTAAATTCACAACAATTACCGAAAACGAGTTCATCAATGCAATTGGCACATTATGTCTAAATTCCACTTACTTCACATATAATAACCAATTTTTCTCTAAAATTTTCGGAAATGCCATGGGCTCACCTATCTCAGCCACATTTGCAAATTTAGTAATGGAACAACTAGAACACACTATTTTACAAACACTAAACTATAAACCAACTAAACTATAAACACTCTCACTCTTCCCAGTAGGGAGGAGTGGAGCGAAGGAAGAATTGACTTCCGCCCGGACTCTCTGGTGTGTTACACAGACGGATCTCGGGTGGCCACTAGACCGTCCTCCGGGGCGGGAATATATCTGGAAGGCAAAGAAGTACAGGAGAGCCTTACCCTAGGCTTGTACACCACGGTCTTCCAGGCAGAGGTTTACGCCATCCTAGTGGTGGCGGGTAGGGCTGAGGTTAGGAATGGGGCGGAACAGATAATATACATCTGCTCCGATAGCCAGGCTGCTCTAAAAGCGGTGTGCTCCCCCAGGACAAGATCAGCTCTCGTCCAGGAGTGTGGGGATGCCCTAGAAAAGCTGGCTAGGCACAAACAAGTGAGACTGGTATGGGTCCCGGGACATATGGGAGTTCCAGGCAACCAGAAGGCCGATGAATTGGCTAGACTCGAAGCCGAGGAACCCTGTCACGGGCCTGAGCCTTTGTTAGGTATTTCAAGAAGGCAGGTCACAACGGCCCTCAATGAGTGGGCCCACGAGACACTGACGATGCACTGGAGGACAAACAGGGCCTGCAGGCAAACCCGAGATTTTGTGACGGGGCCGAACAAATCGAGATCGGCCTGGTTGCTGGGACAGAGTCGGAAAACTCTGAACCTATTAATCGATGTTCTGACAGGCCACTGCAGACTTAGGAGGCATCTATCATTGATAGGTATTGAGGAAGACCCTACATGTCCAAGATGCAGGAGAGATGAGGAAACATCTTACCACTTCCTGGGACAATGTGAAGCGTTTGGGCGCCTGAGACACAGTATCTTCTGTTCTGAGGCGCTTCTAAGGGAGGAGATGAGCTCTCTCGCAATGAGTGACATCCTGACCTTCATCAGAAGGTCGGAAAGATTCGATGAGGGAGCAAGAGAAGCTCATGGCTGAGGGGACAGCTGGGGTTGGTAAAAAGGGCCCGTCTGTGGCCTACTTGCCAGGCATCAGCCTCCCCCACTATTACCATTATCATTACCATAAACCAAACGTAGATGATTGTATTATTTGCCTACCAAAAAGTAAAATAGATTACACAGTTAATTGTTTCAATAATTATCGCCCACGCTTGCAATTCACCACCGAAATAGATAAAGAAAATAGTATAAATTTCCTTGACATAACTGTCAAATATAACGAATCCGGCATCATCGATACAAACTGGTACATGAAAGAAATTTGGTCTTAAACATACCTAAATTTTAACTCAAACACACCTAACAGGTACAAAAACAGTGTTGTCAACAGCCTAACAGACCGCGCCATTCAAATTTTACACCCAAAGTACAGACCCTATAATATAAAAAATAAATTTAAAAAGTTCTTGAAAAACTCTTACCCTAAAAATTTTTATGAAGCTATAATAAAAAAAAGAATACATACAGTATATAATAAAACAAAGAATCCATCAAACCAAAATAATAAGAAATATATCTCCATGCCCTATATACCAAAGGTATCAGAAAACATCTCAACGTGTTAAAAAAAACATAATATATCAATAGCACATAAACCACATAACACGACAAAAAAATTCTTCACAAAACTTAACCACAAATTATAACCAAAAAACGAAACAAATACCGTTTACAAAATAGACTGCAATAACTGTAACAGCACATATACATATAGGCTGATCTAAACAATAGCTACACAAAAGAATATACACACATAAATATAATATAAAAACAGAGAATCCAAATTCTACAGCGCTTACGAAACATGCATTACATTACAACCATAGTTTTGACTTTAACAATATACATATAAATATACTAGAAAGAGAACCAAACTACCACCGAAGGACAATACATAAAATGCTACAAATTAAAAGACATAATAACGCAATTAACAACTGTACAGGTATTGAGAATTTAAGCGAAACATATTTCAGCTTATTAAGTTAAATATAAAGGGGATAATATGTAATACACTTATAAAAATAAAAACTAACAAGTTTTTACATCTTTCCATCAAGTCCACACGTAAAATAAAAACAAACCGTACCACAAGCCAGAAAAGTTTCAGTCACATATAACACTCATCAAAAAAATACCAAAATAATCCGTATTGTAAGTGCATAACATAACATAGCATAACCTTATAATTTGTGTGTAATTAATTGTAGTTTTCTGACGATGGTTGTAATAAACCGAAACGTAAGAAAATAAATATTGTTCTTATTCATTTAAATGACCGCAGGATATATCTACATCATTCCTAATATTAAAAAAATAAGAAAATATCGTCATATAACATTCGGATCCGGGCTTTGGTAATTACTAAATATCTCAGCGTAACAACAAGTCTTAAAATGGTCGGCATTTGGCCATAAATTTCGGATCACTGTGCGACGATATAAAAAAGAAAGGCAGTTAATACATGCATATCAATTTTCATGTTCTAGGTACTCTAGCCAACACAATCGTAGACCCCATATCCCTAAACTACAAGGACATCCCGAATTTTCCTGTGAGTACGGTCGAAGGACATCAGGGAAATCTAGTCTTTGGCACCCTCTCAAACGTTAAAGTCGTTTGCATGCAAGGCAGATTCCACTATTACGAAGGCTACATCTTACAGAAGTGCACAGCTCCTGTTAGGGTTTTGGCTTTGGTGGGCATAAACAAGCTGATAGTCACAAATGCAGCCGGTGGACTTAACCCGAACTATAAAGTAGGCGACATAATGTTTATAAAGGACCACATAAATTTTTTGGGTTTTGGCGGGAACAATCCTTTACGGGGTCCAAATGATCCCCGGTTCGGCGCTAGGTTTATCCCAATGAATAAGGCATATGATAGAGCTCTTATTAAAAATGCTAAAGAGATTACAAAGAAAATGGGTTTAGAGAAAAGCACCCACGAAGGCGTTTACGTTATGGTTGGAGGTCCAAATTATGAGACTATAGCTGAGGTTAACAGTTTAAGGATGCTTGGAGCAGATGCAGTAGGAATGTCTACCATACCGGAGGTTTTAGTAGCGAAACATTGTGCCATGACTGTTTTTGGATTCAGCATTATAACCAACGAATGTATTTCTTCTTATGATGATGAAACGGAGCCGAATCATCAGGAGGTGTTAAAAGCAATCAACAGCAAGGCTGAGAGTTTAAAGGAATTTGTGACTATCCTGGTAGGAAATATTGCAATGGAATAACTGATCAAAGCGAGTCTTCGGATTCTTCTACTGGCATACTATAAGGTTAAATGAGGGGTTTGATACCGATTGCTTTATGTATTGTAATCCCCTGTAATATTGAAAAAAATCATATGGTTACCCCATTCGATGGCAACAAAGGCTCTTAACAATATTAAAAATACTTACATTATGTTTAAAATTGCAAATCAAACAATTTTGAGAAAAATTATAAATTAGTGTATTTTTACAACTGAAGGTAATTTTTTAGTTTTTTTTTTGTATTTTATCAGAACATTCAATTATCATTGACCGTAATATAAAATAAATATACAACTTCAAATTCTTTTACTATAATTAATTGTACAAATTTAAATTCGACAGTGTTGTCAATAGTAAGATTATCGCCGTTAGAAATGACTGAAAATACCTTTCTTGTATTTCAAAATTTTTTAAAACTGAGATCTAACATGCTTCAATTCAAATTTTACTAGTAGCGACTTTATTACATAGAAACTTAGTTATTATTATTATTTGCCTTGTGTAGTCTTGCAAGTCCATCCTGCGTTCCCCTGTCCATGTCTTGTTGACTTTGTTCATCTAGTTCCTCATCTCCAAGTTCACTTCTTTCCTGACTTTGCTCCGTTTGACCTTTTTTTTGATGGGGGTGGCATCTGTTGCCCCACTCCTTGCCCAGTTCCAGGTTGTCTTGAGATTGGGCTTTCATTCCTTCTAGATCCACCCAATGAAAAGTTTTTTCGTCGAGTCTGCCTAATTTGATTTGGATCTTGACTCATAGAAGGTTGCTGTGGCACCGAATTTCACTTTGGCCGGAATTTCCGAATTGATCTTGCCCATTTCTTCCATTCTGACCAATTTCCATCTGATCTTGGTTTTGTCCTCTTGGAGATTGGCCTCCTCGACCTATTTCATCAGGATCTTGTTCCATTGAAGGCTGTGTTGAAACTGGGATATCGCTTTGTCCTGAACTCCCAAATTGACCCCGTCTTCTTTGATCCAGATCTCTGTTAATGGGTGGTTGTGCTTGACCAATTCCTTGTTCCTGTGTTATTTGATCAGGATCTTGTGAAGGTTGTGGTTCGGCTACTCTTCGACCTTGCTGCACTTGATCAGGAACTTGGGTCTCCGTAGGTTGGGATGAAGTTGGAATTTCACCCTGCTCAGGGGCCCCAAATGGACTCCTTGCAATTCCACGGCCCCGTCCTATTTGGTTTGGGTTTTGATTTCCAAACTGGCCTTGACCAATTCCCCCTCGGTCTCTTTGACCAAAGTCGCGGCCCATTTGATTTGGTCTAAAGCCTGACTCAAGTATACCTCGTCCCATGTCTCGTTCGTCCCCAAAGTTTCTCTGTCCGAAGCTCGTTGAGCCCCAATTTGAAGGTCTTATTTGGCCATTGGAGTAGTCCTATTAAAAAATAATTGCTTGTGTTCATATTAATTGTTTACACAGTTGTAGATGAATAGTAGATTTTAGATATAAGTAGAACGTTTCAGTTGAAACCTACTTGCAGAGTAGCTAAAATAGATAGTCCAAATAAAACATCAAATACGAGTACAAATCAAAATGACTTCAATAAAAGTTTTTGTCGTTATAAAGCAAACAATGTGCTCTTGCAAAAAAATATAAAAACATTTCTTTGTGCAATCAATAATTTCATAGAAATTATGCCGAAAACTTGTATACTTGTGCAATTAATCGAAAACTCTTTATGTAAAAAATGCTTTATGTATAAAAAATGTTAAATATACATACAGTGCGGTCCATATGTATGGAATAAATTCATTTTAAACGTAATTATTAACTTTTAGAAAAAAATCCTGAAACAGGTCGATTTTTTAGCATGAAAATAATATCTCGTGTTCACCCCCATTGAATTATGTCTGCCCCCCAAAAATTTTAAATTTCGGGCATTAATTACTGATAAAATTAATTTTGAAAATGCAAAATTTTGTGAATGTCTTGTAAACAGCAGATTTTTTTTAAATTATTGGTTTTAAAGAAACATTAAAATTGATCTGTTGTTTTTAAAGTTTTTATTACAAAATTGTACCTGTCTCAACCCTCTACATAAAATGAAGCGCAGAATCTTACATAATATTAAGAAGATATGTCCAATTTATTTTATATTTAAATTAAATGTTCAAATTGCCAGTCGGCTTTGCCAATAAGCAAGGCGATCTTTGAATTCTCGGATAACATTTTGTATAACCTCAGGGTTTATTAGTGAATTTCTTCCGTTATCCTATTTTTCAAATCTGTCTGGTCGATTAACATACACTTTTGATTTTAAATAGCCCTGCGGAAAGTAATCAAGAGGGATCAAATCGGGAAGCCGAGATGGCCATTAAATAGTTCCACGTCTTCCAATCCTGTTAGGGAAAACTTGGTTCAAATAATTTCTCACTCTACGTGAATAATGGTTCCATCCTGTTGATACCAAATAGACCTGTTTATTTCATTTGGATAATTAACATCAGGAAAAAAGTGTTTTTAATGTAAGCACTATAAAGTTCGACAAAGAATCTAGATAAACATCACGGTTAACTGTGCCTTCAAAAAAATAAAGGCCAATAATTTGATTATTAATGATACCAGCCCAAACGTTCACTTTTTGACGAATTGTGTGTGAGCCTCCATTATTCAATGAGGATTTTCTCTTCTCCAATATCGACAGTTCTGGCGGTTTACTGTTCCGTTTACTTGAAATGTGGCTTCATCAGAATAAGCAATTTTGTATATAAACTACAAATCTGCTAGCATTCTGTTCATCATTAATTCACAGAATTCTTGCCTCGATCAGGATCATCCTCATTTAACTCTTGAACCAATTTAACTTTATAAGGATAGTATTTTTCTTTCTTTAAAATTCGCAGAATCGATGATCTACTTACATCATTGTCGGCAGCAAATTGTCTAGTTGGTTTAGGTAAATTTTCCTCAATCGCTACCATATTTCTGTTTCCATTTTAATACATTTATTAAACATTTTTCATTTACGAAGTATGCCTTAACCTAGGTATATGTTATTTATTTCATTTACTTCATTCATTTAATTAGATCAACGTTACATTTCGCGGTACGCGGTAAACGCTGACCCATGCCGCTGGCATGGCCTCAATACCTATATACCTATATGATCATAATTTTTAGTTGTTTGCTTTTTCCTAAAATAAGAAGCGATTGCTTTAACAAACTATTTGAATCTCATGCTTGTGTTTAGGTGGCGTTTTGTTATGTAAAGAAAAAATGTTGTAAAAAAACCTTATTTTTGGTTTTGTTTGTGGTTTTTAGGTTTTGTGGCTTTGAAACTTATAGTGCGGGTTTTGTGGGAAGTGGGGTGAGGGGATGGGAGTTTGTTATGTCTTGGAAGTTATCCGTATGTTAGTTTAGTTATCTTTGTTCGTTGTATAGTGGTAGTCTTTCGTGAATGTATTTGTAGATGTGTTGTACCGGGTGATCCAAATAAGCCTCCCACCCCCATTTTCTCGGTTATTTGGAAAGATACGAAAAAAATGAAAAATGCTTATTGTAGGGTTTTTAAAAAGGAATCCAGACACATTAACAGAAAAACAACATCAAATAAAAAAGATGGAGGCCTGTTATATTTTTTTAAATGGAAGTACCCAAATATTTTTCCATATTTGAATAGGACGTCTTATTCTGATTTCAAATATATATACTTTTTATATAGTATCTCCAGTAAATATTCCGATAAACGATTTTTTTCAATACAAAATACGTTACTTAACAGATATCAAAAAATACTATCTAGGTGGCTGTGATAGTAAAACAAAAGTGTTAGTTTGATAGTTTGACTATTATAACTATTAACTTTTTGCCTAATTTACCTATATTTAATTTCTTTTTTATTATCCTCATGAAACTATGCTCAATTATTAGTTAAATTATTATATTGAAAAAAAAAAAAATAAAAAACGCTTATGCCAGATAAAAAAACTACAAATATAGAAAATAACTAAAGAACACTATTGAAGTGGTAGATAATTTATTAAAAATAATATTATCCATTAAAATAAGAGTGGTAAATGAAAATATTTAAAGTCTTTAACGGCTACAGAAATGTAGTAAATTAACAATAATTTATTGCTAGTTAATTAATAATAAAATATCACAAAAAAATTCTCTATGTGCCCTCTATTGTGTTCTATAAACAGAACGTACCGTTTTCTTAAGTTTCCCATTACATTTGCTATAACAGCGTTGTTATTATTCAAATTTCGTATTTCTGTTATAATTTTTTCCTTTATTTCTTCCAAGTTGTTGCTTCTTTCTTTATAAACAATAATTTTTAAATGGCCCCAAAGAAACGTGTCTAATGGAGTTAGGTCCGGACTACGAGGTGGCCAAGCAATAGTTCCTCGTTTTCCTATCCATTCTTGATACGTTGTGTTTAAGTAATTTGTAACACCATTAATATTATGTGGGGGTGCCCCGTCCTGCTGCCAAATAACATCGAATTGCAACTGCATTTCTTCTAATAAATTATTTACATCATTTCTTAACATATCTAAATACAATGGTCCTCTAAGGGAGCCTTCGTGAAAAAATAGGCCCTATAATTTTTTTATTTATTATTCCACACCAAACATTTATGGATGTCCTTCCTTGGAATTGAATCTCTTCAGAAATATGAGGATTTTCGGAAGACCAAAAATGTGAATTTCTTCAGTTGAAGATACCGGATGTGTTGAATGATGCCTCATCGGTCCAACATATTTTATTAAATATATTATTGTCAATGTCATACCTGTTGATCATATTTCTACAAAATTGTTGCCGCTTTTCATTATCTTGAGGGAATAATTTTTGAACAGGCAATATACTATAATCCTTAGGTTTATGTTTCTTTAAAGTTCTCTGTATGGTTCCATAAGAAAAATTCAAATACCTCATTGCGTCTCTTATTTAATTTCTTGGATTATCTTGAAAATAGAGTAAAATACTGAATTATCTATCTTCGTTGACTATTCCTCGTTTCTTTTTATTTTGAATTGCTCCTGTATGTTTTAATAAATTATCTGCCAACTTAATAGTTTTCCTGTCAGACAATTTCCTATTCGGATATATTTGTCCATATTCTCGCTGGGCAGCACAAGCGTTTTTACTATTTTTAAAATATAAGTTTACCATATCGTATTTTTCTCCTAAAGTATAATGATTATTCATATTGGTTATTTTTGGCCAACAAAGCAACGTTCAAAAGTAACAGTTGTTGGCAAACTGTTGAATTATTAAATGAGCAAAACTGTCAAAATATTAATTGTTGTTTTGTTATCACGGCCACCTAGAAAATATTTCTTGATATCTGTTAAGCAACGTATTTCCTTTTGGGAAATAATCGATTATCGAAATATTTACTGAAGATACTATATAAAAAGTATATATATATATATATATATATATATATATATATATATATATATATATATATATATATATATATATATATATATATATATATATTTGAAATCAGAATAAGACGCCCTATTCAAATATGGAAAAATATTTGGGTACTTCCATTTAAAAAAATATAACTAAGGCCTCCATCTTTTTTATTTGATGTTAAGTTGTTTTCCTGTTAATGTGTCTGGATTCCTTTTTAAAAACCCTACAAAAAGCATTTTTCATTTTTTTCGTATCTTTCCAAATAACCGAGAAAATGGGGGTGGGAGGCTTATTTGGATCACCCGGTACGTCGTCGTACAAATATCTCTGAAACGGCTGAGTTTAGGTATAGGGTATCCTACATGTTCTTGACTCAGAATATTATGCTCTTTTCGAAAACCCAAAAATATATAGGATATTCCATTTAAAATAAGCAGTTGGTATCGACTTCCGGTATAACCGGACGTGTCAGATGCTTGTAATTATTTTAGTTGGATTGGACATACCACCGTTAGTAGTTTTCAAAATTTTCTGGTGCCTACTTTTCCCTATATCGATCGATGGTGAGACACCCTGTATATTCCCCGAGTTTCGGTAAAATGATCCATAATAAAACTGAATAAATAAAAAGACCTTATTAAATACACTGATGCATGTGAGTAACTTAGAAAAAAGGGACAGTAATTGGTAACAAAAATATTCCACGGTTCACTTGATAGTTATTTAAGGCACAGTTAATGATGTTATTTCAATAGGATTCTTGACTAATTTTTTAGTGTCTACTGTAAAAAAACTTTCTATTGGGTACAACTTCGTATTAAAAACTTTCAACAACAGATCAGTTTCATATTTTCTTCAAAACCAATAATTTAGCCAAAAAATATCTCAACTGAGTTTACAAGACATTCAGAAAAATTTTACATTTTCAAAATTAACTTTCTCAGTAATTAATGCCCCAAATTTAAAAAACTTTATACTGCTGAATAGAGAATCAAAATCACGTTCAAACGAGGTGCCGCACGGACCCCTTCCTAATTTAAAATTTTCGGGGGAGGAGGGAGTCATAATTCAAAGGAGGATATTATTTTTTTATGCTAAAAAATGACAGATTCAGATTAAAAATCGACCTCGTTCAGAATTTTTCCTAATAGTTCATAATTAAAATTATATATACGCATAAAATGACTTTATTTCATACATATGGACCGGACTGTATGTACCTTATCAAGTCTAACAGTAAACTAATTTTTTATCTTAATAGCTAAATAAAATGTTAATTTGAGAGCTTCATAAATTTTATATCACAACTAAAACTACGAGTATTCTCCGATAGGGTAGAAACTACGTTATTAATATTAACACTCACCAGTAATAAAAGAATTACTAAAAGCACAAACATCACTATCTTTCTGTTTTAATCAATTTACAGCCTTTTAAGTAGACATAAGGCCAAATTGAAATGAGACGAATAAATAACTTTTAAACATTTTTATACGTACGTTAAAACAATTGATAAACAATTACGCCCGGAACTACAGCAAACTCAATTAGATCTGGTGGATGATTAAATGATATTATTTTTTATTAATTTTGCGTATTAATTTAATGCTCTTGTATATCCTGTTGTTGTAGTTTTATGTGAGTATTCCGCGCCAAAACCATTCTCGTTTTTCTATTATTTTATAAAACGGGTCACGCTGTTTTGCTCTGTTTAGTGTACAGGGTGATCAAAAATTGACTTCCTTTTTAGAAAAAATTCTTTAAATAGCGTTGATACGTCCTTCAATTATAAATTCATTTTCAATTGAAAAATGTCTAATTGAAAATACGTTTCAGTTACATGTTGAATTTCCTAAAGGAATTATCTTCAACTTTAGTTCTAGTAAGAAATTATTAATAGAATTAGCGATAAATGACGTCAAATCCAGGGTTGACGCTAGTTGATGTGTCATCGCGCAAATATGTTCACGCATATATGACACAACATCTTACCTTGTAGTTATTTTGGCAAGTTCGAATTTTTAACTACAGAACACAGGAGTAAGCTAACATACTTTTACAAAAATTGTCTACCCAACCATAATGTCCACTACATACTTAGAGGGTCATTCATTTTCGTCAAGGTACAGTGGGCGTAAACGTGACAGTTAAGCCACACGGTCTGCCTATATCTATCTATGAATTGCTATCGGACACTCGACAATAATAAATACTTATCTATTTATTGTTTTATATCAAAGATGTATATGACACATTAAATTTACATAGATATATCTACAAAGATTGAGAATAATTTTTGAAAAACATATGCTCGCTTCATTTTTTTCTTTTATGGGGTCAAATCGTCTCGCTTTAAGAAGTAACAGTGATCACCCATCATGGTTGGATCCCATCGTCCTTGATAACGAATTTCCATTGTCCTGATATCTTGATGAAATCTTTCTCCTTGCTCGTCGCTTATCGCACCCAAATTTTCAGAAAAATAATTTAAATGAGAATGCAGAAAGTGAATTTTTACAGACGTACGGCAACCTAGCGTTTGATACGAATCTAAAAATTCACTTACTAGTTGCTTATAGTTCTTGTTCCCTAAAAATCCCCCTAACTACGCATATAACTGAGTTCCAAACTCGGAGTTCCTGTTTGTTGGATGTTCCTTTAAAATCTGCCTCGTCAAGCAATTTTCTAATTTGAGAACCAATTTAAGTCTAGCGTCACTTAATTGGGGAACAAGTTCTTTTAAGTATTTAAATCCTTCACCCTCTTTATTCACAACCTTCACAAATTTTTTCATTAGCCCAAGTACAATATGAAGAGGTAGCAAAAGAACATTTTTATGGTCCACAAGTGGCACATATTTAACATTACTAGTTCCTGTATCAAATTATTTCTTTTGCAGCAAATTTCTTTTCACATAATGTTTTTTTACTGCACAACTGTCCCACAAACAAAGAAAACAGCAATATTTTGTAAAGCATCCTTGAAGCTCTATTAAAATGGCTATTACTTTTAAATCCCAACATATTTGCCATTTGTATTTATTGAAATTAATTTTATTTAAAATGGTGCTCATACTCTCAGAATCCTCTTTCATTGTTACTGAATGGGCAATTATTATAGATGGTTTTAAATTTCCATTATGTAGTACAACTTTTAAACTGTATTTGGGGGGAATTTATGAATATGCGAATAAGAAGAAGAAAGAATAAGAATATCAATACACGCGCATGCGCATAGTGAATTTTTCATATTATAAAATGCGGGAAATGTTGCATTTCTTTTTCGAAAGGTCGTAATCTTTGTTTTTTAGCCAGTAAATTCCACTCCTTAAGTCGAGAACCAAGAAGTTCACCTTACTTTAATTTGCTCTTCTAAAATTGCCAACCCATCATAAATTTTTTTACCTAGCAATATATTGTGTTCACACAAAAATGGTACGTATAAGGACTTGTTGGATATTTTTTCAGTTAACAGGGAGGTATTAACGATAGTAAAACAGTAGTGTGAACTATGTTACAAAAATTGTCGGCCAGTGTTATAAGACAGCATTATCGTTCACAAAAAAAGCACTTAAAATACCAACAAACGACACAAAATATTAACGTTTTTGATGACTAATAACTTTATTTCCTAATTTAGTGGGTAACTTGGACCCAGATTAAGGATAATTTCTTTAGGAAATTTAACACAGAACTTGAACATTTTTTACGATTAAAGATTGAACAGTATTTCAATTAAAGAAAAGTTGTGTATTATTAAAGGATCTTCGAAGTGTAGTATATTATAAAATAAACAAATATAACAATCAGAGAGAGAGTAGTATAAAATAAATATACAAAAACTTAAAAGAAGAAAACACCAGCAAGCCACATAAATTCAGGTACTTCACATCAATGCTTTGACAAAATGTGGCGGTGATCAACCAGAAATGATGCATTGTCGCCCTGTCTTTAAAGGGCGTATAAAAGGTTGGAATATGTGTATGTTTTTTTAGTAGCAGTTAAAAAAAATGACATTGCCGATAGTTGTTTGAAGTACATACAGAAATCCGGTAGACCAAAATCAGTGACAACAGGCGACAAAGCTCTCAATATTCAAAATTCTATTGTAGATAACTTACGCTTGATTGGAGGTGTTCCTAAATCAGTCAGCAATCTTCTAAAAAAGGAAAAATTTCATCCTTATCATGTTCACTTGGTCCATGAATTAAGCGAAAATGCCTATGACAGAAGGTTTGAATTTTACGAGTTAGTGTCGGAAATTGGAAATTGTCTTCCTCAATGAATCTACTTTCTAGCTGAACGGAGCAATAAAGAGGACAACAGTTTTTTTGTGTGTTACCTAATTGGCTATTAATTTTTTTTGAAAGTGTCGCCCCTCATCCTAAACTTAGATTAAAAGACCTATAGCGCCATCTATTACAACCTCTTAACACTAGTTGCATTATGTTTTAAATTTAAATCAACAATCTTGCAAGTTTCTGCCCCGAAAGTTCGCAACGATACAGACTTAATCGTATCAAAACCAGGTAGCAATTTTGGACATTATGTACATACAACTCACTCATGATCACGATATCTAACTCATTTGTCTTAACTTCTCTACTTTTAAAAACATTTTGCCTCCTACTTTTTCAAATAATCATTGAGCATAAGCCCTTGGTATATGCTGGCAAAATTAACTTATATTTCTACCATACAGACGTATGCCCGTCTTGGTCTAATTTATGTGGTGTTTTATGTTATGTTTTTATGGTTGTTTTTAAGTAACAGATTCTTTACCATAAACACTATTTTGCACATATTCCCCACATAAAAATATACAGAGGTGTTAAATCTGGTTCGCATAGAGGCCAAGATATTAATTTCTTACCATTTGGAAATTTGCAAATGGATTATGGCAAACCTATCTTAGATAGGGATTGTGAGGGTCGGCTATATCTTCTTCTAGCAACAATACTATGTATTTATTTTCTTGCACTCAAACAATGCACATATAAACTGCTTAATGAGGTAGAGTAAACATATCTAATTAATAATACACGTCGCCCATAATAAAGTCACTAGTGTTTTATGAAAACAATTAAGATAAAAGCTTGAATAATTTTACGATTATGTACTAGTACAAATTTGATTGTAACATGCATAGAATTTACTATAACGTACTAAGAACAGAAATCTGGGAATTATTTTTCGGCGAAGAGAATAATAATCAAATATTCCTGTGATCTCCCTCCATGTATTCATTTAATGTGTACTTACTATACTTAATCAATTTGTCACACTTAAAGCTAGTAACATTCATGTGCATCACTAACAAAGGATTTTTTTACTCTTTATAGTGATAAATCAATATATTGTTTATTGTCTGTCTCATTTATGTGGTGTGTTTCTGTTATGTTTACATTCCTGTTGAATGGGGCTATTTATATAGTCATAATTTCCATTTTTAATTTAACATATTAGTAGAGTTGGCAAAAATGCGCCGCAGGACATAGCTGTACGCATCATAATAAGTGTAATAAAATAAATTAACTAGTAATAAAAGCAATAAACTGTTACAATTTATAACAATATATGCACAACATGTTAAACACGCTAGCTCAAACGTGCTAACATTCTTTGTTTTAAACTTATTGTTATTTTTGTTTATTTGTTTTTATTGAGCTAATAGTGGACTGTATATTTCTTTTCTATAATTTTATTTTTGATAGTGACATCTTCTGTAACTGGAACTATTTTTGTTTTCTTCTTACATTTAGTTTATTAAAGAAATTGGTCTGAACTGTACAAGGGTTCGTGATATATTGTTTTTCTTTCTATGAGAGTTGTTTTAACTTGCATGCTAAAATTCTCCTAACATTCATTTCCAGCCTTATCGTTAATTTATTACCTTCAACATGTGCTGTGCCTATGACAGACATATAGAGGTTGAAACATACATTTATACTAACAAGGGCCACTAAGTGGACAACTAAAATACGTAAATTTAAAGTAGAGCTAAACCAGAACATTGTGGATGACATTTTCTTGTAAACCACTTATATATAATATTCATAAAGTATGTGAATATATTGAAAGCCATTATTTTGACTTATTTGAACTTATCTTACCAGCATCACACGATATGAATATTTAATTTGCGCTAATTCGCTGTCCTCAAATTATCGCGTAATACTGGTTCACATAATTATTATTTTCGTGTTGGAAACGTTGTCTCCAAAACAACATACCTTCTTAACTAGCTTGATTATCACAAACTGGAAAAGATCTGTAAAAATTTTGCAGCATCGGGTATGTTTCTATGGTTGTCTCCGAGAGTAATGTGTCGAAGTGGTTGTACTCGCTTATAGTCGGAGAGCTAGCGTCCAAAATGTGCAAGAGTTTTCTCAAAGCTAATTTTTTTGAGATTAGGTTACTTTCTAGTGATGGAAAGTAACTGTAGAGTCAGCACTTCCGGTACCGGGACACCTGGCGCTCGGACGCTCGCAAAGGTGTAATATTAATTAACGTCTCTAAACTATTTTCTCAAAGCTCAAAATTTATAGAGAACGAGCAAATATAATATAAAACAAGAATCCAACAGTCAGACAGCAAAATATAAGGACACGTGGCGTCAGCGCTACTTCATACCTGTCAAAAAAATGACGTGTGTCAAAGTGATTTCTCAAAGCTGAAATTCTCCAAAACATTAATTAAAACTATAAAGTTAATAAAGGAGACAGTCAGACTCATTTATGATAGGACCACGTCAGTCAGCAGTCGATAGATGTGAGAATGGTAACTGCGCGCATTAGTACGCCTTTTCTCAATACATATCGTTTATTTTATAACTCAATGGAATGTGGGTTACCAGGGCCGGCCCGATGGGCAGGCGAGCCAGGCGGTCGGTCGCCTGGGGCGCTGAATCTTGGGGGCGCTGACTTGCCGCAAGTCGGTTGTAGTTTCTGAATAATTAAATTTAAATTTTAATCAAAAGCACGCACTCCAAATAAGTCCGCACCTGCTCGTCTATCGGTAAGCGTGCTGTATGATAACAAAAAAATCAAAGTAATACCAGCCGGCGGAGTACAAAGTATTGGCGTGGCTATGATGTTTACGTTTTATCGTTTTTATATAGAGCGCCGACTGCCGGTCTTCTTTGACCGAGTTCTGAATTTTCTGTATTTAATTTTATTATTTATTCTCTAACTAAAAACAAAGAATAAACTACTCTTTGCTAAAGAAGCGAATTGTTGAAATCAGTCTATTATATTAATATTATTACTATAACAGTATAGTACGGTACGCGTTTAAGTTTTCAGTGCTTCAGTTAGCATATTAATATATGTATAATAGATATAACATATCGTGTCATCTTTTGTTGCAGCTTGCCAGCTTGTACTTGCTTTCTTCGGACTTTGTATATTAGTTATTAAAAACTAAATTTGCGTTGTGTATTGTGTTTGTTGACGTTATAAAATTGAGAAATTTGTTTGTTAATTTTATGGTTTGACAAATACTTGTGATGTAAATGAGGCTCGCTTTTTACTACTTTTCAATAAGACTTACGCATTCGAAGACACCAACGACCCTTTCAAAATTGCCACGAAAAACGTCGATGGTTCCAATTTACCGCCATGCAAGACGGAATTGAAAAAACAAATACAAAGGGCTGCGTATATATCGAACATTTGGAGTCATGCTGATGAAAAAGTGCCCACTGCAATGATTCCAGAGGAAACCGGTTGGCAGTTGATCGATGGCCGATATGATTTCAGTTGGTACGAAGACGATCAGCTACCTAATTTCATTTCTGACGTTTTGATTCAACCGGATGATACACCTGCAGGTAATTTTTGCCAGTCGACTCGCAAATGTGATTCAAAACCTTACTTATTAATGTAATGTATTGCTTAACGCTGAATTTTTTGATTTGTACACAGATTCGGAATCAACCACCACTGATGACGCCGAAGAATATGGTGCAATTGCGTTTTATTCTGCTGAAGATAGTGGCGAAGAACACGACGACGGCAATGATTCTGACGATTAGATGTTTTTTTTGCAATGAATCAATGATTCTTTTTTTTTCTGTTATAAAATAATTAAAATTATTTTCTCTTGTATAAAATAACTGATATCTATATAATAACTGATATATAACAATTACAATTATTAAGAAACAATTAAAATTATTTTTCTATATAAAATAAATGATATGTATTGAGAAAAGGCGTACTATTGCGCGCAGTTACTGTTCTCACATCTATCGACTGCTGACTGACGTGGTCCTCATAAATGAGTCTGACTGTCTCTTTTATTAACTTTATAGTTTTAATTAATGTTTTGGAGAATTTCAGCTTTGAGAAATCACTTTGACACACGTCATTTTTTTGACAGGTATGAAGTAGCGCTGACGCCACGTGTCCCTATATTTTGCTGTCTGACTGTTGGATTCTTGTTTTATATTATATTTGCTCGTTTTCTATAAATTTTGAGCTTTGAGAAAACAGTTTAGAGACGTTAATTAATATTACACCTTTGCGAGCGTCCCAGCGCCAGTTGTCCCGGTACCGGAAGTGCTGACTCTACAGTTATTGTCCATCACTAAAAAGTAACCTAATCTCAAAAAATTAGCTTTGAGAAAACTCTTGCACATTTTGGACGCCAGCTCTTGGAGTATTAACGGTCTGCACATACACCATCAGTACCATCACAAATTTGTCTTAATCTGGTACAACCGGTATCTTGCTTTAACACACGTGCGAACTTTTCTCCAACGGGCTCATTGTTTGCATCACCTATAGAGCGTAGCAATCGATTGACTTCGTCCACTATTTGCAGTGACTCAGCTAATGACAACGCACTGTTTTGTAAGTTTTGTATGGCGTCATGTAATCCTTTAGCGTCCTTGTGAATAGTTTTTTAAAGCTATTTCAACAGAAACATCTTCGATTTTTTCTGGCTTTCCTTAGTAGCTGCAGCCTAGTCAGGATTGATTTGTAGTATCACAGCTTTTATTTGTTGTAAATATTCAGCATAATAAGAAGCTGTCTGCAACCATCTTCCCCAAACGTGTAAAAATCGGCTGTGGTGGTTCGGGAATACCGGAACACTTTCTATGAAATGCGCGAAGACGTTTAAGAGATTTAAGAAACACTTTTTTTGTACTTGCTATTAATGCATCTACCTCTGGAAACCCATGTCGAATAGTTTCTGCCACAAGGTGTAAAGCATGCACTTTACACGTAACATGTACCAACCTACAACCGTGTTCTTAAAGAGAACGGCCTACCAAACACATTGTCGTGGCACCATTGGTCACAAACATTGACACTTGACTTTTTGACAGGTCAAATTTTTCTAACGTCTCCAGCACCACCCGCGTAATTGTTTGGCTAGTACACTCAGTTAGTCATTTGCTATCTAGTAACAGTGGAAATGTCATCGGTTTAAGAGGGTCCAGTACACGTAATACAACATTTAAAATAGATTTTTTTTTACAGTCTGTTTACATAGCCACAGCCGTGTATTTTTTAGCACACATTTGATCTTATTTACAATGTTTTCGCTTACAGTTGGTACATAGTTATGCAACGTTGTGCGACTAGGTAACGTCACCTTGGAATTGTATTTATTCTAGAACTCCTGAAATGGTTGTTTATCGAATATGTGCAGCGGAACATCACAGGCAATCAGCATTATGAGTAAATCGAACATAAACCGTGTTGTCGAAGGCACTCCATTTTTTTTAGTTTTATGTTGCACAGAATTTACTTGACATTTACAATCACATTTGTCCCATCACATCAGATCTGTCTCACGCACCTTACAAATTATTATAGCACCACTGTAGAATAAATCCGGTTATGCACTGATAAATTTATTCACTTTGTGTCTGGCCGCTTTTTACCCTTGGGCAGATCTGACATACTTTATTATTAAATTAATGTCAAGAATAAAATTATCAACAATACAACGGAGAGGAATAAATTATGTTGTACACACCACGAGGCATAACAATAACTAAAATCAAATATTAGTCTTTGTTAAAGTAGTAAACAAGTCTCGCTTATGTATTTGGATATTTCTCTACCTGGCAGCGCCCGTGGCTTGCGGACCGAATTACATGCAAGTATTTATTTATCCTGGGCATTAACTTGTATTACTTTAGCCATCAATCAGAGCTAGGAACGATAGTTTGAGTATGTATTTCTTCTACTACCAATGTCAAAAATATGCCAATAAACACTTTGTGTGGACGAAAAATGCAGTTTTTTGTACAATTACGGAAAATTGCCGAACGAGGCGAAGCCTCTAGTAGGGCAATCACAATTAGAGCTTAATCGCTTTTCTTTGTATGATACAAATTTATAAATCAAGAAGTGCGTGTGGCAATTTTATTTAATCTTCAATAAAATTTTTCATTTAAATTTTAGAAATATCCACTCATAAAACTAAACTTTAAAGAAGTATACAAAAATAAAAGAAAGTTATAATAATACCTAAATAAGGTACTAAAGTAATCGTAATTACTTTGGTGCCTTATTTAAGTGTTATTTTTAGTATTTATTACTATTTGTAGATTTATTTTATTTCTGTACACTTCTTTAAAGTTTACTTTTATGAGTGGATATTCCTGAAATTGAAACAAAGATTAATTTAAATTATGCAGCTTTAAATATTTCTTCCTCACATTAAACAACGAATCTCGTACTATTTTCATCATTTGATTCAACACGCAATATCTCCCGGATTGAACAGGACCATAGGATTTTCGTTTCTCAAATAACAAAAATGGAAAACTAACATTTATTTCCTTCAATACGATATAAAACAATTACGAATACAATTAATTTTTTTTATAAATTACTGATGTTATGACGAGCCTTCCCATACTGTCGCCGAAATCGTATGCCTTTTTCTACTAGTTACTTCCACGTGTGCATCTAGACCATCTGAAAGCCTGCTTAATCTTCTAGCCCATGACCCTCTAACACCTAGAACATAGAAACATGTATACCGGGTGGCAACGCGACTAGGGCCATGATCTCTTTCAATTATGAACCGATTTAGATGAAATTTGGTCCAAAGATATTAGACCTAATTTCTGATGGACATGCAGACACAGTCAAAATGGCCGACCTCCGGTTTCACCGGTGATTTCATCAATTAAATCAATAACAAATGTCTCATAAAAGAATAAAATGTGCCAAACGCGATTTTTTAAGAAAAAATCATTTTTTTAAATGGCACCTACTAAGGGCCATAATGCCATTAAATAACAAATTTAATTGCCAACCTAACGGTATCCATCATGCACCACTTCATCTTTGTCTACAACTGAAAAATATCTAGTATTTGTAAAGTGCTTACTTTCATGTAATAAGTAACGTGCTGATGACCGCAGTGGAGGGTCTACTGAGATCCACTCACAACAAACCTAAACGTGCATTTATTGGAAAACATAGTAAGGCAAGAAAATAAATTTTCTAATGTCATGTCTGTCGTAAACTATTCGGATTTTCAAGTTGCATAAACTAATTTAAAAAGTACCTATGTATTTAAAATTTTATTTAGAAACAATATTTTTAGTAGAACATCATTTAAAAAAATTAATAAAATGTTAGAACAATTAATTATTTTAATTATTAATGTCCAATGATATATTCAAATTGTCGCTCATTTTCTCTAACACATAATCTAGCCCTATCTATTGTGCACCTCATAACGCTTATCTTAGTTCGTTTTCAGGAATTTCTTGAAATGCACATTGAACTCTGGCCCTTAAGTTGTCTAAAGTAATAATAATAATAATAATAATAAAACGTCTTTATTAATAGTGAATAAATACAAAAAAAAAAATTGTATTTACAATAATAATATGTTAGATGTTGGGGAATGCTCGGCGAAGTTTAGCCAAGGCTACTCTTACACTTAACCGCGCATTTTAAGGATGCCAATGTAAAAAACAGAGGCATTACTTAATAGACAAACTAATCTTAAAACTAAAATTCATTTCACGTTATTTCCTAAACTTATAACATCTGTAAATTCGTAATATAAGTGTGTTCGTAAAATAAACCTATATATATTTTATTACATGTATAAACAAAATAAAAATTTAAAACTAAAGAAATTTTTCACATAAAATTAACTTTACTTTTATTTATTTATTCGTCCATTTAATAATTCATTTTTTATAGAGATTTTAAATTGCTGCAGTGACATTGATTTAAAATTTTCTGATATACCATTGTACAATTTTACAGCATTGTATGAAAATGATCTTTGAAAAATGGCTGTGTTATGTTGGGGCATTGTGAACATGTTATTAAACCTGATGTTAACATTGTGAATAGAACTTCTGGACACAAGTTTTTCCCTAAGATAATTTGGAGTGGAGGTCAACAGCAGTCTATGAATAAATGTTAAATAATGATATTTAGCATGATCTGCCATTTTTAGCCATTTAAGCTCTGTAAATTTATGAGTTACATGGTCAAATTTCCGCAGATTGTATATAAATCGACAACAGAGATTTTGTACCTTTTGTATACGGTTTTGAGTAAGCACATCTAAGCAGGGAAAGTATACAATGTCACAATAATCAAACACAGGTATGATTAAGGATTCACACAGTTTTTTTCTAAGTTTGTAATTCATTATATATCTATTTGCATATAAGACTTTCATTTTAATATAGACTTTTTGTGTTAATTTGGAAATGTGAGAATAAAATCGTAGTTTTTCATCAAATATTACTCCTAATATTTTTGAATTCTGGGAAAATATCAGCAAAGTATTGTCTATTTTTAGTTTTAATTCATTTTTTATATCCATCCGCTTATTATCGGAACAAAATAACATGATTACACTTTTATTAGGATTTAATTTTAAATTATGTTTGGCTGCATAAGTACAAATTGAATTAAGATCTTGATTAATTTTAAGTGATGCCAATCGAGTTTCAGATGGTTGGAAGGAGTGTAATACCAGTGTGTCATCTGCATATGATTGAATATGTGAATGTTGAATAAAACTTAAAATATCCGCAGTGTATAATAAAAATAACAGTGGACCAAGGATGGAACCCTGCGGAACACCCGAAATAACTAATTGTGCAGTGGATGTTTGCTGGGCAACAGATACTTGTTGGTAACGATTATATAAATATGATCCAAAAAGCGTACTGATTTTGCGTCAAAACCATAATAAGCCAATTTAATACATAATAAATTATGATCAATGGTGTGGAAGGCTTTGAAAAAATCTAGCGAAATCAAAGCTATAGCAAGTTTGTTATCACGGGCTTGTAGTATATTATCAAGTAAGTTTAATAATGCTGTAGTTGTACTATGTCCTGCACGAAAACCAGATTGATGTACAGGAAGTAATACGTTCGCAGAGAGGTATGTTTTAATTTGATTTTGTACAATTTTTTCTAATATTTTTGATAAAACTGGTAGGAGACTAATGGGACGTAAATCAGAAAGCGTTTTAGGATCATTTATCTTTGGCAGCGGCCGAATACGAGAAATTTTCCACTTTTCTGGAAAATAACCAGTTTCTAGGCATATGTTAAAAATATGTACTAAAAACGGAGCAATAACTGGAAGACACAATTTAATCATTTCCAAAGATATTTGATCCTCACCGCACGCATTTGATTTTAGAGATGAAATGATTTTATTTATTTCTTTTAAGTCGGTAAGTTTAAATTCAAACAGCAGATTGTCACGAAACTTGGTATTTTTATAAAAATCTGCAGCGTCTGTTGAGCTATTTCTAGTAAATACAGAAATAAAAAAATCATTGATCTCTGACGCGTTTTGTAAATTATCTGGTAATGTAATACAATTTTTAAAGCGTATATTCATGACTTTTAAACCTTTCCAGATTTCTTTTTGGTTTTTCTGATTTTGAAGAAAATCTAAATATGCTAGTTTTTCCCTCCTTAATGATGCGAGAGCATAATTACGCAGGTGTGTATAGTGATTCCAGTTTTCATCGCTTTTATGCAGATTGTATTTAGTTAAGGCCCTGTCACGTTCTTTAAAAATTAACTTTAATGTATCTGTTAGCCAGGGGGCATGGGGTTTGTTAACACGAGCAATTTTAATAGGGGCGTGAATGTCGAACAGGTCGATAATATTACGTGTTAAAAACTCAACTTTATCATCTATATTTCTTAAGTACAATATTTCCTCCCATGCAATATTTAACAAATCATTATAAAATACTTCTGAGTTAAAGTTTTTTGAAATTGCGGTAAGTAATTATTTTTTGTTTATACGTTGTATGACTTATCTTTAATTTACATAAGACTAATTTATGGTCCGAAACCAGATCTGCATTTACAGTGCTTGTTTCAGTTACTAAGTCTATGTTATTTATAAAAATGGGATCTATAAGACTAGAAGATTGTTGGGTAATACGAGTAGATTCATTTACAATCTGTGTAAATCCAAAAGTTTCAAAAAAATTCAGACAGGACATTATCGAGTTGTAACATGTTTATATTGACATCTCCCAAAATAATGACGTCATCATTTGCTGTTATAATTTGAGGTATAATGTTATCAAGTGCTTCTATACAATCTGTGATATTTGAATGTGGTGGCCGATAAAGTACACCTAAAGCAAGATTATTCCTAAATAATTTTAATTTTAGCCATAGATACTCAAGACCACTGTTGTTTTGAATATCGATCGAAATTAATTCCCCATTTAAATTATTGTCTACATAAAACCCAACGCCGCCTCCTCTGCCCAACCTATCCTTACGGAAAAACCTGTATCCAGGTATGTTTACTGTATGAGATGGTATATTATCATTCATCCATGTTTCAGTGACTGCTAGTATATTAATAGAATGATCATGTACCAAACTGCAAATTTCATTAAAACCGGTAAATAGAGATCGCGTATTTAAATGTGCAATGTTAATACTACAATTTTTTTTTGTTTTAGTCATTAAAATTTGTTTTTGATATTATTCTATCCAGCATCAATTTGTACACATGACAGTTTGTATCTTTGGCCCTGTGATCAACAGATATATTACTTTTATTTCGATTATTATAATCAACACAATTTACACACTTTTTGAAATCGGCCTGACAATTATTTAGTTCATGATGACCGGCGCATATGGGGCAAGCCAACTGGGACTCACATCGCTCTTTTAGGTGATTATACTTCGAACACTTGAAACAACGTATCACTGAGTAATGGTCTGCGACTCCACATTTTTTTCCAACCAATAAAGAGATATTCGCGGCTTAAGATGATCTTTCGAATTGATGGTGACACTTCGATTATGACGTTTGCTGGCTGTTTTCGAGTCTGTTTTAAAATGATTTTGATATCACTAGGTTGGCATGACAAATTATTTCTAACAATTAGCTCATTTAAAAAGTCATTATTATTGTCTAAAGAGTCCATTTCAACATTTTTAATTTTGAGACATGGTTTATATTTTATTGACTCGTTTATTGTATATTTGTCACCAATTTTATCGTGCAAGTTAATTTTTAATTTTTCCAACATAATTTTATTTTCACAGTTTATCAGCATACCATTTTTTATTGTTTTCATATTTGTTACACAAACATTTAACTCTGCTAGATTTGCATTATTTTTTATGTCTTTAATTATGTCTGTATTATTTACATTTTCCCCATTTGATTTAATCAAAAGTGTGTGGGACGACTGTGGTAGATTGTTTTTCTGCTGTGTTGATATTGACACTGGCGTTTTTAAAGCGCTACTATAAGAAACGGGTGGCCCTGATGAATCGACAATAGATAAACTTACAGATTTCGCTAGCATGCATTCTATCTTTTCTTTTTGTAAACTGTTTACATATTCCTGCTCAGCAACCAACTTTTTTAATAATTCAATTTCACGTTTTAGACACTTATTTTCACTGTTAATAATATTAAAATCAGCAGATTCGGTTTTACATGATTTGTCCACTTTTTCATCTTTAGTACAACTTTTACAACACCAATTTAATCTTTCTATAACAAAATACTTTGCAACTTGCTCAAAACACTTCGCGTGCAAACATATATTGCACTTATTACATTTAATACCACTAGATTTAATAACTTCTTTACAAAATATACACAATTTCTTTTTGGAAGTGTCGGACACATCCTCACTGTTCGGCATCTCTACCAATCTCTAAAGTAGTGAGTGGTCTGGAGTAAACTTTATTCGTAATGTGACCCCATATATAGAAATCTACAGAATTCAGATCAGGTGATCTCGCTGGTCACCTAATTGGACTATTTGTTCCAATCCATCTCTGTCTATAAGTGTCATCCAGGTATTGCCGAACAATGGCAGCATTATGAGGTCCTGCCCCATTCTGCTGAAAGAACATGTTTTCTCTGCTGTTCAGGGGTAAATTATTTATATCATTTTCAATTTCATTTTCCAAAAATTCAAGATATCTTGGGCCGGTTAACGATCCGTCGAAGAAAATAGGTCCAATTATTCTTGTCCCTATAATTCCTACCCAGACGTTGAATCCAAATCTTTCTTGGAAATTACCTTCTCTCAATAATCTAGGATTTTCTTGAGCCCACTGCCTTGTATTATTTCTGTTGAACATACCATTGTTCGTAAACCTAGACTCATCTGAAAACAGTATCTTTGAAACAAAATCATTATTTAAGTCTTGATTATGCAAAAACCAGTGACAATATTCTAGTCTTCTTTTCGAGTCGTTTTTATATAAATGCTGATGTAAATTATATTTATAGGAGCTATATTTATATTTTTTTAATATTTTTCTGGCACTTTCCTTGCTCCCGTTGCATTCGTTTTCTAATTTCCGCAGTGAGGCTGATGGAGAAAATTGAACATAGGCCAATACGTTAATTTCTGCCTCTTCATTGACGATAAACTCGTTGTGCTTTTGATTGGCTGGTTCTTTTAGTAGTATTATTTCCAATTTTCTAAAATTAGTTCCTGGTGGGTGCCACCTTAAAGGAAAACGAGCAGCGTACAGCACACTTGCATTAATAGCGTTTTTGTGACATTTCCCGTATATTAATATCATATCGATTTGTTCGTTTCGAGACTAACGATTCTGGTTATTATGTTCCATTTGGGAAGAAACTATTAAATGCACTATCAAAATTAGATGAAGTTAAAACTGAATTTATGTTAATGTTGTCATAACATTAGTCACCTTTTGTTTTCCATGGCTAACTATTATTTTATCAAACTAAAGGTAGTATTACATATTTTACAATTTAGTAAATAAATATTTTTCAGTTTTAGACAAAGATGAAGTGGTGCATAATGGATATCGTTAGATTGGTAATTAAATTTGCTGTTTAATGGCATTATGGCCCTTAACAGGTGCCATTTAAAAAAATGATTTTTTCTTAAAAAAAACAAGTTTGGCACATTTTATTTTTTCATGAGGCATTTGTTATTGATTTAATTGATGAAATCACTATTAATATGAGTTACTAGAATCAGTTTTTTTTCTGGAACAGTTTTTGTCCCAATCACGGCCTTCTACAGTAAAAAATAAATTTGAAAAAAAGAAAAATTCCTTTAGTAAAATGTAAATTTGGCAACACTATCCTATGCAATTTGAGTTGTAGATTCCGAAAAACATAAAATATACTGAGTGATGCATTTAAAAAATCAAAGGTAAACACACCTCCAGTGAAACCAGAAGTCGACCATTTTGACTGTATCTGCATGTCCATCCGAAATTAGGTACAATATCTTTGTACCAAATTTAGTCTAAATCGGTTCATAATTGAAAGAGTGGCCACCCGATATTACGTGTGACGAAAGTAAATAAGTTTATTATAGCGGTTTAACTTAATCTTGGATTAAATACCATAGAAACAATTTGGTAGTTCTTTATAAGAAAATTTTTTTCATGATTAAAGTTAAATAATTATAGTGTAAATGATCGTAACTGTAGGAGAAAACATCCGAATACCTGAATTATTATAATTATAGGGATACCAATTTTTACTTTCTTGTACCTAATATAAGGAAGTATAGTAATCGTGATTTTTTTCGACCTCGAGATTTTGATTGATATATACGTTTTGAACCCTCCTGAATCCATTCTGACTATTTTCCGAATGATGTATGTCGGTGCGTGTGTGTATGTGGATGTTGTGTGTATCCACGATAACTCAAAAAATACTAATGGGAGACTTTCCAAATTTGGCAGTTAAGATTATCAACAACATTTTAGGCGACACATTAAATTTGATGATTGTGGTACCACCAGAAGAGACATAATTAATGAAAGAAGAAAAAAGGTACAATTTCGGGAAAAAATTTTTTTTATTGCATTTCTGGACGAATCTCGACGAATTATAATGAAAAAAACATAACTTTATGGAAAAAAATCTGTCCGGATATCTATAGAATCTCGATAGCAACCACAGTTTTTGAGATAAAGCTTTCAAATTTGGTACACATGTTCTAAAGGCGAAAGATAATGATAAATTCGATGATGAACAAAATTGGCCAGCTGAAAGGAGGTCCACGGGACCCAAACTTTTTTGTATTTGCCTTTACAAAAAAATATATTCTTGATGAAAGATTGTAAATCATGTCTACTATATCAAGCCAATAGAATATATTTTCCAAGTAGTTAAATAAAGCTGAAGTAAACTGAAATTTTTTACACATTTGACCACATAAAATGGGTTTAGGATAAATTTAACAGTTTGACATTTGAAATTTCTAATTTAATTGCAAAAATGTCAATGTCAATAAGAAGAAACTATTAAAATATATGACATGAATTATTATTGACAGTATCGAATGATAATTAATTATTTAAAAATTTTAATGAAACATTTCAAGGCACGCTATTAAGATTTAATTGAGGTAAGTGAAGAATTAAATAGAATGACTTTTTTACATCAAGATGATACATACTGGTATAAGAAAGTTATGTGCTGGCCACATCGGATATTTTTAAATTTAATGCTTGGGACCTTCAATCATACAACTATTTAGAACTACCAGTTAGATTTGGATTATTCGCTTATGTAAAATATGATTTGTATGTCCTCAATTTACAGAAAGAAGGAAAAAAGCAAAAATTCTGTTGGTCGGAGAATTAATCCCTGTTTTTTTTCTAATTTTTGTTTCTTAGTTGTTAATGATCATAAATCACACATATTATTACCAAATTCAATGGACCCCCAGAGTTGCTATATCATCAAGAACGTAAGCAACACTGAAGAATGTCTTGTAGTTTAATTCATAGATGGCGCTACTTACATTTCGTTTACCTATAAGTACTACTAGTTTTAAATAGTGATTTCATACCTACTGTTACATAGAAGATAAGAGTGTGCCCACTGGAGTTAATAGTGAATATCATACTGCCCATACGCCCTTATCATTTTAGACTTACCATAGAAACATCTCTAATATTGACAGGAGGGAAAATCTAAGAAGTTATTTAACTTTAATTCTGTGACATTGAGAGAGAATGGAGCAAATATGAGGTTCTTTCATCTCACATACAAGATTAATGCGAGCTGCGAGCTCTTAAGGAAATTTGAAAATACAGAAAATATTTATTTTATAATATGAGTATCCTCTTGCCCTGCGTTATTATCGATGATTTTTCCAGTTCACGCATGTTGTAATAGTAATTATTAACTACATTATTTTTTACTTACCCACTCTACCATCACTCCTTATGTTATTATCCTTAAAAGTGCTTAACAATTCGTCATAGTCATAATCATTCTTTTTCAGTCCATGCTCGTATTTTGCTTCCTTGGCTAGTAAGGCCTCTCTCTGCATCTGAGTTTTCAACTAAAAATAAATAGGGTGTAAAATAATATATTTCATTCATTTTAAAAATTGTATCCGACAATCAACTTATTCATTAAAAAAAAAGCAAGTCTCAAGAAGCATTTGTTACACTTAGAAAGCCCGGTCTCAACTGGGCTTTCAAAGTGTAAACAGCGTTTAATAAATTACTGCTAAATTAGTTTTATACTGTACCTCTGATGGAACATCCGGTATCACATACTGCATAATACCTACTAACGCAAAGACTACATGCTAAAAACATATAATTTTAGTAACACAATCAATTAAAGATATCAATTGCTGTACCTCAAATATAACAACAAACGCTAGCCTGGCAGCAAACACGTGCCAATATTGAGGACTAAGACCATACGGATCAGTTTCATTGGGGCCATTTCTGTATCCTATACAATAAAAATGAAAATAAACGTATTTTAAATAACATAAAATTAAATATATATATATATATATATATATATATATATATATATATATATATATATATATATATATATATATATATAAATATATATATATATATATATATATATATATATATATATATATATATATATATATATATATTGTTGGTGAGTTGGCATGAAATATTTCTGGTGTAGAGTAATTTGCATTTGAACCAATTATCAGTTGACATGTACTAGAGTAGTGGAGTACATCCACTATGGGGTTGAATCCCCCTATTCATTATTCGATTAATTTGGTCATTATGCAGCAATTAAAATGTATTAAACATAAAGTAGATGTCAACATTGCCTAGTGAAAAGTTTTTAATGTGTAACGTGATGTTAGTTTTAACTTATAACCTCAACTTACTGGCATAAGGTAAAAAAAATGCTTTTTTATAATTTTTTTACATGTAATTATGAACCCATTTTATCTTCTTTTGTAGTCTTGAGAAAGAAAATAAAATATTTTCGAAAGCTTGGCATAGTAGAAAAGAGTATTCTTTATTAACCCAACAAAATTTGGACTGCATCCTCATTAATAAAAAATAAGCTGTTTGTTTTTTAACTAGTCGTCCACTACGTCTACCAGTTTTTTTAAATATATATATATATATATATATATATATATTATATATATATATATATATATATATATATATATATATATATATATATATATATATATATAAATACTTTTGATTAAATATTTGTTATACTTTTGACATTTCAATATAATTTCAGTAGGCAAAATTGTCATTCATGTCAACAAAATTCGGATTTTCCACAGCCTACCATGATTTAAAAGCATCTAGAATACCGGCTGTCAACGGAGTCATCAGACAAGCCATAGTTCCCAGAGTTTTGAAGATGTAAGTTTATACTTGGCAGGGGTAATATTTATATACCAAAACCGGCCAATTTTTTCGTTATTTGACATTTTTCCATCACTTTCGGTTTCCCCAGAAATGACCTCAACTTTGAAATTTTAAATGGAATACCCTGTATATTCTTTTATTTTTGTATTCCTGAGATTATTTTAAGTACGATTGCATAATTTTAAAAAAAGTACTACTTTTTTTTTAGGGCTATTTTTATTTTTGCATATAGAGTACAATGAATGCATTCAAATTAATGAAATGGACTAAAAGATAAGAGAAAAATGTAAACGTGAGATTTTTCGAATTGGTTTAGTAGCTACGACCAACCAAAATTTCCGAAATTACTAATTTGTAATTATGTCAACTTTTTCAAATGGCAACATCTTTTACACACCCAGTAGTTAAATGCTAATTTTCACGACAAATCTATTGATACGTTTAAATCGAAAATCGGTTTCATATTAACCCAAATACACAAATTATTTGGTGGATAATAATTAAAATATCGAGAAAATACGCTTATCAAGTATGCCGTGGAAATTGTTTAAAACTAGATTCAAAACATTCATTTTGTCAACAAAACGCTGCAAATAAAAAAGTGTGCTGTCCGATATGATTTATTTCAACAATAATAGACATATTGAAAGATTAATTAAAAGGTAGTAAATGCTCAAAGTGCATCCCCCCCTTCTTCTTGACATTTTCTGGCTCGGTCAATGGCGTTTGGCATTACATTTCGCAACATAGCAGGAGTTATACTTGTAAATAACTTCACTGATACGATTTTGTAAAATTTCATGTGTTTTGAGGGGGTGTATAAAAAACTCGTTCTTTCACATAACCCCACACAAAAAATCTAAAATGGTTAGATCTTGTGAGCGGGAAGGCCAAGGTACAGATCCATATATTGCAATTACTCGCCCATTATAGGTACTGGTTCAATACATAGGTAAAAACTTGAGCGTCATTATAATCTTGTTGAAAATACATTTGTTCACAAACTGCAAGTAGTAAGTCCATCAACATTTCTTCAATATCATTTTGTAGAAATTGTAAATATCTCACCCCTGTCAAAGGTCCTTGAAAGAAAATAGGTCCAATAATTCTTGTTCCAATCACCACAGGCCAGACATTTACTCCAAATCTTTCCTGAAAATTACGTTCCCACATTAAATGTTGGTTTTCCTGCGCCCAATATCTATTGATTTGTTTATTGAACATTCCATTGTTGGTGAATCTCGACTCATCAGAAAACAATATCAAATAAACACAATCCGGGTTAGCGGTATTGTTCTGAAGTAACCAGTCACGGATAAGCTAATCTTCGGTTGCCATCATCTTCGTACAAAAGTTGGTGCACTTGATATTTAAACGAGCGGTAACAATATTTTTTGAGAATCTTTCTTGCTGATTCATGACTAATTTGCACCTCGTGGCCAATTTCTCTAGTAGAAGCAGTAGGATTCACTTCTACAAAAGCCAACAAGTTAATTTCTGTTGCTTTATCAACGATAAAAGCTGCAGGATTGGAAAATATTGAAAATATAGATGATATCTGTTCCGATTCGTTTGGGCATACAATTCTTCGACATTTCTGGAACTTTTGTGGCATTCTCCAATAATTAATAACATGTCCATTTTGTCATCCCTTGTATACATATTAAACAATAATAACAATAATTAAAAAACAACAAACAACAACAACATTAACGATAAAGAGCAATCTTATTAAGTTAACAATACACACGTATTATCTGTCAAACTTCTTTTTTGTTTCCACAGCACACTTTTATTATTTACAGCGTTGTTTTGTTGACAAAATCAGTGTTTCGAATCTAGTTTTATTCAATTTCCACGGCATACTTACTTGATAAGCTTATTTTCTCGATATTTTAATTATTATCCACCAAAGAACTTGTGTATTTGGGTTAATATCAAACCGGTTTTCGATTTCAAGGCATCAATGGATTTGTCGTGAATATTAGTATTTAACTACTGGGTGTCTAAAAGATGTTGCCATTTAAAAAAGTTGATATAATTACAAATTAGTGATTTCGGAAATTTCGGTTAGTCGTAGCCACTAAACCAATTCGAAAAAGCTCACGTTTACATTTTTCTCTTATCATTTTGGTCCATTTGATTGATTTGAGTGCATTCACTGTACTCTAGATGCAAAAATAAAAATAACTCTAAAAAGTCAAGTAGTCTCAAAATTTTTTTAAAACAATGCAATCGTACTTAAATGCGTCTCCGGAATCCAAAAATTTAAGAATATACAGGACGTTCCGCTTAATATTTCAAAGTTGGGGTCATTTCCTGGGAAATCGGAAGTGATGGAAAAGTGTCAAATAATGAAAAATTGGCCGTTTTTGGTATATATAACCCCTGCCAAGTTTAAGACTCACATATTAAAAACTCTGGAAACTATGACTTGTCTAATGATTTCATTGACACCCGGTATAATACATCTACGTACCTCTGTACTGGCAAGTGTCAGGTGGATTATCATCGTCCCCTCGCATGTCATCTCGATAGTGCGTTGTATTAAACACTAGAAAATACGATGACTTAAATATTGATGTATATATTTTAAATTATTTTAATTACCTGACAATGAGGCATCTATATAACCCGTTAAGTCTTCAGTGAGGGAATATTTATACTGGTAAACCATTCTGGGGATGAAATCGCTAGTGTATGCTATGACAAAAGCCTAAAGAATATAAGAGTTTAAAATAGTATATTATGCAGGTTGTTCTCAAATGATTTTTCAAGATAAAGTGCACTTTTAAAAAAATAATTAGGTTCTTTCTAAAAATCTCAAGAACGCTTGAAGATATTTTTTTGAAAATTGGTATGAGGAAAATCTAAAATAATCAAAGAAACCTAGAAGAATCAAAGTAACTGTTGAAAATAACCACCCTCGGCCATGATACATGCGATCAATCCCTTTTTCATCGATTGCGAACACGTTCAAAAATTCGTGAAGTATTCCGGATTGTTTCATATGGTGTAACTATGCAGCTCCTCAGGTCGTCAACATTTTCAATGTTGTAAACCACAAAAAATCCAGATGATTCATTTCTGGAGATCGGGAGGGCAAGTTTGTGGTCCTGTTCTACCTATCCAATGGTTAGAATACACAGCATCCAATTATACTAAAATATGCAGGGTCACGTCGCGCATGTACCACATTTGGTTTTTAATGTGCTTTGGCACATTTTCCAGCAGCAAATGTAGATCATCTTCAATAAAAAGTCTTACCATTTATTCGTAAAGGAAGGAAATGGGGTACAATCAAAAAACCATTAATAATTCCAACCCATACATTAACGGAAAGTTGAATTGATGGCGGGTTCAGTGATTGTGTGTGTGTGGGTTTTCTTCGGCCCATAAGTGATTGTTGTGAAAGTTCATTCTGTCTTTCTTATAATAGTTAGTTTCATCATCATCAGCGAAGAGGATTTGTGATAAAAACTGAAGAATTTCTCCTACCTTTTGAATAAGCCACAAGTCGTTGTGGAAAATCACAAGGTAAAAGTGCTGGGACCCGCTGAATGTGGTATGGGCACAACTGCTGTTCCTCTAGTACTCTCCAAACAGTTTGATGGCTTACATTAAGGGTAATAGCACTTTCCTCGTGCTTATTTCCGAATCTTCTTCAATTTGATGAAGAATTGCTTTCTCTATCTGCGGAATTCGAACTTCTCTAGGTCTTCCGCCACTGGCTCCCTTTTCTGACTCCGCGTTTCATGCAGACGTTGATGAACGCTCACAAATAATAAATGATACGGCCTTACTCTTATCTGACAATAAACTACGAAAATTTAAGAAATATTGCACTTACATTCGATACAACTGCAGCGTAAGTAATCGCCCTCAAAATGCCATACCATGCTCCAATATCCTCCACCCTTTCTGCCAAGGGTCTTCTGGCTTGAGTTACCATTTTATAAGCGTCCAGTCTGATTTCGGCGATGTTATTTAAAAGTGCACACAAAGGAGCTAAGGGAAACGCTGCGACAAATAAAGTAACAAAACCATACTGAAGAACTGCAAATAACATTATTCTTTATATAATTTTAAAAAATGTGTTACCAAAACATAGGTTTTTTGTACAAAGTTGCTGTGAATGTCTAACATTTTGACTGAGGTTACATTTTATTCCATAACAGACACTTACTCATTTCTAGATATTCATCAAACAGAGCTAACCGGCCTGGGTCTTGCAAATGGTAATCTTCTTCCCATCTGGTGTGTTTTCGGTTTAAATCTTTCGTATTTGATCTGTGTGTTCTCCACCGCCACCAGTTATAAAATGCCCTAAAAATATTTTTGTAAAGCAGTTCTTAGTTTCATTATTAGTAAAATTCTTTAACTGGCAGTATGGTGTTTCGAAAAAATATTCCGTTATTCTTTGTGATGTTTTATACCGTAAGTTTTCTAAAGAAACAATCTCTTGTATATTTAAAACTTTTTTTGAGTTTGGAAATCTTATTCATGTTCATCAAGAGGCAAAAAGCTTCTAAAAATTAGTGTGAGGTTTTCTAGTTACTATAGTGTATATGGAATAAATTCAACATTTCATAAACCAAAAATGTTTAGAAAAATTTTCGGACACGTCGATTTAAAATTTCAATTGCGCACCTTATCCTTTTTTTGTTATGATATCATCACTGTTTCCATTCTGACGTCATCGATATTTTCTTAAATGGAACATTCTGTATATTTCTCCATTTTTGGATTCTGCTTCAACAGCAAATTCCAAAAATGTGTCCAACTTAGGGTCTAAAATTGATAAGTTGAAAGATACGGCCATTTTGAATATAAGAATTTACTAATTCTCATGTTTGGTTTGAACAAATAATAGTTACTAGAACTAATGAATAGTTAATAATAAAAACAATTTATGGCAAATGTTCGAGCTGTGCTCTTTGTTGTAGCTGACAGTACCCTAAACGATGAATAAAGTGTTGCTAAACCTTGTTTATAGTATCCTGAGAAATGTTGTTGGCCCCAAAGAAAATAATCTAATGGATTCGGATCCGGTGACTTTGGTGGCCATTCGATGGGTCCACTTCTACCAATCCATCTGTTTAGAAATATTTGGTCAAAATATCTTCGAACGTCTGCTGCATAATGGGGAGGCGCACCATCCTATTGCTACCACATGGTCTCGTCAACATTTCCAGGATTAATTCTACTGAAGAATAAATTTAATAACGTTGGGATGAGATAGCCCATTGAAAATTGGAGAGACGTCGGTCCGTTTGCATTTCCATCGAAAAAATAGGGTCCAATGGGTCTATTTCTTAAAATTCCCGCCTACACATTTACCTTTTGTAAATGCTGCGTGTGCTGCTCGCGCATCCATCGAGAATTTTTCCTTCCCAGTATCTACAATTCTGACGATTCACTTCACCATTTACTTTAATAGTGCATTCATCCGAGAAAATAATATTTTTTATCAGAAGAGGATCACGATTGCACATATTCATCATTGTTTGGCAAAATTGTATCCTACGATCTAGATCATCATCACTTAGTTCTTGCACAAGCTGAATCTTAAAGGGATGCCTTTTTTCTAATTTTTATACTGTATGTACTGACGTTTTGGTAACATCATAATCGCGGCTAACCTGGCGAACACTGGTAAGTGGATTTTCTTCAACAGTCAGTAAAATATTTAATCTGTATCCTCGTCAACACCTAGCGACCTGTTTTGGGTAAATCTCTATTTTTTTTTTCAATTTTACTCACTGTCGATTCAGTTATGGGTCGTTCTGGATATTTAGTATTAAATAAATTATAAACTTCGTTAAGGTCGCATCCTATCATCATACCCAACCATCACAAGAATTTCAATTCTCTTTACAGCAATGGCGGTTCGTGGGTCAAGAGATAGGGAGGTCAATTAGAAAAGTTTACTGTATTACCTACCTTTTAAAGTGATTTAAATTCCAAGTCGATCCTCCGGTCTTTTTTGAGATGCAAAGTGGTCAATTACTTTTTCATTAAAGTCTTTTATCTTCTTTATTAATGCCCTTTCTATGGTAAGCATAGCTAAAGAAGATAACCTTTCCTGACCCATGGTATTTCATAAAAATGTCTTTATTCTTTTTAAGGTGGAAAAACAACGTTCACTTTCGACGGTAGTCATAGGGAGAGTACACAAGATTTTTAACAGTTTGACACTTTCAGAAAAAGTATTGCACAAATTATTGTTAATAAGAAGCTGTAACAAAGCAACTGCACCTTCACTATTGGAAAAATCTTCTCGGCTATATAATACTTTTAATTCAGTTTTAAGTTTCAAATGATTTATGACTGGATACTCCGTTTTAACTAATTTAAACATATCTTGAGGAAAGCTTTTTTTTATAATCTTTAAATCGATCTGCGTGAAATAACTGAGACTCTGCTAAATGATTACTGAAGCCAAACCTGTTTTTGATCTCAGATGTATTTATATCACAAACCTCTAATGAAATTCTCCTTTTTGATTCTTCCGTTTTACATCTCTGGGCAGACTGCATGGATGTCTCCTCCAAATAGTTGTTCAACATTTTATTTCTGATGTTTTCAATTTTCCTATTAAAAACGCCAATACACTTATTTACTGTTATGACATCGATATTACATTTTTGTAATTGATTGAACAATATATCACAATGAAGCATAACTAAATGAAAAAAATTTAACCAGTAAAAAAAATGTTCATTTTGTAAGTAGTTTTTTAAACCAATAGCTTGGTTTAGAGTGTTGTTTTCTGATTCATTATCAATGATTTTTTCTAAACAATCTAATAATTCTGTTCGATAGGTATAAACAGTTTCTATGCACTTTGTATTAAAATTCCATCGTGTTGGAGCCGCTTTAGGTAATCTCACCTTAACAACATTATCAAATACGACTGTTCTTTTTGGCGATTTTCCAAATGAAGAAAAGCTATGTAAATTAGCAAAAAAATTTTTATGCTTTTATCCTGACTTGATGCTTTTTGTAAAATTAAATTTAGTTGTTGAGTGTAACAATGAATAAAATTTGCTGAAGGATAACTTTTTTTAATTTTGGCTTGTACACCTCCAAAAGCACCACTCATTACTGATGCTCCATCGTAACTTTGTGCTATCAATTTTTTCAGGACTTTCATAAATTTTCAGACATTCTAACTCTTTTAAAATTACATCTATCAAATGCTGCGATGTCGTTCCTTGAGGCTGAATAAATTTCCAAAATCTCTCACATACAACACCGTCTAAAACGTATCTAAACACAAAAACTACTTGTACTTTATTCATAACCCAACTTATGTCCATCTTTCAGTTTTAATATATTTTGTACAACACTCATATTTAATAGTAAACACCAAAAACACTGTTTTACTTAATTTCACGACAAGTAGAGATTTACTAATAAAATGTTCACAAATAAAAACATTAAAAACAACGCGACAGAATTTACCGACCAACGCGTACCTAGTCAGCATTAAGACTGGTGACTGGCGACTGCTCTACTAAACTTCGTGCGTTACTGTGTCAAGGTCGTCAGGGACATTGTCCCCGCCAGTCTTTTCTGTCTCTTTTGCTTTCTGACGATTCGCGCATAAGTCTATTTCACTTTAATTCGTTGTAAATTCGGTCCGTAGCTAGCTTTGAGGACACGTTGTGGATTGACCCAAGATTTTTTAAATTCTATAAATGAATAATGTAATGAATATGAATGTAGAGGCTCGGTGCTCGGGGGGGATACGAAATTCTGCGATCTAGATATTTGAATAGTATTGTGCATAGAATGAACTAGAAACTTTAATATATTTTTTTAAGAATATTAAAAATATATATATTATATATTTTTAAACTTCAGAAAATGAATAGCTCTATTTTTTTATTTGTATGTGGGAGGTCATTGACCAAATGACCCTATAGAAGAACCGCCAGTGCCTATCACCATACCCAACCATCGTAAGAATTTCAATTCTCTTTACAGATACATGTTACAAATTAAAATAAATCGACAACAATTATTGAGAAACCACTACTGGGGTAAAGTATTATTAAGTGATTCATTGGCAAAGACGAAAATGATAAAACTAAAAAACGAACAAAAACTAGCCTACTTCAAAAATTAATAAAAAACGTGTTTATTTTACTTTTTTTTAATTGTTTTTTTTTAATGGACGTATCTCTCAACTTATTTTAGACCCTAAGTGTGATACATATTTGGAATCAGCTGTTGACGCAGAACAAAAAAATGGAGAAATATACAGGATGTTTCGTTTAAAAAAATATCGTTGACGTCATAACAGAAACAGTGATGACGTCATAACCAACAAAATAAAGGATAAGATGCACAATTGAAATTAATCGACGCCGACGTGCCAGAAGATTTTTTCTAAATATTTTCGGTTTAAGAAATAATGAATTTATTCCATACTTTACGGACACACAGTATATGAAAGTTGAGGATTTCTAGAAGTTTATCGAAAACTTTGCAATTTTGTGGATATTTAAACTACTTTTAGTATACTCACGGATTAAACAGTTCAACAAAGTTATTGAAAATTTGTTTGCCTATCATTATAATAGAAAGTTGTATACACAATTCGCTCAGACAGCCAGCTGGATCACAAACATCGCCTTTCACACGAAAGAATTCCGATTTTCTACTAATTGTATCACCTGGATAGTCGAAAAATCTACCCTAAAATATAACAAAATAAAATATAAGTATAAATTAAAACTGAAAGCATTGATTTCTTTATCAGCTTAAGATAAGACGCTATTATAATTTCTAATTGTACGTTTTCTTACCTTAAAAAATGCGATGTATATCAAAGAAGAATAAAAGTTCATGAATTCAAATAAAAATATTTTAAATGTATAAGAGTCTTCGTATTCAGTTTGTGTCCTGGGGCTCTCTAAATTTGTTAAATTTATCGCTAGTTTATGATAAAACTGAAATTAAAAACAGTTATACATTAGATGTTTTTAAGATAAATAATTTAATATACAGGGTGAGTCAGTTTTTTTATAGACAAACTTTAACAGGAGATAGAACACATGTTTTTAAAAAGAAAAGTTCCTATAAACATATGTCGTAGAACGCTTCGTTTCCGAGATACAGGGTGTTGAATATAATTTTTTTTTCTCGAATTTTCATTATAACTTATAAACGAATGCTTAGATTTTTTCCATGTTTGGGGGATAATGTCTATTAATTAAGGGGCATAAAACAAGCGATAAGAATGTTCAAAAACTTGCACAGTGGCGGAGTGGAGGGGGTGCTTAACCCCTTTCTTAAACAGAACTTCTACACTAATGACTATTTTTTAAAAAAAACTGTTATTTTCATTAACTACATACAGTTTAACAAACATAATGTCCCTTCTTCTGTTTCGAAATTCCTGTGCATTTCCGAGTTATTTTGATTTTTAGTGTTTGATGTGGTACTAAATTAAATAATTTATTTATTATCAATTATCGGCTAAATATTTAATTCTTTTAACGAAACCTACCTAAATATGGTTTGTTAAGGATTCTAAAAAAGCCGAAATCTCTTATTCTTTATCTCTCTCCAATGTAGTCAAAATAAATATTTGTTATATCAAGCCATACTTAAATACAAGACTTTTATAAGTTGAAATCTGTTTAGTACACTAATTTTAACAATCCTTATTTATTATGTGCTGCGTAAATACTAATGTACTGCAACTAAAGTACAAAAAAAAACATTGAATGAACATTGATGCCAATGTTTATGGAGAAAAATTTTTGAATTTATAACAATATTTAATTAACAATTGTGGAATTAATAACAATTGTTAGCAATAACGATTTATTAAATAACAATTACAACAATTAATAACAATAACACTAAAATTAGACACTTTGTTGAAAGTGTAAACCGTTCTTTTCAATACACATTTCACAGCGACGTACAATAGAACGTCTTAGGTTAACTAAATGATGCACCCTTATTTCATTGCAAGCATCTCTGATGCGATTGTGAAGTTCTTCAAGTGTATTAACCGGAGTGGTATACACTTTTTCCTTAATGAATCCCCACACAAAAAAGTCAAGTGGCGTTCAATCGGGGGATCTGGGAGGCCACGCCACTGAACCTCCACGACCTATCCACCTCCCCGGATAGTTATTGTTTAGCCAATTTCTACAATTCTGCGATATTGGGCCGGGATTCCATCAAGCTGAATCCAAGACTGTCCTATTAAATTCAAAGGAATGGCTTCCCACATATTACCATGCTCTTCTTCTAAAAATTGTAGGAAATTTTCTGAATTTACACGTTGTGGCAAGAAATAAGGTCCAAACACGTGGTAGCCGTAAATTCCAATCCAGACATGTGTACTAAATTCATGTTGAAAATTTCTTGGTCGAATGGCATGTGGGTTTTTCATGTGCCCATACATGCAGATTGTGAAAATTTACTGTACCACGACGAGTAAAACAGGATTCATCAGTCCACAGTATGTTGGATAAGAAATCTCTATTATTTTGAATGGAGTTAAGAACCCACCTACAATAATTAAGTCTTCGTTCGGCGTCACCTGGACATAAACCTTGAACAGGTTGAAAATGATATGGGCGACTGTGACCCCGTTTTAAAACCCGGCAAATTTTACTTTGGGAAATACAAGAGCAACAGCAGTACGTCGAGTACTTGTCGTTGGGTTCCTATTAAATTCACGCAATATACCCTCTCCAATTCTATCTCGTCCACGGTTGTTCTGTCGGCCCCCATGTACATTTTTCTAACCCTGGTTAACAAATCGACGGTGGATACTCACAAAAACGGAATGATGAGGTTGTCGTCTATTTGGAAATCTTCTTCGATACTTCCTAGCAGCGTACCTAAAATTCCCATTTGCGAACCCATAAATAAAATGAATGTCGGTTTGTTCGCTGTTTGTAAATGTAAACGGCATGTTACACTAATTAAAAGCTGGCAAATCAAATGAAATAACTTTTTAAACTTAAAAACAATAATTAATAACAGTGAAAATATTCAATATGAAGCAAAAGTAGATAAACTTGTAATAAGTCAAACTGTCGTTTCAAAATATGACATTTAATACTTACTTGTTTTCCAAGGAGTATAATATTTTGTTGCAATACACAGTTGTATTTGCTAGTTTCAAATGGAAATTATTTAGCAAAAAACAACGAAAATTGAAACGGAAATTGGTACATACACAAGTTTAATAAAACTTAAAGAAACTTCTTAAAACTGTTTGGCAACTGCTGATAATGTATTAATGTAACAAATTTCAACTTACAAAAGTCTTGTATTTGAGTATGGCTTGATATAATAAATATTTATTTTGACTACATTGGAAAGAGATAAAGAATAAGAGATTTCGGCTTTTTTAGAATCCTTAACAAACCATATTTAGGTAGGTTTCGTTGAAAGAATTAAATATTTAGCCGATAATTGATAATAAATAAATTACTTAATTTAGTGCCACATCAAACACTAAAAATCAAAATAACTCGGAAACGCACAGGAATTTCTAAACAGAAGAAGGGACATTATTTTTGTTAAACTGTATGTAGATAATGAAAATAACAGTTTTTTAAAAAATAGTCATTGGTGTAGAAGTTCATTGGTGTAGAAAGGGGTTGAGCACCCTCTCCACTCCGCCACTGTGCAAGTTTTTGAATATTCTTATCGCTTGCTTTATGCCCCTTAATTAATAGGCATTATCCCCCAAACATGGAAAAAATCTAAGCATTCGTTTATAAGTTATAATGAAAATTCGAGAAAAAAAATTATATTCAACACCCTGTATCTCGGAAACGAAGCCTTCTACGACATATGTTTATAGAAACTTTTCTTTTTAAAAACATGTGTTCTATCTGCTGTTAAAGTTTGTCTACAAAAAACTGACTCACCCTGTATAATATATGTATGTATGCGGCAGTTTGTTAGTCTTCGTTTCTTCTCAAAATCAAATATATGAACGAAGTGGCAAACCATCAATCAATATAGAGCATCTGCGGCACATGACCTTATGAGCGTGGCTAACTTGCCTGGAGGTAAAACAAAGCAGAGGCCACAAACTAAAATGCTATTTAGTCACATACTATAGTTTGGTGACTGATTGTAATATTTTATTGTGAACGTATTCCTGTGTAAGAAAATTTGGTTTTGATAATATACAGGTTGTCCCGAAATTAGTGTGCAATATTTTACCAGCTGCTTCTAAGGCCAGAAATAGGGAAAAAAATCATATAAATATTGGTCGAAAAATGATTCCTAAGGGAGCTACAGGCCCCTAAAGGTGGGCCCCTGAGAAAGGTTTTTATCGAATATCTCCAAAACCACTAAAAGTCAAATATTGAAAATTTACACAGCCGCTACTCTTCTTATGTGTAATAAGATGAAATGGAAATAATTCGAAAATATAATCCAGGGCTGTCCCAAACTGGGGGTTGTGGGGTTAAAATAACCCCAACTTTTTTGTATGTAATTTTTTTCTATTTTTGACAGTAGAATATGAAACTTTAGAGTTTTATACGTAAAAAAGGTACTCTTGATGAACATCGATAAAATGCACCGTTTTTGAATAATATCGACCTGAAAATTTTATAACATGGTATGAGATAAGTATTGGGAATCTAAACTAATTTTTTGTTAATAGTAGGCCATGAATAAAAAATAATGCTTCATGCCGCTATGATATAATTTGATGTTAGACCTGTCAACAAGGTTAATAAATTTGTATAAACAGTTGTATGATGTAAAATCCTAAGAACGCGTATCGGAAAAAAAAACGTTTTTTCCCCCTTTCTATCAGTTATTTCATTTGTGCGCCTTTAATCACGATTTTCATTAAGTCGATTTAAAATGCCAAGATTTACAGATAGGGAAATGACTGATATGCATTTTGTGTACGGTTTTTGCAAAGAGAGTGCATTAGCCGCAGTAAGGGAATACCGACGAAGATTTCCCAATCGTAGAGTACCTGGACGTCGAATATTTGCAGTTCTTCACCGGAATTTGGCAGACTATGCGGATTTTAAAAGGTCTCGAGGCGCAGGAAGGCCACAAGGAAATCATCGTATGGATATAGTTTTCAATCATTTAGAAAATGATCCACAACTAAGCATGCGAAGAGTTTCAGAAATTGTCAACATACCTCGCTCAATAGTTAATAAAAAATGTAAGTACCTAGATAATTATTTATCTTAATTAATAATTTCAGATAGGAAGAATGACGGTAATGCAAGGAATACACCCATACCATTTTAGACGCGTGCAACATTTAACGGAGGCAAATTTTTTACCACGATTCCAGTTTTGTCAATGGATATTAGCGAACAGAAAGATTCTTCCTAGCATATTATGGACTGATGAGGCAATGTTCACTAGGAACGGAGCCTTTAATATGCACAATGTGCATCATTGGTCGGATGAAAATCCACGAGTTGTTCAGCGCACAAATTTCCAACATAGATTTTCGATGAATTTATGGGCAGGAATCATTGGGGATCAAGTAATTGGCCCAATAGAATTCCCCAATCGTCTTAATGCAGAAGAGTATTTAAACTTCTTCCAAAACGACCTTATCGATTTATTACCGTTGAATGTTCGACACGAGGTTTGACAAAATATGCATTTTCAACATGGCGGCGCGCCTGCCCATTTTGGGCGCAATGTTCGAACTTGGTTACATCAAAATTTTCCAGGCAGGTGGATAGGTCTAGATGGTTCTATAGCTTGACCACCTCGTTCACCGGATCTAAACCATTAGATTTTTACTTTTGGGGTTATATGAAGGGTTTGGTTTACACCACTGAAGTAAATACACGAGAAGAACTACTTCAAAGAATAAACCATGCCGGAAATGAATTAAGAAGAAATACATTCAAGACTTTACGGGCTTCTCAGACTTTAGAACGTCGAGCGAGACTGTATCCAAGAAAATGGAAATTTTTTTGAACACCTGTTACAATAAAACTATGTAAAATTCAAATTTAATTTTGTTGATATAAAAAGATTACTGGATGATTTTTTGTTCATATTGAGTATAATAGTGTCGCTCGAGTTATTCATAAAAAAATATTTTTCACCTATTTTCCAAGCAACAAATTAAAAATATTAGTATGTACTTTATATGGACATGAAATAATAGACAAAACTCATCTGGTACAATGTATTTTGCTCCATATGTTATAAAATTTAAAAAACAAATAAAATTAGTTAAATTTTGAAATTTTCAAGTCGTTATTATTCAAAAACGGTGCATTTTATCGATGTTCATTAAAAGTACCTTTTTTTACCTATAAAACCCTAAAATTTCATATTCTACCGTCAAAAATAGAAAAAAGTTACATACAAAAAAAGTTACATACAAACAAGTTGGGGGTTATTTTAACCCCACAACCCCAGTTTAGGACAGCCCTGGATAAAATTTTTGAATTATTTCAATTTCATCTTATTACACATAAGAAGTGTAGCGGCTGTGTAAATTTTCAATATTTGACTGAGTGGTTTTGGAGATAATCGATAAAAAACTTTCTCGGGGGCCCACCTTTAGGGGGCCTATAGCATTTGTCGACCAATGTTTATATGAATTTTTTTCCTATTTCTGATCGTAGAAGCAGCTGGTAAAATATTGCACACTAATTTCGGGATACCCTGTATAGTAATTATTATCACACCCCAATTGATTATATTGTTTATAATCATCAAAGACTGATGGAATTCTATGAAAATTGAGAGGTTACTTTCACAACCCACCACCGTACAAAAACTTGGCTTGGTGTATTTTATTTAAAAATGTAAGGAGATATAAATTAAACAAGTTATTAAATAAGTGTAATGGTATTCTTATATTATAAGGAACTGAAGTGAGGTTATGATTTGTTATTTATTTATCCTCCAGGCAACGACCTTAAAAACGTGACCTCACTGGCAGATGCTCTATTTTATAAACAATTTTAAAAAAGGAAAAAAATTAAAAGTAAAAAAAAATTAACATAAAAGTTCCTTCGAACATATCTGCAACTGTGTGTTGCTACTCTTGGGATATATGTATGTATAAGGTGTAAGTCATTAAATCATATGAAAAAAGAATCAAAATTCATAAAAGGATAGAAGGAATAGAAGGATATCCAATACCTACAATTTTCACTTACCCTAGTAAGACACATGATAATTATTAAATTAATGACAGCTGCTGATACAGAAGTCACTATTTTGGCATGTTTTTTCAGGAAAAAAGATCGACTCCCATATATCACGGAAACAAGGGACAGTCTATAGATTATTGTTCCTAGTACAGCACATAATACTACAACTAACTAAAAAAAATATTTGCATTTAATCATCATATAACAAGTCACACTGTTCATCACAACACATGTATTTAATATTAGATTTATTATTGTTTAATGTTTTCTGTATAAATTAATGGTGAAAATATATCGAATAAAATTACTTCTTCTGTAAGATAAAAATCTTAAAAGTTTAGGAAAATTCTGTTATATTTTTATCAACTTTTTTGCTTTTGTAAATTAATATGTCAAGGGCAAAAGTTTTTTTCGGTAATGGAGATGTTAAATATTTCATTAGAGATATAGAGATCAAATAATAATAGCCGCAGTACAGTGCCCTGTGGAACTCCAGAAAAAACCTTTTTTTTGTATTGCTTACGATATAATTAGTATTAACATCCTGCTGTCTAACTTGCAGGTAACATTTTAATCCGCTAACAAATTAGAACTACTCACTATTTCAAAGGCTTTTTCCAAGTCAACAAAAATGCACATTGTTTTTTCCAATTTGTTTGCGGCTGCATAAATTCTGATATAGATTAAATACTATCATTTACATAAATATGGTGCGGTGATGTATATAAAATTGACATTTAGTTTCGAAACTAATCATATTCCACACTATGGTTCTATATATATATATATGATAGTTTGGTTAGAATCTGATGTTAACTAATCAAGATTTTAGGGAACTATATACACTTATTTTAGACTTGTTTTGTGTTTAAATGGCGAATAAAATTCAATGAGGTTTAAGTAGTATTTATGGAATATTCAACAATATTTTAAAAAATTATTCTGATTCAAATTCTAAGTTAACTTTTTTCATTGGTTTTTCAACATAGTAGGCATATTTTAATTTATAATATTTCCTTATATATCAATTTATTTAAAAATTCGAATAAAAATGACCAAAACCTGGTTGATACTGTGGTTTATGTTTTAAATTGGGATTGTGGTTATGTATTTCTCATATAAAAGTTATCATATTACCATAAAAAACACAGCAGACCCAGTAACGGCTAATCTCAGGACTTTGGAACCTGTTGGCAAATAAGGTTCCTTATCTCTTGTCACTGGATTCGTTCTATATGTTTTGACACTTGTTTCGAACTCTAAAAGGAAATACTGAATAACTATGGTAAGAATTATTTATCTCTAAAATAGATGTCAACAAAAAGCGCAAGTAAACTGTGTTATGTTTGAGACATATATTTACCTGGTCTCGGCTCTTCATCCTGTTCTGTACCATGTAAATCCCATTCCCATTGGATAACGCTTTGCTTTCTTCTCCAAAGTTCCAAGAAAACCGTAGCTAAAATCAAGTTATCGATGTATGTAAATAGTAAATAGTCTAAATATTAAATAACAGACCTCCCACCTTAATGGGTGAAACTATTCCATTTGCGTAGGAGGTGAAATATCTAGAAATCACTCTAGATAGATCACTTAATTGGAACTCCCATCTGGAAAAGGTAATCCACAAAGCAAAGCTGTCCTAATGGACATGCCGTCGTATTTGTGGCAAATCCTGGGGCATTGGTCCCCAACAAATTTACTGGATCTATATCACGGTCATCAGACCAATGATCCGAAAGGATCACAACAGACGGCCAAATCCAAACTCTCTGGACGGCAGAGACTAGCATGCATGACCGTAACGGGAGCAATTAGCACCACACCGTCAGCTGCAATGGAAATCCTCCTGGATTTACCCCCTCTTCATATATATCTGAAGAGAGAGGCCAGGTGGGCAACCTACAGACTGCAACAAGTTTCCATTAATATGCCGCAGACTAATATCATGGAGTGGAACAGGTTGCTGGATGACATAGAGAATCACAGCATCCTGGGAATGCCCTCGGATACTATACCTACCATGACCAACTACGAGCTGACCTTCAACATCCTTTCTCCAGAAAGAGATGAGTGGGATTGGAATAAAGCCGACCTACTGAAGGCAGACAGTTGCTGGTTTACAGACGGCTCCAAAACTCCCGAGGGAACAGGAGCCGAAATACATAGCTACAGACCAAGGGTGCGGATATTCTCAAGCCTAGGTACTCATGCAACTGTTTTTCAGACTGAGGTTCATGCCATTGAACTGTGTGTACGAAGGCTGGAATATATGCATCTTACACGCAGATCAATAAAAATTTTCTCAGATAGCCAAGCAGCTATAAAAGCTCTTGGCTCCTACCGGTGTAACTCCAAAAACGGTATGGAATTGTCAGAAAGTTCTAAATCATTTGAGCAAAAACAACAAAGTGACTCTGGTCTGGATACCCACCCACTCTCGTATGGAAGGTAACGAAATAGCGGATTCCTTAGCCAGAGAAGGAGCGGGATCACGATTTATCGGACCAGAACCAATACTTGGCATATCCTCAAGTACTGCCAAGATGGTTATCTCAACCTGGGCTGAAAGGAAAACTCTCCAGTATTGGCAAGAGTTACCAGGATTAGTTAATTCGAAGGCGTTTATAAAATACCCTTTGAAATCAAGAGCTAAGAAACTTTTAGAGTTAAACAGGGTAAACCTGAAAACTTTAACAGGCCTACATGCCACTGACGACTAAACTATCATCTGCATAAACCTGGCCTAGCGAAATACGCCGAGTGCCGTCTATGCCTGGAGGATGATGAGAAGGCAGACCACATCTTATGCACCTGTCTTGCTGTGGAGAGGATCCGATTCTCAATATTTTTTGGCAAAGGGCAACTGCTGCCAGAGGATCTGGACACATTCTCACCCAATAAAGTTATCAGTTTCATTAAGAGACTGAACTTGTTGGGTGAAATATAATTAGGCGTGAGCCACAATAGGCCTGCTGATGGCTGCAGTGGAGAGTCTACTGAGACCCACTCACAACAAACCTAACCTAATGAACGCAAAATGTGACTTCACGCATAGTATTTATCAATTTATTCTTATGAAGAGGAACACGTTAATTGTGTAAGATGAAAGCACCAGAAATCAGCGTAAACCAGTAAAAAAATTGTAATTCTTAACATGGCCCTTCGAGTCGGATTAGAATTTTTAGTATTATGTACCATGATTAACAAATAATAGTAATTAAAAATAAAAGCAATGACATGAAAGTCGGATTGGGATTGCCTTGCCTCACTGAAATCAAAATATTTTGAAAAATACCATACGCACCGAAACACGGAAACCCTGAGAGTCTGTAGTTGCTTTTAACTATTATTTATACAAAAATATACATAATAAATTACTTCAGCGATTAGATATTAAAAAAAAACTGATACAAATATGTAATAATTTCAAAGTTACTACTGGTTAACTTACCCCACAAGCTCATGAAAATTGCAAAAAACACTGTGGCTGGATTATCAAACAGATAAGTCAATCTTGCAAATTTGCAGCTGTCGATAAGTTTTTGATATTTACATGCTTTATCACACAAGGGGCATAGCGTTATGTTTCCTGGGCCTGCTGGATCACAAATTTCTTTGCTGGAATATCAAATATTTTAAAATGGTTGTTCTTTTATCTAAAAATGTATATTTGTCTACCTTGTGCAAAACAGGTAACATTTGTGCCAATATTATGCAAAGTGCAAGGTGTCCTCTACAGCTTAAAATGGTGCATATCTAGACTGGCTAATAACAAAAATTAATATAGGGTTTAAACGTTTTTTATTATCCTCGTGTTAATAAATACATCACACGTAATATATAGATAAAACCACGAAGATGAGAACATGGCCATTGCTATGCGCAATATACAATCTTGTCCTGAAATAACACCGATAATAAATATAGAACTTCAAGTTCATCAGTATAAGCATGACATAAATCACAAGTGGGTAATAATTAAACAATGCTCACGACAACAGGGTCCTATGTGATCACAAAAAATACTGTAATCAACCTTTAAATTAATTATCTAGTTCTTTGTGTAAGATGAAAATTTAGTAATTTAAGTGTTAATAATTTAATTTAATTGTTCTAAAATTTAAACAGCTTTAACACAAAATTAGGGTTAAGTCACATAGAACTCTGTTACCTTGATTATTTTTGTACTCTTATTCAAATGTGCCTAGTTGTGGAAAGTGTTTTAAATAACACAATTAGATAGAGATGCAAAAATAACAGTGAGAAAATGATAATGGAGACACAAAAGGCATTTCTTCCAACCTCTTAACTTTTTTGAGGATTATTAAACAGTGCTTAAACGCATTTCTATATTATAAACAATAAGTCTCTATTAATTCACTTCAGAAACAAATCCACTACACACAAGAATTAAATTTTTATGTGTTCTTTCTTACGTGGGAATATTGTCGTCGCTGTCTATAGTGAAAAGGCCATATAAAAAACATAGTGTACCAACTATCGCAGGCGCAAAGAGCATCTTTGTATAAAAACCTAACCAACAAAAGTATAAAGCAATCTTGTCTCCAAAGTACTTTCTAACTAAATTTAGTGGTTGCCTCTTCATCCATTTACCTGGTCTTGCCCATTCCAAATACAACAGCTAAAATACACAACTTATTTAAATGGAGTGGTCAAATAAAATCCCGTAATGGGCTCTGTGGGAATTCCTCTGGAACTAAGGTTTCTAAATATTTTTGAAATGGGTCATTTTATATCCAATAACTACACGAATATCCAGAAAATTCTTAAGCTTAAGGCATCTTGAAAAATTTGCTAAAATAGGTTCCTTATAGTATTAAGCATTCAAAATGAGTTGCCCATGCAAATGAAAACATTGGGAACTAAAATCACCACGACGCAGAATTGTGTACCAGAATTAATTTTTGGCAAGACAAAACCTAAATTTGCAAGAATTCATTCTGGGAAAAAATCCTTTATTAGCATCTACAGAAATGGTCGGTACATAACGACATTAATATGAGTATTCCTAAAAACAAATAATTTAGGAGTAATGAGCAGGCAAAGAACACTAGTAATGTGCGACCATTCTCAGTTCGTCAGTTGCTTTTGTATTATATAAAAGTGGTGTTGTATTTTTGATTGTTATTGAGGGCGTAAAATCTTTTTTATTTAACATTTGTTAATACAGTTATTTATGATATTACCGTATTCAAAATATTAACCAAAAAAGTGTCGTTATTTTTAAAATACATATTTACTTGGATTTAAAAAAAATTGCACGCATTTACACACTGTATTTTAAAGTTTTTAAGGAAGTTTATTTTACATCTGCTTTGTATTATAGTCCTCTAGCAAATGGACACGTATTACCGAAGTTAGTGCTTCTCCCGTCCCAATCAATAATGCTTTCTCCCATATAGACCAATCAAATTAAGCAAAAATCAGGCCCATTTTCACGATAATTTATAACCATTCCCGACCAATACCATTCGATTCAGTTTTTTTTTTGAATTCTCATGGTCAATTTTGCCGTACGTTATATGAGCAAGAATTTAATTTATAAACAATTAAAGTTGTGAAAATGATGAAAATCAACGTTTCTAAATATTCAACTTCAAACGCTGCGAAAACGGCAACAGATAGAGAAAAATTGCTCAGAACATTTTTTATAGAGCTTTAAATTCCCTTCAAAAAAGTCCGCGACGGCATATCTCTACGATGAATAGTTAATGCGTTGCAATGAGTTAAATGTTTATTATTTTTCTACTGCGTACTGGTCAGCTGTATACGCAAAGCGTATCCACTTTTTTCCACATAAGAAACAATTTTCTTCGAAATTAAATTGCGGCACACTTAAACGACGTGGGTATCGCTCTTTTGGAATTCCAGAGCCAGGCTTCAAATTATCTTTTGAGGAATACGCTTTTCTACACTTATCATGAACAGTAACTTCATTAACATTTTCTATTTGATTCCATTTCTTATCCTCACGTTTCTTGCTGTTTTCTATAAACGAATCGATTCCCTTTTGTTTTACTGTTACAGTCTTGCCCATTTGCAGAGTTCCTTCACATATAAAACAATTTTCTTCTAGCGACATTTTTGATCGGTTTATTTTATATTAATCAACAGCACAACCACAATGATAATGTAAAAATTGCTCACAACCAGTACACTGTATAACTGCGTTATAACTGCGACGACTATTAGCATCAAACTGAACAGCTCATAACTTAATAATAATTTATCTTATAACTTAATAATAATTTTCCAGGTCTTTTGAGTATACATAAAAGTATATAATAATTATATCTAGACCAAAAAAAGTGATAAATACATTTGCTAACGTTGTAAAAATAAGAAAATTATGAAAGATTTACAGCAAGTCTACTTTCAAATGGTCTGCGCAGGCGGCCATTACGCGGCATACGAGTCTGTTAATCGCGCATGCGCGTTACTTGTACAGCCGACTGATATACAGCAGAAAAATAATAAATATTTAAATCATTGTAACGCCTTAACTATCCATCGTAGAAATATGCCGTCGTGGACTTGTTTGAAGGGAATTTAACGCTCTATAAAAAATGTTCTGAGCAATTTTTCTCTGTCTGTTGACGTTTTCGCAGCGTTTGAAGTTGAACATTCAGAAACATCGATTTTCATCATTTTCACAACTTTAATTATTTATAAATTAAATTCTTGCTCATATAACGTACGGCAAAATTGACCATGAGAATTCAAAAACATACTGAATCGAATGGTATTGGTCGGGAATGGTTGGAAATTATCGCTTTGAAAAACCCTTAATTTTACTGATCTAAGAGTTTTCATCTATCTATTTTCTTCACGATACCACAGCTATTGATGATATACACAAACCCCGTGTATTCCTTGGGGAAATAGTAAAAGTGGATTGTCCTATCCACATTTTTCCTTGAGTGACAATTGCATACACAACAATTCGTATTATTCGCCGTTTTCTTCGACATGTGGAATATATGTTCAATCTTCAATTCTGAATGCAGAGAAAATCTAAGGAATCAACAGCAATCCCTTTTTTCTGCGAGAGGTTCCGATTTCGGTAAAATGAGGGTCAGTCAGAGGTGTCTGGAACTGTACACATTTTCAGTATCTTTGGTAAGAATTTTATTGGTGTTTATTAAAAATGAATTACCTGTTTCAAAAAAATTGTATTAATTCATACAAGAAAAATAATAACTTACTATGATGCATCGTATACAGCTTAATCAAAACAAATCTAAGCCTTACGTTTGCATTTACATGGGCAATTTGACAAAAAAAAATTAATTCGTTATATTCGTTTAACAATAGCGGCTCTTAGAGAAGATAACATGATTACCTAAATAATTACAACTGATAAATGATTACGTTTTTATAATACCTACTCTGATAACAAACTAGATTGAAAATGGCTATAAACAAATAAATTGTTTAATTTACCCTTCTGTCCAACACTTTTCCGTCACTTGCTTCTCTGTCCCATCTACCTTCATGCAGTGGAAAACAAGCGAAAAAAGTATAATCATTTAAAAGTCTTCTAATACCAACCTAAAAAAGTAAAAATATGTATTCTGTAATTAACCGAGCTCGATAACGCAGTGTGCCAGACGTAGCTGGTTCACTGCCTATCGACTCCCGGGTTCAATCCCGTATTCATTTCTGACAAAGTCAAAAAGATTGGTTGTGTGTTTGGTGTGTATGTGTGTGTGCGCGCGCTTTTTTTCAACTGAGTAACCCTTGTCCGTGAGCTCCGGTTTTGGTTTGGGGGTTGTCTAATTTATGTGGTGCGTTTTAGGTTTTTTTTTGTGTAATTTTCATTAAACATAAAATGAACTAACAAAGAGTGTGTCGTTAATGACGAAAAAAATGTTATAGACAAATCTAAGAAAGATTTTCATTTTAGCACAATATATGTCTGTATGACTGCTGTTCGCGAGACGTTATGAAAAAGGACTTTTCCATAACATCACGAAGAGCTGCCTTGAATTTTTGCAAGCAGGTGTGCGGGTTTTGAAACACCCTGTCTACAAGGTCACGCATATTCTGATATATTTTACATACGAACATAACTCTCTTATAAATTTAAATTTAATTTCAGTAATTACAGCATTTACGAATTTACGATAATCTGAAGTCAAACCTCCAAATTAAACAAATTACTAGGCGAGCCGTAAATAAATATGGCGGAGGTGCCGGTGATATCGAACAAAATTAATATCAGCCTATCCATCATCCTCCTCGCCTCAATTAATTAGAGTAATTTCGTAGACATACACTAAACTTATATAATTTTCATTTTTATTTCACCACCAGCCCCTACACTAAATATAATGACGGCTAGTTAAAGTGCAACATGACGGAAGAGCAAAACATACAGGGTGTCCCAACCACAAGTAGGCACCCTGAATAACTTTGGAGATAAAATTTTTTTGAAAAATTGGTGAAACACGTCGACCTTGTTTCCAAGGGGGACATATTTTAATGTAATACTTGTATACCTATCATCATCCCTCTACCCTACACGGCCACCCCCTCAAAAAATTCAAATGGCAAAGGGGGTCGAGTGATACATCTTTTGAAAGGTCTTTCAATTCTCTACATAACTGTGTATTTTTTAAACTTTTATCGATTCGTTCCTGAGAAATAATTGTTTCATTATTTTAGGTTCGGGATATAAAAATAAAAGAAGCAGTTTAAATTATCGTATGTATTGTTCAAAATGACCCCCACCGACTTCCATACAGTAGTATAATCCGTCCTGAAATTCTGTCCGAACATTTCTGAACACATCTCGAGTCAATAAACGGCATTCTAGAACAATTCTTTCACGTAACTCTTCCAGAGATGCGGGTTTTGTTGCAAATACCTTCGATTTCAAATGTCCCCACAGAAAAAAATCCAAGGGAGTTAAATCGGGTGACCTAGCGGGTCACTCCACAGGACCTCTTCTTCCAATCCATCGCTCAGGAAACCGATTATCCAAAAATGTACGGACTGCTGTAGCAAAATGTGGGACCATCCTGTTGAAAAAACAGTTCGCCCTCTAAAAGATTATCGTCTTCTTCGAGGATTTGGGTAATCATTGGGTCGATGTTATTTTCTAACAGATTGAGGTACCTTTCGCCATTTAAATTGTCAGGAATAAAAAACGGCCCGACAATGTGATCCCCTAAGATGCCAGCCCAAACTTAACTTCTGAGGCTTTTGGGTATGAGTTTCCATGAACAAATGTGGATTCGTTTCATTCCAATACCTACAATTGTTCCTGTTCACCTCACCATTTAACTGAAATGTTGATTCATCAGAAAAACACGTATTGTACAGTAGATTGGCATTACCGTTTAATTGTTCACTAAAAATCTCACAGAATTCAAGCCGACGATCGGGATCATCTTCGTTTAATTCGTGTATCAATTTAAATTTATATGGATGAAATTTGTGGGCCTTTACAATTCGATGAACACCAACCCTTCTATCTGGGTGATTTCTATTGCATATGCGCTCCAGCACAATTATCGTTTTTAAAATAAATGCTGACAATTTCTATTCTCTCCTGAAGGGTATGAACCATTTTCAGAACTCACTCTGGTAAAATGTATCCCGATTTAAAATTGCTTGTGAACAAATTAATGTTCAAGGACTATCAAATATCTTTTATTATTCTAAAACTAAACGGACAAGGAAAGTGCTTTTTGTCGAAAAAACTCGTGTTGATTTGAGAGCACTAAAAAATGTATTTTTTTTTGTAAATTCCAATACCCAGTGCCGTGTATTTTATATTTTTTAAACGATTTCGAATGTGTGTAATCATCAAAAATAAAAATTATTTTCCTTAAGAACGAATCGATAAAAGTTAAAGAAAATATACAGTTATGTAGGGAATTGAAAGACCTTTCAAAAGATGTATCACTCGACCCCCCTTGCCATTTGAATTTTTTGATGGGGTGGCCGTGTAGGGTAGAGAGATGATGATAGGTATACAAGTATTACATTGGAAACAAGATCGACGTGTTTCACCAATTTTTCAAAAAAATTTTTATATTCAAAGTTATTCAGAGTGCCTACTTTTTGTTGGGACACCCTGTATGATTACCGAATAAAGTATCTTAAATATGATTTTAAATTTTGTACACGTGTAATATCATTTTCAAAGTCATTTAGGTAATGACAGTAATAATTTACTAACATAAATGTTTGTAAAAACCACAAAATTTATATTTTCAAGGCCGGCTTTATACACAATTACGTATTAAGAGTTTTGCAGGCGCTATTGTAGCTCCTTTTTAAAATTGTTGTATTTTACGAAACAACTTTGTTGTACTTTTTTAGGCCCATTATTTTTCATAGACTCTGGGCCATAATACAGCCCGGCTTGGTGGGTTTAATAATAAGCGTATCTCTTACCTTATCCGTGTCATCAAATTTCACTCTTAATAGTATCTGCATAACTATGAGACTTCTTTGGGCACTAGAAAAACATGTGACCCTGTCTTTAACGACAAATCTAAAAAAGAAAAACAGTAAAAATAACATAATTTAGAACAAATTCATTGTAAAAGTTCAATTAAAATATGGAATAAAATGGAAACATAATGACGCTAAAAATTTTAATTATTCTGTTCTCTGAAGCCAATAAAATTTATTACATTAGGATTACTAATATTCTCAATTACTTTCGAGGATTCCTCAAAATTATCTATCACGAGTATAACCGCTACTCACATCGCAGCTTCGAATTACAATATGCCTCAGTAGAAGTTATTCAAAATTTAATTTACAACAAAAACCTTACACAGTTGGATATGACGGTATGTCAGGCAAAATGCAACAATTAAGCTTAGCATACATAGCGGAAACTAACATATATTATAAATTTTTCATTTGAAATCGGAACAGTACCCCTAATCTGGAAACAAGTATTAGTTAAACCAATACCTAAAAATACCAGGATAAGCACCATCACGGAACTTAGACACATTAGTTTACTTTCAGTTACCACAAAAATAGCTAAATCCCTTATCCATGGTCAACTAATACCTTATGTGCTAGACCATAATGTAATTCCCAGAAGACAGTCGGGTTTTCGAAAGAATCACGGAACATCCATAACCTTGATCACTATTCTCGATGATATTTAGACGTCAATTAATTCTGATAAAGTCACTTCCTTGACCTTATTAGATATATCAAAAGCTTTTGACTCCTTAATCACCGAACTGCTAATACAGAATAATATCTTAATGAGGCTCACGTCTTACTAAATCGTTTTCAATATACTCGTCTTGACACCACAAGTAGAAGAAGACTCTCTGACAAATGCTTGTTACTCTCGGAAGTGCCCCAAGGCTCATGATTTAAATGAAATAAAAAATTGGACCCTTTAGAATTCACTCCTATTAAATCCAGATAAATGTAAAAATATAGTCTTTGGCACTACAAATAAGTTAAGAGTTCTCACTCACTTTCAACTGTTAATTAACAATATAATTATAGAACAAGTTGACAAGGTGAAAAACTTTATTCCTCATATATCGGAAGTCCATAGAAAATGTTTCTGCTCTTTTAAACAGATTTCAAGCTTTAGAAATATCTTTGATAGTTATTATATTTCCATTTCGTGCCGTAAAAATAACAGTTATCTTTGCAAATTTATGTATCTTATAAATTCATACATAGGAAAATAAGATAATTCTTTAAAAAATTGTTTTTTTATTCATTTTTTTAAATCGCTTTACGTACTGCTCTTCCCGATCAGCACCTTCCGTGGCATCGTAGAATGAAGGCTCTTGATGAATTAAATCGTGGTTGTACTCAAAAAAATTCTTCCACTTTTTTTGCCAGCGGTGCCAAAGTGACTCGTTTTTATCTTGATCTTTGTGGTCATCCTAAAAACAAAAATTATACAGACATTTTTAGAATTAGATTTAGGACCAGTTTTTCCATCCCTCATTTATGTGGGACATAAATTCCATGGAAACGATTGCTGGTATCCAAGGAAGTAATCCACAAAATATATTTAATTGGAGATGGAAAACTGGCCTTAGTGTTTCTTTTTGAGAGCTTACCCAAGCTTTGACGGAAATTGTTATAAATCTTTTAATAGGCAGTTTCATTCCCATAAATGCGGCGTATCGTGTTTTTGTTTTCCATGGCAAGTGGATTTTTAAAAACCACGTTCTACCATCGAAAGATAAGTCTTTATGTTCCAATTCTAATTCTAGTCCTTCTTTTACCAAGTTTTCCTAAACAATAGACTTTTTATTAGGGTGATATCCATTGTAATATTAAAAAAAAGAGAAATTTTAAAGTTAGGGAAAAACTTTTTCCTTAATTTGATTAATGGGTACCTTGGAACCAAATTTGCGGATGCCCACTTTTTTATAAAAAGTGTAATATTATTGACCCGATATCCAAGATAATTTTATCTTTAGATAAAAATGGCCAGAAGTCCATATTTTTAGCAGATTATTAGATTAATTTTTAATAAATAGCAGCTGTTTGTGCAAAAGTTGTTTAATTATTTACTATTGTTCATTACCGATTTCAACAAATTTGTTTCAATAATGTAGAGAGATGCTTTTGTAATAAATTTTCTGTTGGATTACATCCTTTCCCACTAACTATATATGTAATATACAGTAGTATTTCATATAGGTATACCATAAAGCATGGAATTTAAAAATCCAGATTCATTTTCCAATAAAATTTTAAGTAAAGAAAAAACAACGTATATTTGAAAGACCTTTATTTAGTCCAAAACCCTAACAAAATTAAACTCAGAGAGAAGCTACTGTAACATACAGCTTGATTATGACCATGTCACCTTGATTTTTAGAAAAATTATTGTTAATGATTTATGACATTTGTTCTTTTGATTCCAAGTTCTAAAATGTAGTTAATAAAATTTTCTCAGTCGAGGATTGTTACCTGCAGCATTTGAAATATTATTTCAATTTATATATGCATAAAATGCTTTTGTAATTCGTTTGTTAAATAGTTCATACCTGGAAAACTTTTCTCCTGTCCCTTCGCTTCGCTTCGGCTTCTGTCATTACACCTAACTCCTCTTCTTCGTATACCAAGACCATGTCGATTTTTCGGCGACCATCTCGGAAATACAAACTTTCTGGGTCTAAAATCTATTAAAAGTGTTTGTAATATAAATAAATAATACCGGTTTCACGTTAACTTTATATTATTCCTCCAGGTGACGGAATATTTACTGCAGTTTTGAAGGAATGTAAAAAGGAAACAAATATATTAAATGCAATTTTTGCTGTTGCTAAGATGTCAAGAAACACATTTCAAAATGTTGCCTCTGTAAGGGGAAAAATAAGTTAACATGAAATAACTATCCCTCTGACTAAAATAGTTTTTAAAGAAAAATATGTTTTCACCTTAGGCTTAGGCTTTAAAATATACAGATATGCTACAATTTTAACTTGTTTTGTTACTTGAGCCAATTGGCTCTTGAAAATCCATTAGCGGGGCTTCCTCTAAATATGTAAAAATTGACTATAGCCATTTGTATGACAAGGGAGAAAAGTGCATAATTTCCTCCCGCGGATAGTTTGATCAATATCCAAGGAAGGAAATGACACTTTGCTCCTGTGTAATACGTATGATTTTTTCTACGACCATTTACAGTGTTTTACATTGGTTTTACATATATTTTATTATATTTTCTTATGCATGACAATCAAAAAAACCAAATATGTCAAAATGTCATAATACGTATTTAGATAAGTAAATATTGTTAAAAATCAAAGTATATGGAACGTTGCTAAGGTTGCTTCTTGTTTTCAAAATAAACAAACTTCCAAAAAGTTTATAATAATGTATTCCGAATGTGAAAATGAAGTTCCTCAAGATATTCTGGAAGAAGCAAACGTGGTTTCGTTAAATCTATTACCGTTAAAGTCTCGTGAAAAATATGAAAAAGAGTACCAGCTATTTAATTGTTGGATGGAGACTAGGCAAATAAGAAAAATATGTGAAGAAGTGGTCCTATTTTACTTTTCCAAAAAATGCGCCGATTTGAAGCCTTCAACATTATGGAGCAAATACAGCATGTTGCGATCTACACTCCAAATTAAAGATAATATCGACATTAAAATCTGTTTCAAAGAAAAGCATTCATTTTCAGGAAGTTTGTGTATCAATAAAAGAAGTCTATACACTACTATTACAGCTATTTGAAGTTTTTACTTGTTTGCTTCCAGGGGGGAGCCAAAGTATTTTCCTCCCTAGGGAAGCAAAGTATTACTTTGCTCCCTGAAATGAGGGAGCAAAATAGTATTTTCTATGTAGGGAGTAGAAAAAATAAATTTAATGAATTAAAAATTAAATTATAAACAAATTATTCCAATGAAATTTAGTAGAAAATATTTTTGTCTCTTACCTCTTCCTTTTCGGCTGGTGTAATCGGTGCGGACTTTACTGTAGATTCTTCGGGTGTATCTTGTACCAAAGATGGCAGTGGCGTTCCGGGTAGAGTCATTTGGGAGTCGTCGTTACACTGGGGACCAAATGCATCCTTAATGGCGGAGAAATTGTTTAATTGTGGCTAAAAGAATAAGCATGTGTTGATCATAGACCGAAAAATTAAACACGTTCTTATTGATTAACAGGAAGATGGCAGACGTTGATGGGATTTTTGTTTCTATAAACTTCATTTTTAAATACACCCAGAAGAAACAACTGAGTGAAGTCAGAAGATCCACGTGGCCACTGTACAAGATTCACTAGTATTAATAGTAATTTTTAATTCATTCTGTAAATATGTGTTATGAGTGAATGGTGTTAGCTGAGGAAGTGCTATTGTTAATACTCGAGAGTTTACAGAAACATTAATATCTCAAAAACGGTTGACCAAAGGACAAAATTATCTGATATAAAATAATAGACCAGTCAAATTAAGGGTTTTTCAAAATGATAATTTCCAACCATTCCCGACCAATACCATTCGATTCAGTATGTTTTTTGAATTCTCATGGTCAATTTTGCCGTACGTTATATGAGCAAGAATTTAATTTATAAACAATTAAAGTTGTGAAAATGATGAAAATCGATGTTTCTGAATATTCAACTTCAAACGCTGCGAAAACGGCAACAGATAGAGAAAAATTGCTCAGAACATTTTTTATAGAGCGTTAAATTCCCTTCAAAAAAGTCCGCGACGGCATATCTCTACGATGAATAGTTAAGGCGTTACAATGAGTTAAATATTTATAATTTTTCTGCTGTATATCAGTCAGCTGTATAAGTAACGCGCATGCGCGATCAACAGACTCGTACGCCGCGTAATGGCCGCCTGCGCAGAACATTTTAAAGTAGACTTGCTGTAAATCTTTCATAATTTTCTTATTTTTACAACGTATACAGCTGACCAGTATGCAGTAGAAAAATAATAAACATTTAACTCATTGTAACGCCTTAATTATTCATCGTAGAGATATGCCGTCGTGGACTTTTTGAAGGGAATGTAACGCTCTATAAGAAATGTTCTGAGCAATTTTTCTCTATCTGTTGCCGTTTTCGCAGCGTTTGAAGTTGAATATTTAGAAACATCGATTTTCATCATTTTCACAAATTTAATTGTTTATAAATTAAATTCTTGCTCATATAACTTACGGCAAAATTGACCATGAGAATTCAAAAAAAAACTGAATCGAATGGTATTGGTCGGGAATGGTTGAAAATTATCGTGAAAATGGGCCTGATTTTTGCTTAATTTGATTGGTCTATAAATTTAAAATATTCCAAATTCAGCAAAAAAAATATATAACGTTCCATTTAAAAAAAGTTGTAGTGTCCTGTGTATTTGTATGCTCCAACTGAAAAATTTTAATTACATGTTCGAATTCTGCACAAAAAAATAAAAGAGTTGCTATTGATGTTTTTTTTAACTAGAGTAGAAAAATGCCTGAATCTTTATATAGCTGCCGGTTCCTGTATATCGATAAGAGGAAAGATTCCGGAATTACATATTTAAGAGTTTATTTAATCCACTTGGCAAATCTATTTATAGTTAGTAACGTTATGGTATTCATTTATTTTTAATAAGTCGCAGGGCAATATCAAATCTATAATTGTGACGTCGCAGATTGTATTTTTTATTCCATTCATGGATTCACTGATTAATATAGATGTGGCTGCTTACGTAAGATGTGTAAGACTTATCACTGTTCAAATGTCAGTAATCTTTTACGACCTACATAATCTAAGAATAAATATAATTTTGATTATGTGAAAGAAAATGGCTAAATAGCTTATTCTGCGGATTCCTTAGGGTTAAATACAAATCGACCTAAAAGAAGATGTTGTTTCTAGTTCTGGCTTCCAGACATTTGAGCAGTGAATATTTAAATGCGAAGTCGAGCATGGTAGCCAAGTGGGGAAAGCGTTTATAGCTATTTACTCGTTACCAAAGGTAGATGGTTCGGTTCCATCCTGTAGTGGGTAAAGCGTTTATAGCTATTTACTCGTTACCAAATGTAGATGGTTCGGCTCCATCCTGTAGCAAGTTAGAAATTTTATTTGTAATTTGTTTAGGACTAAGATGGGTGGGAGAATTGTCGATGCCCTAGATGTGGTTCGGATTCGACAATAAACTGTAGGGCCTCGTCACTCTTTACCCAACACAAAATCCTAGGATTTTCCAGAAGTTAAGAAAAGCATGTTAAAATATCTACAGTGTGACCCAGTGAGACACCCCCATAAAATTTGTATTTAACATCCGATTTTGACTAACTTATTTCAAATTGAATGTCAGATTAGAGCCTGTATACGAGAGTATTAGTTAATTAGTGGTGTAATTATGGATCAATTAAGTGTAAGAGACAAATTTTAACTTGTGCTTCATGTTGAAGATAATATTTTTTCGGTAAGAGAGATTGCCAAAAAATTTAATTTAATAACAGACATTCTAATAGACCTACAATAGTTAGCAGAAATACCGTACACCCCATAAATAAAGTTTTCCACGAAACAGGTGGTGTATCAAAGCATATTCTTAAAAAATCCATGTCAGAAGATTAAAAATAATTAGCAAATATTAAAATAATAATAATAATAATAATAATTAGACAGAGATACCCGCAAGATGATGAATATTCACAGAAGTATTCATTCTAGATCGTCCGTTCCTCGTGTGTACCTCCCACGTCAACGGGGGGACCGAGGACTCTTGAGCCTGGAGTGTACGCATGGCAGAGTAGTACTGAGTATGGCATGTAACATTCTCAGGAACTCAGATCCCCTCTTGCGGTTTGTGAAACAACACGAAACTGTAGGAGTTGAAGCAGGACTGTTCAAGGCAGCAAAAAGAGCCGCAGATGAACTCGGTCTCGCATTTGACATCAGGCGAGGAGGCCGGCGAGGTGCTGATGTAGAATCAATCACCGAACTTCAGCCAAATCGTCTGAAAGCCCGAATCAGAGCTGCCGAACAGGAAAATCTGTTTCGGCAGCACGTCGATAAACCCCAGCATGGTGTCTTCTATAAGAACATAGAAACGCTGGGTTTATCGACCAGGCTGACATTCGCCCTTCTAAGGTCAGTCGGGCTTAAGTCAGAGACCGAGGGATTCATTATGGCCTGCCAAGATGGTGTTATCAACACCTTGGTCTACCGTAGCCGCGTGTGGCGTGTAGAGGTTCCTGATATCAACTGCAGAACCTGCCATCAGGCGCCGGAACCGCTCATGCACTTACTATCTGCATGCCCCATATACGCGATTTCGGCCTACATCCACCGACATAACGCGGCTTTACGAGTGCTATATATACTACCATCTAAGGCACTCGTACGGGGTAGACCAGACACCAGTGCTGCTTTACGTCCCCGAAGATATTGTGTCGGTTGTCGAGAACGAGAAATGCCGGATTTACTGGAACTACTCGTTCCCGACTGTCAGGCTAATCCAAGCCAACAAGCCTGACATAGTCCTCCTCGACCATCAACTCAAGGTGATGTATGTCATTGAGTTCTCGGCACCTACGGAGAAAAACATCACCTTGAAGGAGGAGGAGAAACGGATCAAATATCGCAATCTCCGGTACGAGCTCCAAATGCTGTACCCAGGTTACTCGGTCAAAATGGTCGTCCTAATAATCGGTGTACTCGGAGGGATAAAGCCTACGCTGCAGTTGGAACTGAACATCATACCGGCCTTCCAAAAATCAGCCGAGTGGCTGGCAGGCCAAATACAGAAGGCGGTCATTCTGGGTTCTCTCCGTCTGCTTAGGCCACACGATTCTGGTATCTACAGTCACTAACCCTGCGAGATGTGGGGAGTGGCTGTAGTTGATGCGCCAGCGCGACTCCCGTTAGGCGTAGGAGGCCACGGGAGGATTGGCCGGAATATCCGATATATTCCGAAAAAAAATAATAATAATACTAATAACACATTTATTATTTGTCAATAAATTTACAAGTTCAAAATTGTACAAAAAAAGTATATTACTGACTATAGACATATAAATGACAGGTTCAGAATTCTGAGAATAACAGATTCTGTTCTTCCACAGATGTCAACCAAATTAAATTGGAAATATTCTAGTGATGGAGATATGACAAAAAATTATAAAAAAGAAAGAGAAAAAAGGAAAAGAGAGAGAAAGATAAAGAAGAGAAGAGAAATTAGGTTAACGAGATTAAAAGTTGAGATCATTGGTTTTGCAATAAATTCCTCTTAAGTTTAATATTGACGGTATTATATGACATATTGAAATATATTTCTGTCATTTTATTGACGCAGATTGCAACATTATAGGAAAAAGATCTTTTAAAAATTTTTTTCGCGGTGTTGGGGAATGATAAGTATATTTTTCCTACGGATGTTTATACTGTGCACATCCATCCTAAATCTTAATTTATCATATAAATAAGATGATGACTTAAATTTTAAGATTTTATAAAACAAACATAAGAAGGTGCCTTGAAGAAGGCGAAATGTGGCCATTTAAACTGAAAATTTTACATATTCTGGAACGGGGAGATGAGGAAAGAAGTTGGGAATTCTGTTTGTGGGCTCAGGACAATAGAAACTTTTTGAAGGAAATTTTGTTCAGTGACGAAGCCACGTTTACTACAAATGAGGTTGTCGGACATAGTAAGTGATAAGTGTATCCCTTTGGTGGTCAGCGCTACTGTGTGGTCAATACCTGTTAGACATCACTGATGTCGTGGTGACTATAGCGATCTGCAAAGCAGGTACCAAGAGCTGCGACTTCTAACCCTGGTGGGCTAAACTATATACTGAATAAGATTTTCAGGAAACAACTACTCAGCGGACAAAAACCCCGACCTGCGTTGAATTATACCTACAAGTTTTGTTTAGTAGCTAAGATCATTTGTCAATTCCTCTTATTCAATATATAGTTTAGCCCACCAGGTCTAGTGAGAAATTGACAAATGATCCTAGCTACCAAACAAGACTTGCAGGTTTAATTCAAAGCAGGTCGGGGCTTTTGTCCGTTGAGTAGTTGTTTCCTGTAAATCTTATTCAGGAAATGTCGTACCAAAATTCACGGTACTGGTCTGCGAAAATCCTGATTGGGTCATAAACGCAGCAAAGAGAAAATATTTATATAAAATGAACGTGTGGTCAGGAATACTTAATAACAGAATTATTGATTTGAAGTTTCAATTAGATGAGTTTTTTTGTGCATAACGTAGTAACGGTAAGGGATCTTCTGAATGAAAAATCGGTGGACAAGTCGAAACAGTTCTCTTATTGAGTGGCCGCCAAGATTCCCAGAGTTAACGCCACTCGATTTTTTCCTTTGCGGTGCACGAAAGCAAATAACATATAGTATATTTCAAACTAATTTGTAACAAAATTAAACGTCGGCTTCTTTGGCGGCGGTAATGGGATCAAAGAAGCCGACGTTTTTTATGTTGCAAATAAGTTTGAAATAAACTGTACAAGTCTAGACCGCAATCAGTAAAAGAACTACCCGTTAGAATAACTGAAGCATGTGAAGACATTATACCAGAACAACTGAGAAACGTACAAAAAAGTATGAAGTGTTGGATTGGTGAAAGCAACAAGAATTTGATTAGTGTTCATTTTCATTTCCGGCAATAATTTTGTTAAATATTGTTACCAATAGAAACAGTTGTTTCCAAGTTGTTTTTTAACTTTTGGCTCGATGGGTTTCTTGGTCAGAAGAAATAAATTCATAAGAACAATACGATTTCTAATTTTGCCACAGAATTATTAATGTGCAATATATTTTTTTTTTTGAAATTTAGTACAGGCCCATTTCATTTGGGCGCTTAGTCTAGTGGTGTACTCAGATTTTTTGTAAAAAGATCGCCAATACGATTTCTTGAATTTTCCCCTCCAAAAAATTACGCGGTAGGCCTTCGTTTTTTGTAAAAAAAAAAACTGTCCTAAAGTTGAGATTTTATGGAGGTGTCCCTTTTCAAGTATAACCATAAATAAAATTAGAAAGCTTGCCTTAACTATATTATGAAATTTTTGTAAACGAAACACTTTCAACATTAACTAAAAATATGGCACACATTTGTAATTAGCAAACTTTCAACTGCATTTATAAACAAAACAACTCTTAATTAGTCATCAGATTATCATTGGCCATCGCGCAGAGCACGGGCACAGTATAAAAACGTCGCGTAAGCGCTATCTACTGTTGCACGGTCTACCACAGAACCTACTGTTGATCACATGACAGATCTATTGTGAATTGACCAAAAGATACACATTAATAAGATACATTTCATCAGAGGACGTTTACTGATATATATGTATAAATCAGTTAGTGTAAGGAGTCTGTTAATCTAGCAGTTGATTTATAGATGTCTTGCAACCCCGGAATAATTGAAATATTAGCATGGTTTGAAATAAAATTGTAATAATCAATAGGCAATAAAAGTACCTTTTTCAAAAGGAACAAGAACCTCTTCTGTAAGTCTTCCAAAATCCCTAGGGCTTTCCTCGATGCCATTCAAGAATTCGTCTTGGTCTGGTTGTACTGACGACGATTTCGAGTACCTCGTGATGTTGTGAAGAGACTGAGATCGGTTTTTATCGCCTAAGTTGTTGATGACAGTACTGTTTACCTGAGGCGTGGCTTCTCTCTCGAAGCGTACGCTCAGGGGGTACGTTGAGGCTGCACGTACTTTCGTTGCTAGGGCGTCTTGAAGAATCTATAAATTATTAGTAGAAATAAATTGTTTGAATAAAAAAGTTAATGGTTTAGCAGTAGGGAAAAATTATATTAATTTTTACAACTATAATTATCCTCAAACGATTGACTAATACTGTTTTTGTAAGTTTTTTTGTGTCGGATTTGATAACGAATTGTTGCCACAGAATCGAAACACTAATTTTATGTGAACCGTAATATCTAATATTAATGCTATTAGAATAAATTATGCTTGGAGCGTAGGGCTACAAAACAATGAGTTAATCAGTTAATCAATAGGAACTTGCACATTTTTTTTACTTCATAAAAATGTTCTACAATACTAAAAAATAAGATATGCAAAATATGACGCCTTAATTCCCAATAATAAATTTGTTATAAATTATTAAAGTTTCGCGCGCGAGCGAACCGTTTCAAACATGTTCAAAAGCGCGGGAGTAGTCGTGACATCACACCATACAATTTACAAACGACGACGGTGATCCCAGCACTCGACCGCTTGATTTCAGATAAATTTTAAGTGTATACTTAAAAAAATGGAAACAAAAACTCCTTATTTTAAATATTGCATTGTACCGTTGTGTAAGAATACTACAATGAAAGTGCCAGATAAAGTATTTATAATATTGCCAAGAAGATAAGATTCGTCGATCAAAATGGCAAAAAGCGCGTAGAAGAAATGAAAAAGACATTTCACAGAGCAGTAGGTCTCTACATGTGTGTGATCATTTTAATGTAAGTACATTATTAAATACTATATGTCTATCTACTAGTTTTTTGCAGGCGGGCAATAAAATATTCCGAATTCCGAATTATTGAATTTTAATTAGGGTAGGATTGAAGAAAGAATGTGTATACAATGTTAGAAAATAAGATTAGTAGATAGAATATAATTTAGTGATACTAAGTAAAGGTAATTTCCTGGTGCGAAAGTGAACAGCTATTTATTATTATACTGTTCGCAAATACGATTACGAAGGGTATATTGCATTTGATCGGGACATTTCTAAAATCGTTAATATCGCTCGCAGAGAAAAAATCATTTCGTTCGTCATCGAATTCTGAACAACTTTCAAAATGTCCGTCTGTTCATCTCTCCGTCCGTCTGTCCGTCCGTCACGTTTCTTGTAAGCACGATAACTAAAGAAAGAAAAGTCCGATCGAATTCAAATTTGGGCTATAAGTTAGTGTTAGCTAGAGGAAGAAATCCATTGTTTTTGAAAAAAAATCAAATAGTAAATAAAAAAAGTTATAGGACATTTTATTGAAAAATATGAATCTACAGAGGGTTGCAATTTTCAATGTGCTACTAAAATTGAAGTAATTTTCTATAGACACCAAAATGCTGTAAAATATACTACCACAAATTTCGCCTATGCAGTCGGCATTATCGGGAGATGAAAAAAAGTTGAAAATTAAATATGTGATCAATATATTAGGTATTGTAAGAATGAATCTTAGTTTATACTATAAAATATACTGCCACAGTTTCGCCAATACAGTCGGCACCATCGGGAGAGAAAATTAAATATGTAGTCAATACATTAGGTATTGTAAGAATGAAGTTTATAAGACAAACACAAGATTCTTTTCAAAAAACTGCGAAGAGTATCCTACAGAATGTGCAACAATTATATAAAAGTTCAATAACACTACTGTCTGCGAAGAGTAAAATGTTTACCTCTAGTATATATAGTATATTGCAAATACCTTTTCCCTTGCCCTTTAATTTATTCTATTCAAATCTTACATTTATCTATTATGTGAATGATAACGCCACACAATCACTTATTTCCCTTGCCCCAAAACATAGTACGAAAATACCTACGATAGGTAATTATACATTTGCGCAACATTTCCTTTGCAGCAAATGTCTTCTATAGAGACACTTTACACGTGTGTACAAAAAAAACACGAAAAATATAGAAGTGGCTGTTGTAAAGAATTACCCTAAATTCTTTCAAACATAAGACTAAGTCTGCTAAAATGCTTAGTTGCGACTAAGCATTTTGTAGTTATTTCATTTTATTCCGTGATTAAGTCATAAATATTTTATGTTTATAAATTATTACCAAAAGCTAAAAAATACATACTTCTCTGCCTTGACCCCGCGGACCTCTCCAAGGGAAAAACTTTCACTATTTTGTATAAAAGATGCCACCATAAACATAACCACTTTAGGCAAATTATCAGATTGGCCCTTTGGAAAACCTTGTTCAGTCATTTTAAAATATCTGTACAACTACAATAAGCGGTACTATAAAACACAATTATATATTTATATCAGAACAGTTACTAACAAATCAACCACAGTCTAATAACACCATATTGTACATATGTTTAGAATATCATACTTTATTAATTTGTTTGTATTATTATTTTTAAGTATTTTATGAATGAATTGATGTTTAGTTTTCTTTTTTTCTGTATATAATATATGTATATATTAATATAAATCTTACTCTGTACCTCATACAAGTCGTAAATAATCTACTTAATTATGAATAAAGATTTTAAATTGGAATTGGAATTGGTAAACATCTGATTGTGTTGCTTCCCGGCGCGACGACTACCGAATTTGTATGGTGTGACGTCACAGTCAATAGTAGCTCGTTTCAGGCCACTTCAATTTTATCGCTGTTTAGATCCTTCATACTGATCGCGTGGAATTAGAAATCTTATTTTTTTGTGAAGTACACGTTTTATTACAACGTTACGATATGTTTCTTAGTATTATTTTTATTTTTAAAATTATAGGCAAGTTCCTATTGTAGGAAAAATGGTTCCATATTCTTCAGAGACATGTTCGAGATGCTGTCCGGTATAAAATTAATCAATGTATTATCAGCCTAATCGATTTTTTTGAAACAAAAAAACTTCGTTACAATACCATGGTTTCGTTTTGATAGATGCATCGCTTATATTGTGATAATGCAAAGACTGCATCGTAGTCAAAAAAGTTTTAAACACAACTTGTAGAGTATAATCTTCTCATTAAAATGAGTGCCTACCTACCTTACAAACTCTCTTTATCAGAAATTACTAATTCTAGTGCAAATCTCATACAGGAGTATATTAAAAACTTTCTTTATCAGAAAGTGTTAGTAACACTATAGCAAATCTTATCCATACGAGTTAAATTTTATGTAAAAGGTTGTGGGCTTTTGCCTGACTGGATAAAAGTATTATCCAATGACAAAAATAAATCCGATTTGACGAGATTTGTGTCCAATTACATAAAAAATAATTTACCGAAGAATCAAATTCTATTAGAGAATGTAATCAAAAAGGTAGTTTTCGCTGGCGACGGTCTTGAACCTCGTGAAAACGCTCATATTTATCACTGCTGAGTCTCATTATACAAGATGTCTTTGAGATGAGCATTCAACGCTTAGAAGCATATAAAGCACATCAAATAATGATGAAAACCTTAGAGTTTTTTAATAAAGGGAGCTACAGCCTCAAAATGGTATCCCTTAGAATGGTATTTATTAAATATCTGCAAAACCGTTTCAGATCAAATAATGAAATGTTGTACAACTATTAACCTCTTTATGCGTAAAAATATGGAATCATAATAATCTAAAAACATTGTTCAGGGGTGTGTCAAACTAGGGAGGGGTGGCGTTGGTAAATATGGTCATTATTTGATGTGCTTTATATGCTCCAATGTGTCGAGTGTTCATTTCGAATTCACCTTGTATACATCGCAAATTTGATTGGACTCATTTAGATACAGATACTCGTCTTATTTTCTATGTAAAAGGAAATCCAAGAACACAATTCGAATAATTACCCTGTAGTTATTGAGTCGGCTGATACAGATGTACTGGTTCTGTTAATTGAACACTTCGAAGCTGAGTTATAGTTTTTTTTCTCGCAGAATAACGTCTTTCATTAACCATCGTCGTTACTTGTCAATAAATGCCTTCGTAAATACATCTGCGTTTCAAGCATTGAAGAAGATGTTGGAGACAGATCTTTGTGATGCATATAGTTGCCACACAAGCAGTGACGACCTTAATCACTGCTTTATATGATCCTAAGAAAAAGTTAAGACAGATCGTACTTCGGTAAATTCATTCATTCATTCATACTGCTCCATCGTTGTTTGTTAATGTTCTAATAATTATGCAAATAAAGCTTCGGATGCTGCGCGTGATATAAATGAAAATCAGGATGATAAATAATTTAGTGTAAGGTTGCCTCATTCATATCTCAACAATATGTTGTTTTTCGTGCATGCATTTATTTTTCTATATTCCCCTTATTCATAAATCGTTTGCTCAAAATAAATTTAATATAAAAATTTTGATTTCAACGTCAACCATGTTAACGATTCAGGCTGTGGCGAATAAGCTGCAATTCTCGAGATATTTGCTCTATAGTCAGAAATTTTCAACAAATACAGTTTGCGAGCCACCCATTTTAAAGAAAAAACTGTTATACAAATTTTGTTTAAATTTTTTTTTGCTATCATGCATTGTTTTTGCATTATCACGATAATTATCGACTTTCAAAATGAAAACATGGTATTTCAACGTAGTTTCTTTGTTTAAAAAAATTGATTACTTAACATGATAAGACATTGATTATTAATTTCACATCGGAAAACATATGGAACATATCTCCGAAACAATCTGGATGAATTTGAACTTTACGGATCATTTATATTTACATAACATCTCTCGCTGGGCCATCCTCATAGAGTAATGTTTAGGTACTTACAAGTGCCTATGCAGTCCAACCTATTTCTCTTGCATGTTAGCACCTTACATCCACAATTTTTAATGACAAGAAACTTTTGAGTTAGTTGAAGCACGAGTAAACAAATATTTCACGGTTTTTGCACCCACAAGTAGTTATAACTATTAGTCTTTCTGGGCATGAACGCAGTGTTGTCAAAACAGACAGAACATCTACTTTTTCATCCAAATACCAACCAAAATTTCTGCAAACCTCTACTTAAATTTACTTAATCAAACATAAAAAAGGAATGTTGTACTCACAAATCGGAATTTCTTAGCAGGTACCTACTGTTTTAAATTTCTTTCACAATAAATAAAAAACTCAATTATCCACACTGAACACAAGAACTAGGTAACACACAACATTTTCGTTCGGCTCTACGACACTACTAAAATCATAGAATCAGTAGAACTTATATTTGTGCTGAAATCTAAGCAAAGGTGTTACTTCCCTGCACCTTCTTTTGGTACACCACTATTCTATAAATTATAAATCCATTATGTTCAGAAAGGATAACATAAACTTTTCTTAAAAGTACAACATTTTGATTTGGCTTTCGTTTCGGAGGTAATACCAGGAAAACGCAAAAATTGTCTAAATTGATTTAGATTTTGAGGCACTCTATATCGAAATATCGTTCTCACGCAAGCTCCAACGTATAATACAATATTTGAAAATTATAAAATATTTTCTGTGCAAAACAATTCCTGAAGAATGTATCAAGGAATCGCAATTTGTCTTTGCTACTAATGCTTAATTGGTTTTTTAACTTTTGCACATTATGATTTTTGGCGGTACCGGGATTTTGAAACTTTAATTCATGAACATTCATTTGATATAAAATGTAACAACAGAACCCCTAGTCCCCACAGAAGTTATTTTCACGCTTATAATTGAGCGCTGAGCTCTCTACATCTACGACAACAATAAAAAATCTGTCCAACCTACCATTTGATTTCGAAATACGCTCAGATTCGATGAACAAAGTATTAAGTTCTCTGTTGCCTTGTTCCATTTTGGTATCTTGTGGAAATTTTAATTTGAACAAAGTCATTAAGATTATTTAATAAAAAAATCACTCGAACACCACACAGTAGATAAATCACTTTAACCAAAAACGAGATGAGTGTATTATTACAATGATGAATTTAAAACGCAGTTTTTTAATGTTACCATTATTTTAATTCAGTTGTTAAGAAAGATATTATTATATACAGAGAGAGAGAGTTGAAAAGTATAATGAACTTTCGTAGTACAACAAAATTTCAAAATAATAAAATGGTTTTGAGAACGTAACTTTGCATGTTGTACTTTTGTTTTAAAACATACAACTATCAGTCTAAACTGTCGTTTTCATCAGATCCTTATCGACGAAGAGGCTTTTTAATATTTAATAAAGAAAAACCATAGAAACGATAAATATACACAGAGGATAAAATCAATTTTAACCCATATTTTTACAACAGATAGGGGATAATCGTAGTTTAACATCTATATCTGTCTCTTTCTTAATCAAATGGAATATTAAAAGCCGCTACAGTATTTACGACTTTGGTGTTTTATTTCTGCAATAAATGTCAATTACAGTATCACTAATCCTTAACTACTCTGAATTATTAATGTTTCAGTTTTGTTCGTGTTAACCGATTAGAATCTTGTATTAACCTCTTAACTATTAATAACATTTTGCATGCTTTGTGCTTCTAACACCTATAGAATTTTCTAAAATAAACGATTACGATGTCTTGGAGAGCCGAATTTGTATCTTCTTAATTGGACATTTTGACAATAATAAAGAAACCTACTAGGTACACTTGATTTCAAAAAAAACTGGTACACTTTCTTTTAGCTATGTAAATCATTCGTTCTTTGATTGACATTAATAATCTTACAAATGTCACTTTGACTTTAATCAGTGGCGTCATTATTAAAAATGATTCGACATCTAACAGATATTCAAAAATTTCGAATTGTTTCTAAAATTGAAGATGGTTGGTCCATAAGAAGACTTGCTGATGAATACAATGTGAGTAAAACTACGATAATGAGTGTTAAAAAACAATGGAAAACCAACCAAACGGTTTCCCGTAAAGTTGGTTCTGGTAGGCCCAGAAAGAGCAATAATCAAGAAGATGAAAATCTTATAAATTACCTAATAGAAAACCCTTTTCAGACTGCAGTAAATGCAATTTCAGAGACAAATTTCCCTGCTTCGGTATCTACTGCTTGCAGAAGAATAAAACTACAAAGCGACTTGAAGAGTTGTTCAGCGGCTAAAAAATACAAACTTTCAGAAGAAAAGAAGCAGGGTAGGATTATTTTTTGCACTCAACTATATAATCAATGATGAAAACTTCTGGGGACAAGTTGTCTTTTCTGACGAAAAGGTTTTTAAATCCTGTAACGATGGACATGTTCGCGTATATAGGCCTCCTTCCACTAGATACGACGAAAAATATACTTTCAATCCACAAATATCAGGAAGGTTTTCAGTCAATGTCTGGGCTTGGATGAGCCTAAATGGGTTAGTGTGTGTTGGAACAGTGGTGGTCATCTCAATTCCATTAAATATATTGAAATATTAGACAATATTATGTTGCCGTCAGTAATAGAGGTGTTTCCGGAAAATAATTTTATTTTCCAACAAGACATATATTTTTATGTTCAGTTTGCATTGTTTACATTTTTTTTTAATCTCAAGTGGTATTTTTAGAATTATCATTATTCAGTTAGTATTTTAATTACAACCATTAGTAGAATTATCCGTAACAAATATTATTTTTTTTTAACAATAATATGGCAGGCTTGAAAATGTTTTGAACAAGTTATTTTCTAATTATTTTTTAAAATTCCATTTGAATAAAATAAAAGAGGAAGGTTTAATAAGTTTAAAAACACAAAGAAAACCGATCTCCTCCAAAAAAACCCAGGTCCGGGGTAAATCACCTCTTCTCCACCCCCCACTCGACATGCCTGGCCAGCCCTATTTACAGACATATGCACACAACTAAACTATTAAGATTTTCGATTACAAGAGGTACCAGTTTTTTTAAATCAAGTGTACACGAGCATGCCAAAAATGGTTTTGTGAAAGGTCCAAGTAAAGATACAACAGAAATGGAATATTTTAGCTACCATAAGACGTCTTTTACAATGTGTTATTTAATTTCATTTTATGAGCTTGAAATTTCAAATACCTTGAAACACTGCTGTTATACAAGGTGTTTCTAAATTGAGTACCATCTGTTAAAGTGTATGTAGATAAAGTCAAAATAATATGAAGAGCTAAATATTTTTTTCCGAAAATTCTTCCTTATCAAGATACAGGGTGTTAAACTGTAGACTAGCGGATCACCCTTTTTGCTCATATCTTTTAACAACAGTAGAGTTCGGATATAGGTAAATCATGCCTATAAAAACAAAGTCAGTGTATGGGAATATTTGTTATTAATAATTTATATATAAATTAAAACTAAATATTTTTTAATCTATTACTACTAACTCATATATTTCAGTTGCTTACCCTGTAGCACTGGCGGTTCTTCTATAGGGTCATTTGGTTAATGACCTCCCACATACAAATAAAAAAATAGAGTTTAAAAATATATAATATATATATTTTTTAATATTCTTAAAAAATATATTAAAGTTTCTAGTTCATTTTATGCACAATACTATTCAAATATCTAGATCATTACATTATTGATTTATAGAATTTAAAAATCTTGGGTCAATCCACAACGTGTCCTCAAAGCTAGCTACGGACCGAATTTACAACGAATTAAAGAGAAATAGACTTATGCGCGAATCGTCAGAAAGCAAAAGAGACAGAAAACACTGGCGGGGACAATGTCCCTGACGACCCTGACACGGTAACGCACGAAGTTTAGTAGAGCAGTCGCCAGTCAGCAGTCTTAATGCTGACTAGGTACTCGTTGGTCGGTAAATTCTGTCGCGTTATTTTTAATGTTTTTATTTGTGAACATTTTATTAGTAAATCTCTACTTGTTGTGAAATTAAGTAAAACAGTGTTTTTGGTGTTTACTATTAAATATGAGTGTTGTACAAAATATATTAAAACTGAAAGATGGACATAAGTTGGGTTATGAAGACCGAATGAAATTCAAAGGTGGTGGCCGTCCAAAACCTAATATGACGATAAAGCAAACATCTTTTGATAAGAAAAGAGAAGTTAATAGGTATTTTTAATTAAAAAAAAGTTATCCTTTAGCAAATTTTATTCATTGTTACGCTCATCAACTAAATTTAATTTTACAAAAAGCATCAAGTCAGGATAAAAGCATACATTTTTTTTTTGTTAATTTATATAGCTTTTCTTCATTCTTTGGAAAATCGCCAAAAAGAACAGCCGTGTTAGATAATGTTGTTAAGGTGAGATTACCTAAAGCGGCTCCAACACGATGGAATTTTAATACAAAGTGTTTATACCTATCGAACAGAATTATTAGATTGTTTAGAAAAAATCATTGATAATGAATCAGAAAACAACACTCTAAACCAAGCTATTGGTTTAAAAAACTACTTACAAAATGAACATTTTCTTTACTGGTTAAATTTTTTTATTCAGTTATGCCTCATTGTGATATATTGTTCAATCAATTACAAAAATGTAATATCGATGTCATAACAGTAAATAAGTGTATTGGCGTTTTTAATAGTAAAATTGAAGACATCAGAAATAAAATTTTGAATAACTATTTGGAGGAGACATCCATGCAGTCTGCCCAGAGATGTAATACGGAAGAATTAAAAAGGAGAATTTCATTAGAAGTTTGTGATATAATTACATCTGAGATCAAAAACAGGTTTGGCTTCAGTAATCATTTAGCAGTGTCTCAGTTATTTCACGCAGATCGATTTAAAGATTATAAAAAAAGCTTTCCTCAAGATATGATTAAATTAGTTAAAACGGAGTATCCAGTCATAAATCATTTGAAACTTAAAACTGAATTAGAAATATTATCTAGCCGAGAAGATTTTTCCAATAGTGAAGGTGCAATTGCTTTGTTACAGCTTTTTATTAACAATAATTTGTGCAATACATTTTCTAAAAGTGTCAAATTGTTAAAAATCTTGTGTACTCTCGCTATGACTACCGTCGAAAGTGAACGTTGTTTTTCCACCTTAAAAAGAATAAAGACATTTTTAAGAAATACCATGGGTCAGGAAAGGTTATCTTCTTTAGCTATGCTGACCATAGAAAGGGCATTAATAAAGAAGACAAAAGACTTTAATGAAAAAAGTAATTGACCACTTTGCATCTCAAAAAGACCGGAGGATCGACTTGGAATTTAAATCACTTTAAAAGGTAGGTAATACAGTAAACTTTTCTAATTGACTTCCCTATCTCTTGACCCATGAACCGCCGTTGCCCTGTAGTGTAGAAGTTCTAAAATTGACTAATGAAAGTAGTAAAGTAAAAGGATTTTGGCAAACCACTTCAGTGCCCTGTAGTAAGTCTACCATTCGATGAATTGTGACACAACTAGGATTGTTGTGTAAAACACTTTCTAGTTTCTTTGTTTACGTGTTCAGTTATATCTCCAGATAATTTATACATATATTGTCGATGACACTCATCGCAACAATGATGGTAAATTCTCTTGTTTTTGGACGACGTTCAAATTGTTCTCTAGCGAGAGGGATTCATGAATAGCTTGAGTGTATAAATTCTAAATCTTTTAGCTTCCAACTGTATGTAGTACGACTCTTTTTATATTATCAAAGTTTATTCAAGATGGCTGTTAGATTAGAATCAAGTTTTCAAGCTCCACTAAAAAATATTATTTAAATGTTGTAAAAACAAACAATGTGGTATGTGTAAAATGTTTTAGCGTTCAACACAACAGTTACTTTGTCGAAAATGAATAAATGTTGATAAAATTATCAGTGAACATAAGACTGTTTGCTGTAATGACGATGATGAGCCTATCACTAGTTACCCCTGATATGGATAGATCTCCATTCGATTCTTCTTTCCTGTTCTTTTTTGGTAATTTACAAAAATTTTTTTGACTGCCATATCTCCGCGATTTATTAATTGTTTTTTCTAAAAATCTAAGGCGTTATTTGAAAATGACGTATTTATTGAAAAACATTTTTGAAATAAAATTATTATTATACCGGGAGTCCAAAATATTTGTTTACATTCTTGATATTTAATTATCATTTTTCTCAATTTTTTTAAATGGAATGCCTATAATTTTTTTACATGGATTAATAACGCATACAATTCCCCACATTTTAATATCATACACTTTATTTTTATTTCAAACAGTTTTTGAGATATGACTATTTCAAATAATTTTTGCGTAAATTATGGTGCTCTCTATTTTAGTATTAAAATCTAGTATGGCTATGGTCTTTTGTTTTGCGTATGTTTTTCACTTTATGACATTTGTCAGGTGTTTAAGATTATCGCGATGAAGTTGAATTAATATTTTTAAGGAAAATAATATGAATTATAATAATTGTCAACAAGATTTGATATCCATGATGTATGTTATTGGCGAATGTTATGAAAATTGTTTATTGGCATCAAGAGTGTATCGTCAAAAATATCCCGATAGAAGGTGTCCTGATGTGATGTCTCTAGAAAATTTGAAAGAACGTATTGACCGTACTGGAAGTGTTGCATATGAAAAAGAAGGCCAGACGACTAAATTTATTAAGAAAAGAAAATGAGCTGGCTAAAACTTTAGCGGTAATTGAAAATCCTACGGCAAGTGTTCGGGAGTTAAGTAGGGATTTAGAGGCCAGTGAATCCAGTGTTTCCCTATGCCTTCTTAAAAATAAGTTTCACCCCTATAGAGTACAGCTGCATCAAGAGCTTTTGGATGTGGATTTAAATCGTAGATTAAATTTTTGCCAGTGGGCTCAAAACCAAATTGGAGAAAATGAAGAATTTTTCAAATTTGTCGTTCACGGATGAATCAACGTTTTATCGCAATGGATTTGTGATTAGGCACAATTTCCATTATTATGGCACAGAAAACCCTCATGTTGTACAGACAAATTATTACCAGCACAACTGGAGTTTAAATGTTTGGGGAGGAATTGTACATGATTATGTTATTGGTCCTCACTGAAGGAAATGTGAAATGAGCAGTCTTCTTGGATTTTATGCAAAATACGTTTCCACAAATGATCGGGCATATTCCTGATTATATTACAAATAATATGTGGTTACAACTTGATGGTGCATAATCACATATTAGTATAAATGTTCGTCAGGCCATTAGTAACCAGTTTCTTGAAAGGTGGATAGGAAGAGGAGGTCTGATATTTTGATAAGCTGCTAAAATATATTTAACTTATTATTTTATTAAATTATGTTAGGTACCACTGCACGGCCGCCTAGATCACCCGACCTGACTCCAATGGATTTTGTACTTTGGGGATGTGTGAAGTCAGACGTTTATATAGTAGAAGCAACGGCTCGAGAAGATATAATGGAAAGGATTCGTCGGTGTTTCAATCGTATAAATGTTGATATGTTATACAATGTAAGGCGTTCTTTTATTAAGAGACTTCAGTGTTGCATGAGTGGACATTTTTAGTAACTGTTAGACTAGTTCCAATATCAATATCCATATGTATCAATAGGTAGTTTCAATATCAATATCAAGAATGTAAACAAATATTTTGGACTCCCGGTATAATAATAATTTATTTCAAAAATGTTTTTCAGTAAATACATCATTATCAAATAACATCTTACATTTTCAGAAAAAACAATTAATAAATCGCGGAGATATGGCAGTCAAAAAAATGTTTGAAAATGACCAAAAAAGAAACGGAAAAAAAATCATAACTTGGCAACGCTGCATCCGATTGACAAAATATTTTATGGTGTAAGACAGGATCCTTGGAGGATTAACTGACGCCAAAAAAAGTATCCTATTTAAAAAAATTATACCTTCTTATGTAACTCATTTTTGTGACACCTCGTATAATCGAAAATAATTTTACGTTGTAGTAAAGACGAAACATTAAAAATTTTGTTAAGAAAGTTTTTTTATAAAGTTAGCCGATTTTGCACAATTTTTTGAGGGAACACTAACTGGACACCCTGTATAGATTTTAGCTCATTTTATTTATATGCTTATACATAGGTATTCTAGGACAAGCCGGTTTCAGTTTTGTTTACCATACTTTGACCATTACCACCATCGATCGTTCAAAATTATCCCTCGCTTGTGTCTTTCTGTTAATTAATTTAATTACACGGTTGCTAGATTTCTGTGTCTTTAGCATTTCGTAGATTTCATTTTAATAGGAAAAAATTTTAATTTTAGGAAACTAGACCAAATTTATTCGCCCGTGAAAGTAGGTATACCGGATATTGGTCTGCCCACACAACTTATATATTATTCAGGAGATTGTACCCCAGTTGCCAGTTCACATCTATATATAGAGTAATTTTTTGTTTGGGGGCGTAGCCGAGGGTAGTGTTATTGAATATCGCCCACTTTGGTTTAATAAAAATACGGTTTCATTGTGTATGAATAAATAAAATATAACAAGTACTAAATGGTAACCTTTATGCTACTATAATTTTATGTATAACGTCATAACTCATAATGGTAATTTTTTCACATTAAATTGGATTAACCTAGATAATTGATTGTATACCGGATAATTTATTTGATTAATTACGGTTGGATGATAAATACGTCAATGATTTTAATAGCTTTCATGTTAAAACTTTCTAAAAGGACCTTTACAAATAGGAAGATTGACAGGAACAATTTTACAGCTATATTTCGGCTACAAATTTGGAGAGTATGACAACAAAATGGGTGCCGCACAGTGCAGCGATCTTATGGGGCAAATGGACAAAAATCAAAACTCCAAAAAAAATCAGTAGTATCATATGATTTATTTACCATGAAATTGTCCGACATTAATCTACATTTACATCCACAAATATTTATTTTACAATGTAAGGTTAATAAAAAAAATAGTGCATGTAAACGTGCATGTATATAATACCATGAAATATTATAAATTATACTTTATATTAGAAATGTTGACAGAGAAAGAGATGTAAAAGTATACTTAGGATCCAGAAATATTTATATAATATAAACAAAAAGATGTCCCATGTCTATTCTGCCCCTGAATCACTTTCACTGTCATCGCTAACTTCAAGAGGAGTTGTGATATTATATTCTGTCAAAAGCTCTACTTCGTCAGTTAACACGAAATACTCTTTAATGCCACTGTCATCAGCCATATTTTTTCCTTTTTTGGAGATTATTTTTCTGTGGAAAGCTAGTAAAGGATCTGATGTTATGATCAAACGATTCATCAAATCAATGTTTGATTCCGTTCGCGACTTTTTTTCGAGTGTGTCAATCTTTCTTTTCTAATTTCTTTATGTCGAGCCTCTAGGCACTCTTCTGATATTTCACCAATTGGTATATTGAATTGAGAGATGATTTCATAACCGTGAACCAGTATTTTATGGATAGTCATAGGTATATTATACCACGAGTACTCTTGCAGATACAATTCCCTAGTGTTCATGGCAAGATTGTTAAATTTATTTATATTAATTTTTTCCTTCAAAATTCTCAAAATTAGGTAAAATTTATAAAGTAGTGTCTCGTTAAGGCCGGTAATTTTGGCATTTATTTTATTTTGCTCGAAAAATTTTCTAGCTGTATTTCCGTCATTGGAACTACCATAACCTTGTTTTGGTTTGTCTATACTGAGCCCTAACTGTTACTTTGAATTCGTTTTTTGGCTTGTTCAAATCTTTAAATTCCCTTGAAGCTCGCCACTTTTTAAAAGGAAGGCGATATGCTATTTTTAAACAACATTCCAAGAAACGAATCCAACAATGCAAAGTTGACAATCCATATTTATATTTTTCAGAATCCGCTACAAACTGAGTCAAGTCTGTTTTATTCATCTGAGTCGGTTTTGCTCCGCATAGATAACAAGTAGCAGTAGACTTTGTTTCGGTCACAATATTGCATACACTTCCGTCAATCATTGTAAAGTGAAATTCAAAATCTACGTTAAATTCTCTTTCGCCAATTCTCATGCTAATGTTTTTAATATCTTAAAAACAATTTTCAAATTTATTGTATTCTTGTTTAATTATTTTCTCGTTTTCCTTAGAAAACATAAATTTAAGTGGTCGACAATATAGCAACGATGACGAACGGGGATTTTTCCAGACCACCGTTTTAGAGGATTTGTCCATGAGCATAATATGGACAAAACCTATAAAAAACATAAATTCGTCAGTTTCAGATTCTTTTGAAAATTTTTGCTTGTATATACTGTGACTGGAACTTCCATCCATGCCCCATTTACAGACATGAGTTAAATTTAATGAAGTAATGCTATATATATCTACAACATTAATAAGATTGCAAATACTATTAAGAGTTTTATACATATAACATATTTTGAATATTAACTTCAACATCTGTCTGAGAAGCGAATGATATCTCAATATATGAGTGTTGTTTGAACAGATTAAGTCTATATAAACTAGGAAAAGTATCTCTATGTACGCTATTTACCACAGTCCTTAATAAATGATGATTGTTATGTGTCTTATAACTGTTTAAATGTGTCATTTTATTGTTTATTTTAATTGTTTATGATATGTATACGTGGCAAGGGGCTAAGACGCTTCAATTTTGTCACAATTAAAAAGGAAAGCAGACATTTTAAAATAAATGATCTCATCTTTTCTCCCAATTTACGAACACTTTCTTGGTGCATTTATTTTAAACATACTTTAATGGTTTCGGTTCCGCCAAACGCAGACACCTATTATGTGTAGGTTTGTTGTAAAAAAATATGTTCGTGACCATGAAATTTGTACTACTTAGTATTATTATGTACTTATCAACGGATGAATTAATAAGTGGTAAATTAGAAGAGAATTAATTTAAAATTACAGTGTGTGTCGTAATTAAACAACCGAGAAGTCTTTTGGGTACTAACAGTAAGTCAAAGTAATGGAACAACCCCTAAACGCAAACCCTGCTAAAGCGATTGTTTAATAAGTACCAGTATCTCCAAAAAGTTCATGAAATATGATGAATGAACATGAAATGTTTAAAAATATTCAGGGGTTATATTCCGAGTGCAACAAAATTTATCGGTTAAATGTGTGTGGCTTGTAATTTACAAAATAAATTTGGCTTGGCAACCTGCTTGAGTGCATAATAATTTGACAAAATCCCGAGACCAGCAGATCGAGGGATATTATCTTTAATTTTTATGCATGAACGCATTTGCTAAAAAGCTAACTTTTGTAAACAAAGACCTACACATTTTAACCTGATAAAATGTGAAGCACGAGGGATATATGTTACGATTATTATGACTAGGGCTGTCAAAAATGTTCCGTGGGACAGTTGCGTACGCGAAATTAACTAATACGAGAAACAATAAACTGTTACAATTTATAACAATGTATGTAAAACTTACCCTCTTAACTAGCTTGATGAACTAGCTTGCTTATCACAAACTGGAGATATGTAGCCATTTTGCAGCATCAGGTATGTTTCTATGGTTGTCTCCATGAGTATTGTTCGCTTTGGTGAAAATATATTCTTATATTTTGAAATCGACCGTTCGACATCTACTGATGTAATATACGCATACGTAAAATAGTCTTTGAACACACTTAACGGATCTGGGGCTGCACCATCACATATTTGTCTTAATTTGGCAAAACCGGTGTCTCTATTTAACACACTTGCGAACTTTTCTTTAACGCGCTCATTTGTTGCGTCACCTATATCGTGTAGCAGTAGATTACCTCGTCCACTATTTGCAGTGACTCCGCTAACGACAACGCACTGTATTCTAATTTTTTTTATGCTTTCATGTAATGGTTTATAGTTCTTCGCAATATTTTTCAAAGCTGTTTCAACGGAAATATGTTCGAATTTTGTCTGGCTTTCTGGTCTGGCAGCCTCATTTGGATTGAATTGTAGTATCACAGCTTTTATTTTTTGGAAATATTCAGCATAGTAAAAAGCTGCCAGCAACCATGTTCCCCAACGTGTAAGAATCGGCTGTGGTGGTTCAGGAATACCGGGACACTTGCTATGAAATGCACGGAGACGTTTAGGAGATTTAAGAAACACTTTTTTTTGTACTTGCTATTAATGCATCCACCTCTGGAAAACCTTTTCGAATAGTTTCTGCCACAAGATGTAAAGCATGCACTTTACACGTAACATGAATAAACGTACAACCTTGTTCTTGCAAAGAACGGCCTACGGAACGCATTGTCACGGCGCCATCAGTCACAAACATCAACACTTGACTTTTTGATATTTCAAATTTTTTTAACGTCTCCAGCACCACCCTGGTAATTGTTTCGCTAGTACACTAACTTAGTCTTTTGCTAGCTAGTAACAGTGGAACTGTCGGTTTAAGAGGGTCCACTACTCGTACTAAAACATTTAAATTTTTTCTTACAATCTGTTGTCTCATCAACAGATAACCACAGCCGTGTATTTTTTAATTCACATTTCATCTTATTTACCATGTCTACGTGTACAGTTGGTAGATAATTACATAACTTTGTGCGACTTGGTAACTTCACCTGGGCAATGTATTTATTCCAGAACTCTCGAAATGGTTGTTTATCGAGTATGTGCAGCGGAATATCACAGGCAATCAGCATTAATAGTAAATCAAACATAAACTGTGTTGTCGAAGGCACGCCATTGTTTTTATTTTTATGGTGTACACTATTTACGTGAAGTCCACAATCACGCTTATCCAAGCACTTCAAATCTTTCTCGCACACTTTACAAATTATTTTAGCAGCATCATAGAATAAATCCGGGAATTCATTTATGAATTTATTCACTTTGTTAGCAAATTGCCGTTTTCTACCCCTGCGTACGTCTGCCATGCTTTATTATTAAGTTAATATCAACAGTACAGTACAACAAATACAATAAAAACACGAAAACAATATGCAATACGCCCAAGTGACTTAACGTGTACACAACTCGAAAGCTAATAATAGACTGGAGTGGAGAAAGAGTTTCGCGGTCAAGGTGAATGCCGGCGACAGTAAGTACATCTGTACTCTACGACCATGATACACAGAAACGATTTGCAGCTTTAATTATGACTGCAAGAATTACATAAAACCAAAATTGGTACTTTAAAAACTTTAATTGTTTAGCTAATCATTTATCAGAAATAAAACTGGAACAATTAATACTAGATATGCATGTTAGGTTGTCCGGTTCGAAGGACCAAAATGTAATATATCCAGAGGTCGCTGGTTCATCTCCGACTCGAATTGGCTGACAATATCGTACAGAAGATGGGGTAAGATTTTGCCATATTACATTTTTCACTTCGTCCATAAGTTTGATACGAGTGACAGATGGAACAAACAACTTCGAGTCGAATATTACTTCCCTTTCTCTTGCATCTGTTTGTATTTACTTTGCCTTGATGATCCGTCACGTTCCCACTTGCCGTACAACGTTAGCTGGATTGGATTAGTCACATCAACAGAATCTATCATTAAAATATGAACACAGTGTTATTTAGGAGGGCCTGTAACTTGACCTTTCAAATTATATTAGTAATTTAAATAGCAGATTCTATTGGACTGCACTCTTGTTTTGCTTTCCTAATAAATAAATAATTTACTAGCTTTCTTTTCTTGACTTCCTTCAGATTAAGATTTATAAGGCCTTTCACGTTTACTCTTTGATGATGTTGATGGGTCAGCCGTTTCGTCAAACTGAAATGAGAATTGACCATCCAGCCATTGTGCAACATTTTTTCAAAAATACTTCCTTTCTTCTTCCTAGTTTTATTGCACTTTGTATTCGACTAACAAATATTTCTGAATTCTCAATATTACGCAAGTAAAATTAGCTTCTGTAAGAGTAAAATTTTCTTTGATATATTTTTCTGTCATTTGAGGGGGATTAAAACGCAATACTTTCATATTATACATCGTTTAAAAGCTAAAGATAAGTGCTTTATTTTGATACATGAATCATTACAATTTGTTACATGTAAACATTGCATTAAAAAATAAGTGTTAAGCTTGATAAGAAATAATCAAAATATGCCGAATACAGCAGACATGCACCATTTTTTATGCCTGAAAATTAAGCCAAGTGACATATTCCACCAAATTACAAACAAACAGAAACGCATTATTTTCTAATAGGTTAAAACTAACTTAATCTTGAACCGCTTACCGTCATATAGAGCATGTGAGACAGTTTGAAGCTCTAATAACTTCAATAATTTTATCTAATGGCAATTCTATGTCTGTGAAATATTCATCTCAGTTTCTTTTGAAAACCGTCTCGAGTTACTTCAAATCGAAATTCACGATATTTAAAAATGTGCTGCCAACTAGTTTTTTTGTTTTTATTAAGCTCTAGTGCCTTTAGTGATGATTTGACAATATTTAACGTGGATAATTTCGATACAAACCGTGAACAATTAAAAACACAGACTCCGAAATTCTTAGATATATACACTAACCACAAAGATTTTAAAACGGTGCTGAAAAACTACTACGATGTTAGTCGCAGGCCAAATAGTCGAAAATTCGAGCGACTACCAAGCGTGTTACAAGATACAAATGTTTTTAAAAGTTTCCCTTATATCGAAAAAGTCTCCCCCGGGCAGTTAGAGGACACAGTGCATCTAGACCGAATTGACTTTCACTATCCTAGCATTGAATCTTTTCCGGACAAAAACGACGAATTAGAATCAAGTTTTGGAACAATAGTGGACAAAAATGCCGATAATAACGGGAGATTTGTGTTCATGCAAAGTCAGAAAGTTACAACGGACAATAGCGTGGAAGATAGTTATTACCATATGAACAGAAGGCCAAATTTTAAAACTCAAAAGCACGAACGACTAAATTTTAATTATGACAATCCTGTTGCATTATCGTACGTACAAAAAATACCAAAATTGTCCCCAACTCCTAGTGAGAAGAATACTAGATATGAAGAGTTGGCTATGAACAATTCCAGTTCTAAAAAAATCTGGTACTATAAAACACAGGATCAATGAATTGTTGAAACGGTATCTAGAAAAATTGTATTCTCAAAAATATAATGGTACCAGTTCTAACAAAATCTATCCTAGTCCTGATTCTAAATATAATTCTGACAATAGCGTGACTGATGATTTGAAGACGAAATTCTTGGACAGTAATCCACTATGGAGCTTAAAAAACAAGACGATTAATAAATTCAACAAGTTTTTCGGCTTGTTCACTATAGTTCAGTTTAATAATACACAATGCAACGCGACGAACTCAGCAGGAAATTACCTAGGAATCTGTTATACTGCTACTGAGTGTACTAGTAACGGTGGTACTGCTGTGGGGAACTGTGCTAGTGGATATGGTGTTTGTTGTGTTTGTAAGTATTTATAAGGTGGATCAAATAGACAAGCAAGGACCATATTTATAGTTTTAATCATATAATGTAAGGCCAACAAAATATTAGGTTTTATAACAAGATGTACCTCGAATTTCAAAAATGTTAGTGCTCTCCATATGCTATGTTTCGCTTTGAGATCGATGCTTGAATATTGTGAAACACATATTTCACGTTTAGAACGTGTCTAACATAAATTTCTATAATAGGCTTGTTACAAACTTATGCTACAGGGACTCCATTTGAATGTTGCTAATGCTATCATGTAGAGTTTGTCGGTTTTTAAGAACAGTTTTTTTTTAAATAAATTTTAAAATTCGAAAGCCGGTATTTTTTGTTTAGAAAAAAATTAATTAATTATTTAATTAAAAACATTAACTTTTTAACTTGAAATCGCCTCAAACACTAGCATATTGTGGCAAAAGTTTACTGTAGAACTAATCTTCATGAGCCAAGCGAATGTTTGACATAAAAATCCACAAAATCATTCTAATATGCTTAGAGCTCGGATAGAGGTCTCGATTCCCAGCTTTTATGCAGACATAATATTATATTGTGAACACCTACTGAAACTTTCCCAAACAACAGAAAAACAGAAATATATACATGATAAAGTGAATTTTATTCTATTTTAAAATGTTATTACGTAAACCAGTTTTATCGGAAAACGTATGACAAATAATAAAAACTCATATTTTACACTAGCCAAATTTGGGGTTGTTCCATGCCAGTTGCTATTATTTGTAATGTTGTAGAACCAAAATTCTACAAAAAAATTTAAATAAATCGAAAAATAATGTTACCAAAAAATCACCCAGATCACATAGAAGGCCCTCGACCATTAAAAACGTTTAAAAAATGCCCGTGAAAGAAACTACACGGGTTGAAAATATCACATTTCACACCATTTTTTTTTTTTTAGCAAATTAGTTAAAGAATAAAAAACCATCTTCAAAACTTCAAACTGCAATTTTTTATCTCAATTCTCCGATTTTTAAAAGCCGAAATAGGAAAAAAGAATTTTCATTAAAAAACCGCTCCGCAGTATAAGCACAACGATGAGCACCGCGACGCACTTACAAACATTAAAATGACCAAAATTCATAAAAACCTTCATAAGAAATAATTACAAACGGTCTGAAAGATTTTATTGCACTCCGAGAGGCCCAACAAAATTTTAATTCCAGTGGTCGACAGAAGCAAATAATTATCACTGGCCAGCATTTAGTATGAAAAAAAACACCAGACTGCCTAGGTACCCAGGGGTTTCTGGGGTTCCTGATTCCGATGCCGAGGTTGGTTAAACTCTATCACGTCAGGTTTAGGGTCAATTGAGGGTCAAACTATGAAAAGGTGGTTGAAAAAAATCTGAAAAAATTCATGCATAGGTTTTTGGGGTCGCTGAGTCTGAATCCGGTGTTCACTTACCCTTATAAGGCATCCAGAGGTCATTTCAAGATCATTCTGAGGTCATTTCAAGGTTAATTTGAGAAAACAGAGGAGAAGCTGTCAAGAAATCTGAAAAAATTCATACATAGGTTTTTGGGGTCGCTGAGTCTGAATCCGGAGATGGTCCATTAAGGTCGCTCAGACGTCATTTTAAGGTCATTATGAGGATGAATTGATACACTTGAAAAAACTGAAGGTTTTTCGGGTCCAAATATCAGTTTTTTTAGATGACCTTTTTATCAGATTCGCACCTTCAAGTTACAATACATGACCAACTTTGATTTTAGCCTGCATTCGTCCGCCAGCTTTTGCTGCACGTGAAGATTCTTCGATTATCTCAGTGCAAATATATTTAACTTAATGAATCACCTACTTATTTTTTTCCGTGAAAGTTGACGAGCTTATATTCACCATATAAATCCTGTGGAACGCAAAGAATGGCCTTTGGGTATAGTCGCAGAAGCAGAGCGAACATGAAAGTAGAGAGTACCTTGAGTATTCGATAGATGCCTAGCGCAAGTGACTGGGGGCAGAAGAGGGATATAAGCCCGGCGCAAATCACGGGCGTTGGCTTCACTCACTTGGAGCTCAATCATATCAGGATTAAAATAATTTAAGGGTTTTTTGAGTCGGGGGGTTTTTAAATGTAAGTACTTTTAGCATAAAGTTTTGTAAATTTCAACACATATCAACAGCAAATTAACGTGTGGTTACACCCAGGGTACCTCCACGGGATGACAGTGGGCAACGGAGTTGTCCCACTATCCGGCTAAGTCCCTGGATTACGGCATTCATGCCGTCATGGCAGCCACACGTAAAAGTGCGCAGGTGAAACAGGTGTGCAGGTAAAAAGGCAGACAGATAAACAGACAATAAGTAGGCAGGTGAGCATTCGTATACATTTTTTTCCAATTTTTTCACCTCCTGTTCTTACTTTAACCCTCAAACGAACTTGAACATGAGGTGATAGAGGTCAACCGACATCGGATTCGGACTCAGCGTCCCCAAAAACCTATGTATGAATTTTTACAGATTTCTTGACAGCTTCTCCTCTGTTTTTCTGAAATTAACCTTGAAATTACCTCAGAAAGACCTTGAAATGAGCTCTGATGCATTTTAATGGTAAGCGAACATAGGATTCGAACTCTGAGACCCCAAAAAACTTATGTACGATTTTTTTTCACATTTCTTAACCACCTTTTCTTAGTTTAACCTTCAAATGACCTTGAACATGACGTGATAGAGTTTAACCGGCCTCGGCATCAGAATCAGCGACCCCAAAAATCCCTGGGGATCTAGGTAGAGTCCGGTGTTTTTTTTTCAAACTAAATGTTGGCCAGTGTTGTCAGAAATTTTTTGTATTTTTATATGTAAATTTTAAAAGATGCCATTCCACACACCAAGAAATTAATTTTTACAAGGTCAGTTAAATAAATAACAATTAATATCAAAGTAAAATAGTTTCAGACAAAATAATAATAATAATAATTTCAGGCAACAATCATTGTTTCCGCAGCGCCTCATTAACCGCCAGATTTATCTATACGAGACTTAAACTTGGAGTTTGGTACACCGTGTAGCAGGCCAGGCAGACCGCCGTATCGGAGCCTTTACTAAATCGGGAGCTTTAGAGTGCGGTAGCTTTATTTTTACTACGCGCTTTCAAAACATGACATCATGTTAACTTCGCAATAAATGACGACACAACCCCTATAAATATAAAATTTCAGACAAGTTAAGACAACTCTACCACTCCACACTGACGAGCAAGCATCGTGGTACTAAATTCATTTTCATATAAATTTTTCACTTTTGCATTCATATAGACTTGATTATTTTCGTGACAGTAAATTACATGGCGCCCAACTTAATTAAATAGAGTAATAACCCAGCTAGAGAGAAATCAAAGAAAGAGGTCTTTATAAAACACAAATAAGAGAATACCACCTTGTTGTATTTGTGACAGTAGATATTAGACAGTTTTAGATTTACAAGTAAAGGAATTTAAAGCTTTATCTGACTCGCAGATTTCTGTGTTGTGAATTTCCCAATGAAATATGGTGGGAGTTTGGTCCAAGGCTTTTGATATCGTAAATCTGATCCCATATACTCCGACCCCTATTCTTTCCTCCATCTTTGATCCATCTGTATACCAGATAAGTGATCCGTTTTGAAATTTGGATCCCTCGGAGCTCCATATTCGGCGATCAGTTATTACCACTTCAAATATCCTCTCAAATTTGAGTCTCACTGATATTGTCAGTAGTTTTGGTCATGAGACTAACTGAAATTCATTCAGTAACGGAACTAGAAATTCGAACCTGGTTTCTACATAATAATAATATCGTATGAGGGTTTATTTTAAAGATCTTGACGGCCTCTATACAAATCGGTTAAAATACTTAGGGTGTTTCATTTCTAATAACAGTGTTAAGTACAAAAATGCTTTTAAAAATTTTAAAAATGTATAATTTTGGTATATTTCTCCAGAACAGTGAAAGACATCGAAATCAAATTTTGGTCATCCGATTGTTCTTGAAAATGTGCATCAGCCTTTTCTGTTTAATGCATAAACTAATCCCACAATCCTCTCAAATTTGGGACACTCTGTACAATACAAATTAACAATTTTAGAACACAATTTATTATGTTTACTAAATTTACTTCTTTTGCAGTTAGGGGCACCTGTGGTGACAGTGGCAGTCAAAATTGTACCTACTTCGAAAGCCCGAACTATCCGGATTACTATCCATCAGACGGCGGGGTAGTTGTTCCTACCACCGCTGGCCCGACAGCTAATCCTTCGCCTACTCCTGATCCCAGGCTGACGTGGTACTTCGACAGAAATAAATGGGGGCGGCAAAGCAGTGACACCATTTCTTGTATTTTTAATGTCTACAAATCGAATAGTAACATTTCAAAAATGAGGATAGATTTTCTTGATTTAGAGGTAGGCAGAATTGGAAACTTAATAAAAACAAAGAAACAATTATTATTGCTGCAAATTAAATTTTACTTTCTATGTATTAGCTTCGACTTGACTGTTAAAGTTTATTCAAACTTATTTGCAATATAAAAAACGTCGGCACCTTTGATGTCGCCGACGTTTTTTATATCGCAAATAAATTTGAACTGAACTTTACATCCAAGTGGTTAATTATTTATAATGCATTTTTATATTTAGTTAACAGGTCCTACAAATGGCAATTGTAGAATTGAAAGATTGGTTATATCCGGTCAAAACTCCAATAGCCAACTACCAATTATTTGTGGGTATAACACCGGGAAGCATGGTAAGTGTGTTTGTAAAAATAAACAGTATTAAAACAAAACACAAACGGCCGATATTATCAATATTTTAAAGAGATCTTTCACTCAAACGGAGTTTTTAGCGACAAGAAAGTATATTAACATCAAGTGTAGCAAAATATAAATACGTTAACTGTTTTAAAGTGTGGGAACGCCACTTTATTCTATCAGAGGTATGATAGAAGCTGAAATAACTACGGTGAAGATACGGTATATCCATGGGTATATTTGTGTGGTTGTCGGTTTCGTAGAAATGGATAATTTACCAACCGAAAATGTTCCTTAGTTTACAACAAGTTTTGTTACTTATACCTTTGCTTTAAATAAGAATCACAATTTTAACTTTAAAAATATGTACCTAAATAACTAAATAAGTTTCTTTTGAGTACGTATGGATGAAAACTTTCTAATTCAATATACTAATGATTTTTTTTAACAAAATTCAAATATAGTGGAAAAAGATCAAAATAATCAGAGTAGGCGGATTTTTTTTGAAATTTTGCACAGGAGTATAACTTTTTGATCTGAATAACGTTCCTTACTGATATTTTGCTGTATCTTTTACAGAAATGATATTTTACCTTACAAGAAAGTAGTTTTTGCTTAACTATCATGGCCTACGAATTTAAAAAAAATGAAGATACAAAATTACTTTTCAGATAAGTAGGGATGAACAGCCAAACGTGCAAAAAAAATTATAAGATTTGTGGTCCATTTCATTGTTCACCTATTGTTCGGGACACTTCATTTTTCTTTGATTGTACACTTAGAGCGAAAACACACGGGCGTTAATTCAACGCGCGTCCCACGCACGCTAAAGTAACGCGCGTTGCTTGCCCATCCACACGAGATAGGTGTATAGGCATTAAGCGCGCGCTATCATTGTTAATTCAGCCATGAATGATGTAGAGCTCGTTTTGTTTGTTTATTTAAGTGCAAAAATAGTAAGAAAAAGAAGAGTTAGAAACCGAAAATGATGGGTACATTCTATTAATGAAATACGATATAGCGAGGGCGCATTCTACTGTCTTTTTTCCTAGACTTCGAGAAGATCCCATAAAAATTTTTAATTATTTTCGTATGTCAATTGCAACATTTGATGAACTTTTTACCAAAATTAAAGACGGAATAATTCGTATTTTAAATAGGTTATAACTTAACTAGCATCGTATTTTCATACGAACTGAAACGCGCGTTAAATTAATATCGTGTGTATGCTCACATATAATACAACGTATTTATACAACGCGCGTTGCCACGTCGAACGCGCGTTGTAGAGATACCAAGCGTTGTCATTTTTTAACGCGCGTTAAATATGACGCGCGTTGTTCGTGTGGATGGCACAATATATTTCAATGTATTTCTACAACGCGAAATTTCAACGCGCGTCGAACGTGCGTTGAATTAACGCTCGTTAGGTTTGGCTCTTAGAGAGAAAAGAAATGTCCCGAGACAAGCGCACGGTATAGTTGATTTACTGGAATTTTATACAGTTCAGTTATGGTTTAGATGGGCAAACAATGCAACATGCAACATCTAAAAAATGTTCCGATGGATTAGGTCTATCGCACACTTGATGCGGGACATTATTTTATCCTCGATTCGTACTCTCTGTTTGTGTTACAGTATACGTAGACGTTTCGTCGCTATCAGGCCCTCTTCAGTTATCTATTTTGTCTACTACAACATCCAGAAAGCGTTTCAAACTCAGGATATGCCAGTTCGATGATTCCTGCTTGGAGCCGTCCAGCAATTGCCTGCAATATTACACCGGAGTTACCGGCGTTATATCTTCTTTTAACTATGACCAAGTGTCGATGTTTAACAGAAGCTTTCCTGGATATTTCGTGAGTAAACATAAATTGCTCTCATTGATTGCATACTTTAACATGTAAAATGTATCTATAATACTGTAGCCCTTTTATCGACAAGTTTACCAACTGCATTGAACAAAAATATTTTCTCCAACTGTGGAAAATTGTAATTTCCAGCCATAACCGAAACATACTAATCCCAACTCATTTTCAATTTAAGAAATCAATTTTTTTTTCAGTTTTTTCTAAATTTTTTGAAAGAATCCTATGTAATCAAATGTCTTTTTAACACGCTTTTATTAGCTTCACCTGTATGCTTGCTTGCTTGCTTGCTTGTTTGTTTGTTTGTTTGTTTGTAACCGACTCTTTAGACTCGATTTTGACCCACTTTAAACGGACAGATTTAATTGAAACATTGTACACTTACGAAGAACCGGTAACAATACAATAATTTGATAAGTTTATATCATTATCCTGATCAGGATCGCCAGTCCTTTCCTCACGTATCCTCTGCGTAAGAGCAAGAGGCTTAATATCGTAAGTATATTCCGTGATTTTCAGTGCGGTCGTTGGCCGAGCGGGCAAGTCTTAGTCGACGCGAAACGACGGACTCCTCGGGCGTGAGTTCTAATCCCATGGCTGAAATAAAAATATTTTTTTTTCAGAAATATCTGTTGGATCGTAATATGTTATAATATCAGCATCAATAAGCAATATAAATATAGTTTAAAAATACTACAAAACACGCTTTCATAGCACATCAAACTAAAAAGTGAAAAATAAATATAGTTTAAAAAAACTAAAAAACACGCTTTTAAAGCACATCAAACTAAAAAGTGAAAAATAATTATTAATATAAACTGAAAACAATAATGAACGAAAAATACTAGTATTATTGTGAAAAAAGCGTGGGTTGCTCGATATACGAAAAATATGGCACAAAGCGCCCCACGCTTTTTCCACAATAATACTAGTATTTTTCGTTCATTATTGTTTTCAGTTTATATATTAATAATTATTTTTCACTTTTTTAGTTTGATGTGCTTTAAAAGCGTGTTTTTTAGTTTTTTTAAACTATATTTATTATTTCACAGTTAATAATTTACTGCCTCGTTCTCAATGTGGTTTCAGGAAGGGCTACAGTAGTACAGTCACAGATTTAATAAATATCATTAGTGATCTGATTGAAACATATGATACGGGGTTCGTTATGTACTGGTGCTAACATTCGATACCATTAATCATAAGCTATGTGCTAATCTTAAATATACTAGAATCCACGGATCTTGGCATGCATGTCATCACAACTGCAATTAGAAAATACGATAAAATAATCCGTTGCCTTTGTCTATCTTTTCTGTATGAATCTAAACAGTGTTATACTTTTTCAGTGTGAAATGACATTGGCAGTGATGTCATATAACCACGCGTTGCTATCTGTTTTAATTATTTCGGCAGCTTATACGTTATGAGTGCACGTCAAGATCCATTAATCTAACTTTATTATGGTTTTGATTGGTTTTCAGTTTCACTCGTTAACTCCTACTTAAATGATTGATCTCAAAGAATATGCATTGACAGTAATTTTTCTTCTAGTATAAGTATCAGTTTCGGTGTCCGCAAGGATCTATTTTAGGTCCTCTAAGAATAAACAAACCATTTTTCTTCTCTTTTCATCATTCAAGCATTTGTATTGCGTATATTTAATCTATTTTTACTTCCCCCAATTTTTTTCTTTCAGAATAACCTAAACTACGCCATTTGCATAAGAAGAGAAGAGGGTTACTGCTCTATCACATACAGAAATATAATAAATGGCATGGAATATCCGTTTCAGCTTGTCAACGTGGATGAGTGTAAGATTCTAATTAATTTATCTGTAATGACGATTCTAAAAAAAATATATTACACAGCTTGGTTATTTGCGTGGGTCACGTACGCATTATGTTCATAATAATTCACAAAATTACTGCTGATATCAAACTCCAGCACTTTGGGTCCGACAGTTTGCACCACGTCCACAATATTGTATTGACCAGTTTACTTATTCAACAAGATTCTTTCACAAAAAAAAACAGTGATATATGTTTTTAAATAACCATATTTGTATCGAATCATTTAGATAGATGGATTTATTGATTTTGTGTGCCAATTACAAAAATTGGAAAGAATATGTAGGTCCAATAATAAATTACAAATATATAATAAATAGTAACAAAATATAGTATAAAATACAATACATATTGAATCACCCCCCCTTTTGTTATATTATTTATCCTTCTTTTTAGGGAAAGATAAACAATACTTTTAGCTATTTACGTGATCGTCTAGTTTTCTATAAATTAGGACCCAAATTACGTTGTGTGTAGTAACCTCGAATGATTATTTCCCCAATTTATGTTCTACCCCGTTTATGGTTTACCCAGGTTCTTTTATATAAAGTTTGATAATACTAGCTATTGGTTACTTTGTGAATTAAATTTAACACTTGATACTTATACCTTTAGAAAACTCTCATAGTTTCCTAGTAATTATTCCATCTTAGGAGGAATCTTTTTATGCACTATTGTTTGTGAGACCAAGCCACTATTGCCTTGTTGCGAAAACCGTTTTCACTTTGGATTTTATGGTTTTGCTGTTTAATTTATAGCACTGAATTTGTTAAGTCGATGAGGCTAATCTCACCCTGTATATATTAGGTAACGCTTTGAAAATATGTAAGAAGAAAACAAATATATGTTTTATACATTTATTGTTGCGAGAAATTCTCTGATATGTTACATTATATAATAACAATTGTCGTGGCAATCGCCTGATAATGAAAATACAAAGTTAGTGGAAAATAACAACTGTTTTATAGTCGAATATAATAATTGATGTCGCAAATAGCCTGAAAACTTGTTTAGGTCCTGAAGAGACACAAAGCAATGCTGTGATGTAATTACATCAATTCCTGTGCCAGACTTGCCAATATAAAACATGTGCAAAACAAACAATGTTAAGTGACAGAGATGTCCGTCTAAATTTGACTGTCGGAGTCTGAAGTCAGCGTAAATTCATATCTGCTGTACGGGAAATTTCCCTTCATGATTCGCGAACAAGGCCACCTCGAGGTTTCTTAGAATCGCACATGTAACCCAACTGTTTCGAAGTTTTGTCTAGAACATCACACAAATATGGCGAAGTGCTCTTTACCAACTGGCGTAGTTAAACAGTCAAGAAACAGGCAACCCCAACAAATCTAGAGTAATATGGACTTTGAACAATAAATGCACCGTGTCTTCCCTCGTTGTAAACTGTAAAGATAAATCCTCCAGCTAACTCAGAGAAATTAATCTTGAGCTGATAAAAACCGTAAAGGCTAACTCGGAATTAATCCCGAGCTGGATGATCGGCAAGCAATCACCTTGAGTCCTGCCGGGACCCGCGTTTTATGTAAATTGTATCCCCTGACGTCACGACCTTTAAAGTCGATTTTCCCTTGAAATGTTGGTGCTTTCTAACTGTTTCCCACACACCGAACTGCAGTCACGTATGCGTAGTGCATTGGAATTTCTATGTTTACATTAACATATTGATAACTGACTAAAATTGTGCGTTTAAACGTTCACGTTTGCTCCTAAAATGAAATGTTGTTTAACCCTGAGATTTCTAATATAATACGATTTATATTCTGGTTCTTTGTAATGAAATAATAATTAACGTTTAATGATCTTAATTTAGAAATAATAAAATAATTAATTTTGGTAATAAATAAGTAAAATTTTAAATAGATGAAATGACCTAGGTATGGTACATTTCAATATACACAAATACATTCACATATAAATATTAATATGAAGATAAGAATTAGATTAAAATTAAAGTTTATGTAATCATTCAGAGAGTAAAAGTAGTTACTATATACGCAACAATTTAATTAATTTTGATATAAAATGCTTTATATTATTTGCCAATTTTACCACAACACGCAATTTATTAAATAGGTACATAGCTGCCAGCACATTGAAGGGATTTTTTTATACATAGTTAGATTATAATTATTTATGTATACAGGGTGTCCCACTTTTCATGGAGCCACCCGCATATCTCGCTCATCTGATATCCGAATATTTTGAAATTCTGGTGGTGAATACATACCTATATAGTGAGTTTTTAGACGTAACCACATTTGATTGTAGTCAGAGGCGTCCGTTTCTAGGATGGAGAAAGGGGGTCGATTTTTCAAAAAAAGTATTAGCGATTTTTTTAGAAAAAAACTGGTAAGATGTTCTTAATCAGCACCTTTAGAAACCCCTTTGTACAAGATTACATCGTTGTGGGTTCAAAGGTGTTTGAGATATGGGCCGTCAAAAAAACAATTTTTTCAACTTGAAATAATGTTTATCTGTAAAACGTATTCTCAAATGAAAAAAAATGTAATCTTTATTTTTTTGTTCAGAATAATGTATTATACTAGTATGAAATGATTTTAAAACAAAATAATTATTTATTTATTAAGGCAAAAATTTTAATTTGTACCTACCATTTTTCAAACAAATAATCTTCAATAAAGACCTAAGTAAGCCATGAGAACAAAAATTATTGTAAGCGTCAATTTAATTATATAAATCTTTGCGTTTCCTATGTAACCACCATCAATCCGTTTTCTTACATGGCGTATAACTTTTCTAATCTCAGCCGGAGTGATTTCAACACATGCCTGTCTAATTATTATCACTAACTCTTCTTGGCTACGTGGTTTGTTCTTATACACTATATTTTTTAAACGACCCCACAAACAGAAATCAAGTGGTGTCAGGTCCGGAGACCTCGGGGGAAATTCCTGCACAGGACTTCTTAAACTTATCTATCTACCTGGAAAATTATCTTCTAGCCAACCCCTTGCAACGTTATGAGCCGGGGCACCATCAAGTTGATAATAAAAGTCTTTTCTGACATCTTGAGGCAAATTATTGGAAAGGGTTGAATTTCTTTTGCAAGAAATTTAAATACGCTTCCCCATTCAATCTCGGAATGAAAAAAGGACCAATAATCTGGTCATTCCATAAACCACACTAAACATTAACTTTTTGACACATATTGCCTTTTAGTACTAATAAACCAGTGGGGATTTTCGTCAGCCCAAAAACGGCAATTCTGAGATGATACTATCCCATTGGTGGTGAATGTTGCTTCATCAGTAAATATGACGTTTTTCAGAAAATTTACATTGTTTAAAAATTCACCCTGGGCCCAAAAACAGAAATCCAATCTTCTGTCTGTATCACCATCTTCTAGAGTATGTAAAAATTTTGGCTTGAATGCTCTTTTTCTATGTTTTTTCAAGCAACGCCAAACGATGTTCTTACAAATATTTAGATTTAATGCTACTTGTCTTATGCTATATCTTGGATTTTTACCACGGTGTGCCGATAGGTTTTTTTATACCATAGATGTAGGTAGATAAACAATTTGTATCAATAGACGCAGAGGACAGTGAGTAACTTATGATTTTTAAAGGTATCACAGCAGGAATCCCAAAATCCCATGTTAAATATGATTCTCACCACTCTTTTTTGTAAAACACATTGTATTCTCTGTAGATCCACACCTTGACCCCATGCTATTATATTATAAGAGACTTTTATTAAATATGATTTGAACGAAACAACTACTCAGCGGGCAAATACCCCGACCTGCATTGAATTATACCTTCAAATCATGATATATCGGTAGCTAATATCATTTGTCAATTCCTAACCAGACATAGACCGGTTTCGAACTTATTAGTTCTCCTCAGTATGCTGTAGGTTATAGAACAGACAAATGATAGTGGACAACCTGCTAGTCATATACTGACTAAGGTAAATTGAGTAGTGGTGAGAGGTAGTGAAACTCCTCATATGGTCCAAATGCTACTATCCGACCGACATCATAGATGTCTCTGTGGCGAATAGTAAGAAAATTTGGAAAAAAATAGATCGTAGTACACGTTTAATAAAGAAGCCTGATCTGTTATATTTATTGCAAAACATGATTGACTTAATTTGGCACAAAGTTGATCAATATGTTTTGTTCAGCTGAAATTTTCATCTAAAATTACCCCGAGAAAATTTGTATCTTTATGTAATTTTGAGAAATATTAATATTTTTTATGGATATTTTTATTTCGACTTTTAAACAGGTCACATATTGTTTTGTCATAGTTGATAATAAGCCTGTTTTTATAGAACCACATATTGAACTGATCTAGAACTATATTAACTAGGACTTCCAGGTCTTTAAGGCTCCTGGACGAAACAATTATTGAGGTGTCGTCTGCATACATAAAAATTTTACTGTAACTAATAAATTCAGGCAAGTTATTAATAAATAATAGAAATATCAGAGGACCAAGCACACTACCCTGAGGGGTTTCTATTGATAATTCGTATACATCCAACAGACAATTCTTCATTTTAACCAAAAGTCGTCTGTCCGACAAATACGGTATTAACCAATCATTGATGTTACCACGTATTCAATTAATGAGGGCTACCGTTTTTAGGCCCACCAGTTAGCGCCACCGGCGGGTAAGGTCGCTGACAAAATTTATTGTTAGACTGCAAACAAGTTTAAAGGGTTTTATTATAATTATTTCGAACATCAGTAATTAAAAACACTTGTTAATTATGCCTCAATGTAGTGCAGTTCCATTTTGTCCGGAAACAAAAGGAGGACATATGCTTCTGAGAGACAATACTGGCCTAAAACAGTGGTTGGTAACGAATCGCAGGGATAACTTTACTCCTTCGAAATATTCGTGTTTGTAAGGAACATTTTAATCTTGACGATTATGCGTTACCAAAGGAGCCTACCATAGAAAATCGTAAGTAATAACTGTTGGGAATTGTCCCAGGTTCTAGATATTTTTAAGATGGTTATTAAAAGTATTAAAACTCAGTTTTATGCAATGGACTGTATTATTTTTAATTTTAAATCAGGTACACTTTAACCTGTGAAGGTGCACATCTACAATCACGACGACTTGTCGCCTTGAATTCTAACTAGTGAATGCTTACAGAATGAATGTTAGTTTTCGCAACTCTGAAGTTTGCTAGGTGCTGCTACCTAACGTTAAAATTTATAACATTTATAACACAATATTTTAAACTAAAGAACATACTTTTGTTTTGACTGAACATAATGCCGCCCGCCTTGAAAGACGTGGCTTTCAACCTTTGAATGTAAAATAAAAGAAATACATGAGTGAACAAACAGTATTAAAAGACAATGTAAATAAAATAACTTCATGTGTCCATGGGTAAAATACATATTTTTGAAACTGCTCGCGACACAATCCCACTATTTGTTTTTATGCTCACCACACGCACTATATTGTCAGGTCCAGGAATTAATTTCTCGATTCGTCCTAATTTCCACTTGAAGGGAGGAAGATTATCATCTTTGATCACTACCAACACTCCAATTTTCAAATGTTGATCGAAATTGGTTTTCCACTTTGTACGTGCCTGTAGTTGTGCTATATATTCCTTCGACCATCTGGTCCAAAAATGTTGAATGATTTGGTTTAACTGCTGATACTGATTTAGTCGATTGGTGGTTTCACCTTGTAAGTCTGGTTCGGGAATAGAGGTTAAGGACGTGCCGATGAGAAAGTGACCGGGAGTTAATGCTTGTAAATCTGATGGATCGGATGAGAGTGGAAATAAAGGTCTGGAATTCAAGCAGGCCTCTACCTGTGTTATGACTGTATTAAATTTTTCGAATGTTAATGTTAAATTACCCACTACACGTTTAAGATGGTACTTTACTGATTTTACTGAGGCTTCCCAAATTCCGCCGAAGTGTGGAGACCTGGGTGGTATAAAATGCCAAGATATGAATTCTGATGATAAATAGTTGGTAACTTGTGATTGCACATTTTGTTGAGATAAAAATTTATAATATTCCTGCATATCATTATCAGCCCCCACAAAATTTGTCGCATTGTCAGAATAAATATTTTTTGGTTTGCCCCTACGTGCTATGAAACGTTTAAGGCAATTGAGAAATGATTCTGTACTAAGATCGCTGACAATTTCTAAATGTACAGCTTTTGAACAAAAACATACAAAAACACATAAATATGCCTTTATAATTTTGCTATTACGTAATTTGCTAGTTTTTATATTAAATGGTCCTGCATAATCTACGCCTGAATTCAAAAATGGTCTCGCAGGAACAATACGCTCTTTTGGTAAATCACCCATTAAATATTTATGACTGGAAGGTTTTACTCGAAAACAAACTATACACTTGCGCAGTATTCCTTTGACTGTAGTTTTTCCTGAAATAGGCCAATATCGTGTTCGAATTGAAGATAACAAAGCTTGACAACCGGCATGCAAAAGTTTGTAATGCTCTTGTCGTATGATTAAATGTGTCAAGGGATGCTTATTTGGAAGAATAATTGGATGTTTCTGACTGAATTCGTATAGCGAATGTCTAATTCTACCGCCAACTCTAAGAATTTTATGCTCATCAATAAATGGATTTAAACACAATAATTTGCTATTTGATTTAATTGGTTTATTATTTGAGAGCGCTAAAAGTTCTGCTGAAAATGTTTGCTGTTGTGCGAGTTTAATTAAACAATTCAATGAATCATTGAGTTCTATTACAGTAAGAGGGCCATAATTTCGATTTTGTTTGTTTAATGTGTTGTTTTTAAAACGTAATACGTATGATATAACACGTTGCAATTTTAATAATGATGAATACCTTTCGAATAAGGTAAAATCTTGATTTGCATTAACCAATGATATTGCTTTCTTTCCCTTTTCCGGTAAATCTGATGTTTCTCTGTAATCGCTGATCGGCCATTGCTCACATGACTGACTTAGCCATTTTGGTCCGTGCCACCACATGTCGGACTTGAGTAATTGTTCTGCGTTTGTTCCACGTGAGATGACATCTGCTGGATTATGTTCGGTCCGTACATGTCTCCATTCGTTGTATTCTGATAATTCTTGTATTTCACTTACTCTGTTTCCTACGAACGTTTTCCAATTACAGGGTTGTGCTGAAATCCAGGCAAGTACAATTGTTGAGTCACACCACTGATATATTTTGTCAATTTTCATGTTCAATGCTTGTATAACAATTCTTGTCAATCTTGCTAACAGAAGCGCACCACATAGCTCTAAACGAGGTAAAGTGGTTTGCTTGATGGGTGCCACCTTTGATTTGGCACAAAGGAGTTGGACGAAAATGTTACCATTTTGATTTTCTGTTCGTAAATATATACAACATCCGAAAGCTGATATTGAAGCGTCACAGAATCCATGTAATTCTGCTCTGACTGGTTGATCACAAACTACATGTCTTGGTATGATAATGTTATTTATCTTTTGTAATTGTTCTTGATACTGTTTCCAACTTGTGTGCAAATCTTGAGGAATTGACTCGTCCCAACCAAGTTGGCACTGCCATAATTTTTGTAATATTAATTTAACCTTAATTGTGATAGGTCCAATTAATCCTAAAGGATCAAATATTCTTGATATCGTTGATAGAATTGTTCTTTTAGTAATTCGATTGTGATTTTCTTGTGGTGTGATGTAAAATTGAAATGTGTCTTGTGATGAATCCCAAATTAACCCTAGAGTCTTCAATTTTTCTTTGTCAGTTATGGGTAATTTTTGTTTTGGGTGATCGATGTCATATTTTTCTAAGATTGATTCCTCACTTGATCGCCATTTTCTTAAATGAAATCCTCCTGTTTTCAAAAGATGATCCAATTCTTTTTTCAATGTCTTAATACCCTCGATGGTGTTTGATCCTGTTAATACATCATCGACATAAAAATCTTTCATGATAATCTGACTTGCGATTGGATAGTCTTCCTGATGTTCGATTGCTAGTTGATACAAACTGCGTATTGCTAAAAATGGAGCTGAGGATGTACCATACGTGACAGTATTTAGCCTGTATGATTGTACTGGTTGACTAGGATCGCTTCTCCAAAAATTCTTTGAAGATCACGATATGCTGGATGAATATGCACTTGACGGTACATCTTTTGAATGTCTGCTGTAAAAACATAACTGTATTTTCTGAATCGTAAAATGATAGAAAACAGGTTATCTTGTATGGTAGGTCCTGTCATTAGAATATCATTCAATGATAGTCCAGATTCTGTTTTTGCTGATCCATCGAAGACTACTCTAATCTTGGTGGTTGTGCTTGACTCTCTGATTACTGCATGATGGGGTAAGTAGTTAGAAATGTTGCTATGTCCATTGTCTTCATTGACTAGTGACATGTGTTCCAAGTCTTCGTACTCCTTCATAAAACTTGTATATTGCTGCTTCAATTCTGGATCCCTTGCTAATTTCCTTTCAATTGCATATAGGCGTTTCAGTGCTATGTTTTTTGAATTGCCTAATTGTGAAGTTTCATTTCGTAATGGTAGATGAACAATGAATTTTCCATCTTGATCTCTGGTATGTGTTGTTTTGAAAGTCTCTTCACATTTTTCTTCTTCCTTTGAATATTTGTGTTGAATGTTGCATTCTTCCATTTCCCAGAATTTTTGTAGTTGCTGTTGTATTTCGTTGTTTGAAGAAAAGTTACATACTGATGTATATACTTGACTTGAATTTTTGAAAGTTACTTGTCCAGAAAGAATCCAACCGAGTTTTGTTTTCTGAATGATGGGTTGACCTTTGTTAAGCTTGATTTGTCCTATGCAAAGAAGCTCCCAAAATATGGAGGCACCTAATAGAATGTCAATTTGACTTGGAATGTTGTACCTAGGATCTGCAAGAACTATGTTGGATGGTATCCGAATGTCACTGGTGTTAAATTTTGTGATTGGTAGCCTTTCTGTGATTTTGTCTAGGAGTAAGAATGAAGCATCAAATTTGAATGAATTAAATTTCGAATGTATTGTTGTGTTTGTCGAATTATTGATGTATGAAGTAGCTTGATTAATTCCCGTTATAGGCAGATTAATTGATTGTTTTGATAATTGCAATTTGTTACACAAGTCTTTGGTCATAAAATTAGATTGTGATGCTGAATCTAATAACGCCCTTGCTTCATGTGTATTGCCAAATTGATCAGTGACAAGAATTAGTGCTGTTGATAGCAATACCTCATGCTGTATGTTTGCGCAGTGTATTACGACTGTTGCTGGTAATGAATGAGAGATTGCTTGTGTTTCTGATTCATTTTCTGTATTTGAACTAGTCGATGGATATGAAATATTATCATTTTGTATGTTAGATGAAAGTTGAGACTTGTTTGAATTTTCTTTGTTAGATGTTTGTTTATTTGATTGATGTGTGTTTATTTGTTCAATATGTAATAAAGTGTTATGTTTTCGGCTGCATTTTCGACAACCGTTTGATCTGCAATTTTCTACTGTATGATTGTTTTTTAGACAGTTTAGACATAAATTCAGTTTTTTGACTTCTGCTATTCTTGTTTTTATTGGCAAATTAAGAAATTTTTCGCAATAGTATAGTAAATGCGATTCTTTGCAAAATAAACATGATAAAGTCTGATTTGTTTGATTTGATGTTACAAACGATTTTGAGTTTTTTATGTTTGCTTGGTTAAAACGTGATTTTGAATAATTGTCATTTGTAAAAGACTTGTTAATTTGTTTGTTTACATCCAAAGTTTCTAAAATTTGAGCCTTTTCTGTTAAAAATTTCAAAAACCTTTCCATAGTCGGTAATTCATTGGTTACATTTGAAGATTCCCACGCGCGCTTGGTTATAGAGTCTAATTTGGTAGAAATTAAATAGATAAGCAAGGTATCCCATGATTCTGTGGGTTGGCCTAATGCCTTTAATGCTCTTAAGTTTTTGTTAACCTCATCTAATAATTTACGCAAATGTAAAAATGATTCTTTTGCGATGGGAACTAATTCAAATAATGCTCGAACGTGATTATGAACAATAAGACGTTTGTTTTGAAACCTTTCCTTCAATAAATTCCATGCAATTGTATAATTATCTGAAGAAACTTCTAAAGAACACATTGTTGCTGCGGCATCATCTTTGAGTGACGATTTTAAGTAATGAAATTTTTGTATTAAATCTAAATTTGGATTTGTATGTATTAAAGCTTTAAACGTATCATAAAATTGCAACCACTGCTCGTAGGTACCGTTAAATGTTGGTAGCTCAATGGTTGGTAATCTAATGTTGTTTGAAAATGTTTGTTGTGATTGATTTTGTTGAGGACTGGAATGAGAATTTTGTGATTGTTCATGAAGAATTTGCTTGGCTGCAGCAATAGTTTCAAAATATTTGTTTTCGAATGTTATGCTTTCATTTATTTGTGACTCAGAATTGTCTATGTTTTCTATTTCTGTTTGAACTTCAATAAAAGAAGACCACAAGTCCTCACACCTGGCTAAGCGATCTGGTAATTGAATTAAATTTTGATCTGATATTGATTCGACAAAATATTGAAATCTTGTTAATTGACTTTTGATAAAACCGCGTTTTTGTTTTAATTTTTTCAGTTGATTTTCGTGCTCCTCCATATTTTATAAAGTAAATAAAAAATACTTAACACAAATAAAAAACCTGAATGAATGAGAATAATGGATAATAAAAGGAACAGACTTACTTTATTTCTCTGCTTTGTTGTCCAACACCCTTTTTTTTATTTTAATTCAGTTGCGCCGCCTCTGAGCAATGCTGAATAGGTTTAATCGTCGTAGAAGTTCACCAGGTCTCGAACACGCTGCTCGCTGCTGTCGTTTCTGTCCGCCTCACGTGTAGTTGTGTAGATGCTTGGCGCGAATTTTATGACTGCATTCGCTGGGAACCAGGCTGCCGTCGATCGCTCCACTGTTGTTGGAAACGCTCGATTCTGTTCTCCCAATGTGGGCCCCACTGTTGTTTAAACTGTTTTGTTTTTTGTTTTGAAATATTTACGCTCTAGCTAGAAATCTTTCACTGATTTTTATAACTTGTACCAGTTATTGTCTGTTGACGAATGTTTGATTAATTTTGAATTATTGTTTGTTTTGTTTTGTAGATTGCACTCACGAAAATTTTACTTTTTTAAACACTTTTTGCTTGCTGTTTTATATCCGGGCGAAGACCATATGTTGGGAATTGTCCCAGGTTCTAGATATTTTTAAGATGGTTATTAAAAGTATTAAAACTCAGTTTTATGCAATGGACTGTATTATTTTTAATTTTAAATCAGGTACACTTTAACCTGTGAAGGTGCACATCTACAATCACGACGACTTGTCGCCTTGAATTCTAACTAGTGAATGCTTACAGAATGAATGTTAGTTTTCGCAACTCTGAAGTTTGCTAGGTGCTGCTACCTAACGTTAAAATTTATAACATTTATAACACAATATTTTAAACTAAAGAACATACTTTTGTTTTGACTGAACAATAACCATGCACATTCGTTGTTTTCATCATGCTCATGCTTGATATAACATCTTTAATGACAAGACACTTCTGATAGGTACAATAATTTCCCTATCGAGCAAGTAAATGGCTACTTTCCCCTTCAGCCATCATTGTGTTAAATGTTTTTCAGCTAATTTTTATGAAAATTACCAAAAACTCGCGTTAAAAAGCTATAGTAAACATTAACGTTCAGTGAAATGAACTTTACCCTACACTAGCGCCTCTCGTGGTGAATTCAAGCGCGGTAGCCCTCATTGGATAAATATAACCTGAAAATCTAAAAATATACTTCTTATTCCAGCTGGCATAAATGTACTTGCACCAGGACAGGCCGGAGCAGACATATTCAACTGCCCAGACGACTATATTGTAATTGGCAACACAAGACTGTGTGGTGATAAATTTAATGATGGTACAATAAACAATGATTTTACAATGAACGCCGACGTTACAGGTAAAACTGATTTCGTTCCGATTTGGCACTTTCAAAATCCTTTTTCCTATGTTGTAAGTTATAAGTAAAGGTAATAGTGTAATTATATTAAAACCACACCTAAATTCAGCTTTGCTGTTCCACTAAAAATCTTGAATTGCCTGGAGCAGGAGGATTTACTATAGACTAATAAAGTCGTATAAAATGTACGGTTATACTCCTAAGTATGTTCCTGCTATGTAACCATGCAATCTGATCACCCTGGAATTAGAAATACGTCCTAAGTTCTTTTTTGTGCAAAATAACTTTTTCTATAACTTAAAACAAGTTATTTAAAACAAAAACGCACTACATTTACATTATACCTATACACTGACCGGCATAAAAAATGGGACAGCAAGAAAAATTAGTACCTATACTTTTTAATTCAAATTTTTTCTCAGTGTACACAAAATGTATAGAATCATTTGTTTCACATTCTTGCAGCCTATTTGTTTATTTTAATTAAAAATATACCAATTTTTCTTGCTGCCCCACTTTCTGTGCCGGTTAGTGTATTATTTGTAACTAATAAAAAACAGTTCTTTGTATATACTTAGTTTTCACCGTAATTGTTGTTCATATTTATATTGCTGCCAACGCAAAAAAAATATATGTTTACTCTTTTTCTTCCAGATACAGGAGCTGGACCAATAGTAATACCAGTTCGGACAGATTCAGTGGTGACTGGACTAGGGTTTAAGCTATTTTACATACAAAACCCGTGTAACTAATAATTAGATTATTGTTATATATACTTAGCCATTTTGAAAAATTATTTATTTTAAAAATTGTTTATATTTATTTTTTCGTTTCTTTTCCGACTTATTGCTTATTTTTTGAAGCAGGTAGCAAATTTTTATATATTTAAAATCTGTGAAGTAATATAATAATTGCATTTCCGCCTTTTTTTTTTTTATGAAACCTACCAAATGTTCACGTTATTATGCCAAGAGCAGCGGCGCCGCCACTTAAGGGCAAGGGGGCGGCCGCCCCCTCCTGGATTTTAGTTTAGACGCAATAAACTTAAATTGCAGAAGTATCAATAACAGCTAAGCTAATCCCAAATGTAACTCTATTAATCGTTCGGTAGATTTCGCGGTCGCTCGTCGGCCGCCGCCACCATGTGACTCGTAACAAACAGTTGGAACGCAAGCACTTTGAACAAGTATTTTAGTAGTCTGTGGCAGTGTTGCCAATTATCGGGTATTTACCCAAAATTTGGGGGATTCCTTAGTGCCTTGGGTATTATTCTAAATTGGGGATTTTCGTTTAAATAGCCAACCTTTACAATATATTCATCAATCAGAAACAAAATAGTTATTATTTGTATATCACTTTAAAAATGAATGAATTGCATCAATTCAGATGAGTTGACCGGTATATCAGTTGAACAGGGCTGAATCCGTAATTTAAATTGTAACACGAAACCTAATCTAACTTTTATAACTTAATTATTTTATAAGTAAGATATGGTAACAACATTACCATATTAATGAAACGATAATAATTTATATTATTAGAAATGCGACATGTGCTACTTATTTTTATTCAAATTACTTTCCTCTATTGTATTTGGATATGTTTTTAATAATATCGTTTTTTAATATTTTTTTATTACAGAAATGTTTTATAACCGAAGCAAGTATTATTTTTTGTACCTACTTTTGTATGTTTTCAATAAATTATTTATAAAAAAAGTGTCTTGTATTGTTCGAGTACATTTATATTTTGTTGCTGTTCATAAAAACTTTCATCGAAGATTTTTATGGGATTTGAATTAAACAATGGGTAATTTTGGGGATTTTTGGTGAATATTCAGGGTACAAATGCATTTACTATTGGCAACACTGGTCTGTGGCCTGTGCACTGATATAAATAGCGTTGTTGTGCTCATCGATGCCAAAGTTGTACCTTCTCGTGCGGTAAATAGTAAGGTAACTTTAGTATTTTTAAGTTAGTTATTGTTTTTTTAATTGTGTTATTTGTAGGTACTATTGCACAAATATAGTAAAATCATGGATATCCGAAATTTTTTAATATGAAATCCTCAAGCAAAATCGAGGATAAATCAGATAATGGAAGCCCACCAAAGAAAAAAAACAACTAATGAAGAGCAACCCATTTTTCAAGGAAATCCTACTGTTGTAGAAGATGCCTCGATAGCCTCGTGCTCATACAGCACAAATAGGGAAGAGCATGAGAAAGGGAGTAATGACTTGGGAAACTATATAGGTTTGCAACGAGTGAGCGATTTACAAACATATTTTTTCCCATCTAGTCCATGTATTCCTCTAAAGAATTATGATTTCAAAAAGGATGTTCCTGAAAATAGAAGTGAATGGTTAAGCAGTTATGAGTGGATTGCTTATTCTGAAAAATTGGAAGGGGCACTTTGTAAATATTGTGTAATTTTCAAACCAGCTGTCAAAAGAGGTTTCCAAGTGCCTTTATTGTTAAACAATTTACAGATTTCAAGCATTTACATGAATTTGTTAAAAGACATATCAAGTCAGAATGGCACTGCAATTCCGTTGGCAAATAATTTCATGAAAACGTTTTCTGGTCAGAAACCTACTGTTACTGATCTGTTGGATAATCAAGAAAGACAAATAATAGAAGAAAATAGAAAAAAAACTGGTACCTATTATTTCAATAATTTTTTTGTGTGGAAAGCATGACTTGGCACTAAGGGGTAAAGAACAATATAGAAATTTTGAAGAACTCCTGAAATTTAGAGTTGAAAGAGGTGACAAACTACTAGAAAATCATTTAGCGACGTGTTCTAAGACAGCAAAGTATACATCTTACCAAATTCAAAACCAACTTATTGAATATGTGGAAAGGTAATTCGTCAGCATATTACAGATGAAGCTAACGAAAGTGTCGGTTTTTCTGTGCTGGCTGATGAAACCGCTTGTTTTTATGTAGGTGTTTTGTTTTTAGAAAATAAATAGATTTTTTGAAATTTGTTATACCTATCAACTAACCTACTTTATAATCTTTTCGCAATGTTTTTTAAACCACACTCGTAGTAGGTATTGGTCAAAAGGATCTTCATTCCATTTTAATGCAACGCTTTCAATTCAAAAAAAAACTATCACCCCCCTGAAATTTTTACTGGCGGCGCCCATGGCCAAGAGATATCGAAATCTTATATTATCAATACAAAGTTTTAAGAATAAGAAATTATATGAGATATATGTCATAAGAGTTCAGTGCATGGATATGTAATGTTAAAAAAAATGCATTTTCCATGCCAGACTGTACTTTACGAGTTAAATATATAAAATTACACGTATATAACAAATGCAGGTAATAATGTGGAACATTGTAAAGGTGATATACACGATGATAAAATAACTGGGTCAGAATAATATAGTATGACAATGAATTAAATAGCATAAAATTGAACGTTAGTAAATTGATGGGAAAATAGCCTTATGGACTCAAAGGAGTTGTAACACCTACACATAACTGCTCCACTCATTATCTTTCACATTTACGGAAAGTTTTCATGTAACATACAAATTATTTATAATATATGTAATGGTATCATGGAAGCGTAGGATTTAATTTGTTACAGAATAGTTATGACTATGAATATGATAGAAATACCAAATATTAATTTAAAAAAATTCGAACGTTTTTTTTTTAGTTTAAAACACGTGAGGTCAATTCATCTAATCACTCAATAATACCAAAGAGAATACAAGGATATTCTCTTTGATAATACTATGGTTTATACAGAGTGATCAAAAGTACTCTCTGTAATCGGAGTTATGAAGTGGAGTTAATGATAAATTTATTTTGGTACTAGTGTACTTTCTGATCACCCTGTATAAACCATAGTATTATCTCATATTGGTTAGATGAAATGAACCCCTCTTTATGTTTAAACTGTAAAAAAACATTCCAATTTTTTTTTCCAAAATTGACGACATCTATCAATATGAAATTCGGTATTTAGGCTTTCTAAGCATACTCAATTCATATTTTCTAAAAACCATTTCGTTAAAAATGTCCCTAACAGTGTTTCTTGTTTTTAGCATTTTATTTTAATTATGGTATGCCGTGTACAGGGTGGACCAAATTATATGGGATTTGGGGTTTTCTCTAGAACTATGGCAGATAGACAAAAACCAATATAGGTGTTCTAAGCTCGATTTTCGAGAAACAAACAATGACGCAAACTGCGATCGTCTATCTTTTTCGATTACCGAGCTACAGAGCGTTTTTGGATAATTGGCATTTTTGGATGACCTCTATATCTCAATTACCATGTAACGAATCGAAAATCGAGTAACACATTCTTAAGGCACTTTTTGAGTAAAATCCGTTGCTGATAAGAAGAAAATTATGCACGCCTCAGTTTTCGAGATATAGACATAACTTGTGTTTTTTAAAATAGAACACCCTATAAATTATTTCATTATTCGATCACAACTTAAATTAGCTTTCCAACGATGTATCATATGTCATATTTATCTCTAGAAAACGTGGTTAATTTACGAAAAATTAAATATATTTGTGAGGAGGCCAAGGAAAACTATTAACTACTTACAAACTTCTTATAATATAAAATAATTTTGCCAAAAAATAGGAAAAACTAAACTACAATAAATGTTCGAATTGTTTTCCATTGACATCTATGCATTTTTGACACCTCCTTACAGCATTTGTTGCATTTCTAATCATAACAGGAGTTATTGTCCGAAACGCAGCTAATGTTTTGTTTTCCAATTCTTCTATGTTATTAGAACGTTCTCTATATATAATATTTTGAGAATAACCCCAAAGCCAAAAGTCAGCAGGGGTTATATCGGGAGATCTAGCTGGCCACAAAATAGGAAAAATTTAACAATATCTAAACTATATCTAACAATATCTAAACAATACAATATCTAAAGCACCCACGAGAATTTTCAAAAGTAGGCGCCTATGCAAAATTGTATTTTCAAACACCTGTTAATGCAATTGTCTGTAGTAACCGTACGCATATAAGCATCCTTTACAGTCATACGGAAATGGCAGTATTTCCAGCAATTTCATTGGCCGTTTCAAGGCCACGGCATGGCGTGCTCATCAGATATCATTTTTAAAGGGGAATTCGGCACCGTGAAAATAAACAAACTATAATAAAGGGCAAGGGAAATAAACAAACTATAATAAAGGGCAAGGAAAATCTTACTAACGAACTAAAAAATACTTATTTAAAAAAAAAAAAAAAAGTTTACGATTCAAACCCTGGACCTCGCGCGTTCTGGGCGTCTAACGAATTCATTGCTGACAAATGATTCCAAAAGGATGTAATACACTTTGACATGTCATGTAACTGCGCATGCCCTGAGGCTATCTTAAAACGGCCAATGAAATTGCGATTAATACTTCCATTGTCGTGCGACTGTAAGGAATGCTTATATGCTAACCGTACCTACTTTTTTAAATACGTTGAATTGCCCTTTTCACTAAAATGGTAAAGGTAGAGGTGGAGGTAGAAAAAGTAAACCTACTTCTATATTAAATTAATAAATTTATAGATTATTAACATTTCATTTGCAAAGCATGTTCTGATATCTATTGCGCAAGTATCAAAGTTTATTGTGATGAGAAAATCATATTCCATAGAAAACTGTGTATTTTGGGTGAATATTTTATTTCATAGATGTCAGCATTTATTATAAAGTATGTATCTTTATTAAATGATGTCAGAATGTTGTACATTCTTCACATTGTAAGTTAGGTCCCTTTACCTGCATTTTAGTGGAATAGTGTAGAAATCTTGTTTATGAAGTATACAACTATTCAACCATTATGGCGCCTCGGACAATAGGTGGGTTCTTTCAAAGATCTCAGTTAAACTAAGTAGTTTTACGGTTACGAAGACTACATCAAATGAAATTATGCTTTTATTTGTGCAGTGTAATCGTAAAACAACTTAGATTAGATGAGATCTCAGTTAGAAAGAACACACCTATTATATCAAGCAAAGATTATATCAAGTGATCAAAATATGTAAATTTTACAATTTTTGTGCTTTTTAATAGAAACTGTGAGAACGTTGTGGTAGTTCGATAAAATGACACAAAAGTTGCAAGAATCGTCAATTTTAAAAAAAATTGCATACTACATATCAAAGATTTAGTGTATATAATCTTTGTACATATTATTCGACGCGATATCTATCAATGATGCTCAGTACTATCAATAAATAAAGTAAAGAAGGTTGCCTGGTAACATTCAGCCAATGAGCGGGCATCTGTTCTCTGATTATTCATAATGATTATTCGTACTCGATAGAAAACTGTGCATACTTCTAAGTACTATTTTAAATCACAGATGTCCCAACGTTACAAATGAGGGTTAACGCGCGTTGAATTCACCACGAGAGGTGCTAGTGTACGGAAAGGTCGATGTCACTGAAAGTTAATGTTTACTATGGCTTTTTAACGCTAGTTTTTAGTATGTATTTTTTATGAAAATTAGCTGAAAAACATTTAACACAATGATGGCAGAAGGGGAAAGTAGTAATTTACTTGCTCAGTAGGGAAATTATTGTACTTATCAGAAGTGTCTTATGTCATAAAGTTAGGTTATATCAAAAATGAATATGATGAAAACAACGAATATACATGATTATTACTCACGATTTTCTGTAGTAGACTCCTTTGGTGACGCATAATCGTCAGGATTAAAATGTTTCCTACAAACACACGAATGTTTCGAAGGAGTAAAGTTATCTCTATCAACCACTGTTTTAGGCGAGTTTTGTCTCTCGTAAGCATATGTCCGCCTTTTGTTTCCGAACAAAATGGAACTGCACAACACTGAGGCACAATTAACAAGGTTTTTTATTTGCTGGTGTACGAAATGATTATAAAAAAACACTATAAACTTTTCCCGCGCCTTACAATAACGTTTGACACGACCTTACTCGACCAGTGGTGCCAACTGGTGAGCCTGAAAACGCTAGCCCTCATTAATCAAATTATCGCTATTTTTTAGCGATGAACCTGCTTCATCGACTGTTTCAAACCCTTTTCAATGGTTACGTCAGTATTTTACCATATCGCTAAAACGAGTAGTTTTTAAAAACAGGTTTGTCCAAACACTACAACTGCCAAAGATGGATTTATGCAGACACATTTAGCATTTATCATTTAAAATTTAACATTTAGCATTTAAATGGGAGATTTAAGAATGTCGATATGCATTTATGCACAATTTATTTGTAACATCATTTAAGAAGCATCCAATCAAATTTAAGGTTTCTGCTCCTGCCCAGATGATGACAACCAATAAATAATTTGGTTTAGAGATTTGTAACATAACCTCACATATTTAGGCATGCGCAGTATGATTTTCATTTAACATTTAATCTAAAAGTTAAAAGTTGGCCAACTCCTAAATGTAAAATGTATAATGCCAAGCTACATAAATTGGTTCATTACGTTATGAGACTTTAACTCATAAATGTTAAATGTTAAATATTAAATCTTAAATAATAAATGATAAATGTATATGCATAATACATCCACCTCGTCTTAAATAAATGCTGGTAAATAAATATTAAGAAAGAAAAATTGAGAAAGTAGATATTGTGTTTAGCATATCACTGATGATATTAACGCCAAACATGCGTCAAAATACCGACATGTCTTCCGCACCATTAGAACCGTTTTCAAACCGCTCTCTAGAGAACGGTTCAAAATACAACGACTGTTTGAAAAATGTTCGTTCGTGACGTCACTCTTTCGACGCTGTAAAATGAACGGTTTAAATCATTTCAAACTGTAGGCTCTCTAAAAAAATACCTTATATTTAAGATTTTTTGCAACAATAATTGAAAATAGTATTTATCAATTATTGCAAATTATGATATATTATGCCATACTTATAGGAGCACAGAACACCAAAATCAACTTAGCAGCTGCAACCAAAGAATATTTACCTTTAAAAACGTTTAAACGTAAATATTCTTTGCTGCAACTTCTAAAGGTATGCACAGAAAGAAAGCAGGTTGCCTGCTTACTGGTAACTAGCGCCGATCGGCGCCAAGAAATAATACCGTTTACTTATGAAGCTGCACACAGATAAAGCAGATCAGAGCTTGTCGTTACAGGTAGCCAGCGCTGACAAAATTACCGGAATGAATTTTTTAGTTCTTGGTAGCTGGTTGTAGGTGCTGGTCGAAATAATTAATTATAATGGATATTAATGTATCAATCGCAGCAATTTTCAAAAAGGTACTCTTGGGGGTAAAAGAGATAAGATCAAAGCAATATAAACGTTACAGAATATTTAAAAAAAATTCATAACTTGGAATCTATTTGGGGTACCGTATTTCAATTTGGCACACAACTAAAGTACATTACAGAACTTAATCTATATTAATTTGAAAGTAATTGAAATACCGCAAGGAGTTTTTGGGGATAAATTCCTCTTAAATTTAATAATAATTTTTAATTGGGGTAATTTTTTTATATTTTTATCAATTTGAAAAAATTCTCCTTTAAAATTAAATGAATTCGACATGTTCACTCAAAGATACCACAATGAACTAGCAGGTTGGAGCTTATTTTAAGCGTTTTTTATGTGCACCTCGAATGACGGGTGGACGCCGGTTGTCGGAGCTTAAAATCGGTGCTGATTTGCCTGCTTTCTTTCTGTACGTATCTTAGAAGCCGCCGCGGGCCTCGGACAGTAAGAGATAGCAGGTATGTTCGCCGGTGTTACTATAAGTTGTGATTTTTACTCTAATTATGACGTCATCAAGCAAGTTAGTTCAACTTTGATCTCGCTGGAAATGGCAAACAGCTTTCCTCCTTTATATATTTACTCCTCCTCCTAGTTAAAAAGGGCCAATTGTGGCCTACTTGCCTAGTAAAATAAGTAGCTACTACTACTACTACTACTACTACTACTACTACTACTCGTCTGGAGCATGAGTAAAAATGTTTAGTTCTTAGTAAAATATGATGACGTCCCGATGACGTTGTTGTTCAATAGCGAACAGACCTAATGAGGTCTACCGCGTTTGAATTCTCCACGAGAGGCACTAGTGTAGGGTAAGGTAAATGTCACTGCACGTTAATGTTTATTATGACTTTTTAACGCGGGTTTTTAGTGATTTTTATAAAAATTAGCTGAAAAATATTTAATACAATTAAGACAAAAGGGGAAAGTAGTAATTTACTTGCTCGGTAGGGAAATCATTGTACCTATCAGAAGTGTCTTGTCATTAAAATTATATCATGCATGAGTATGAAAACAACGAATGTGCATGGTTATTATTTACGATTTTCTATAGTAGGCTCCTTTGGTAACGCATAATCGTCAAGATTAAAAAAGTTTCTAACAGACACAAATGTTTCAAAGGAGTAAAGTTATCCCAGCGAATCACTACCAACTACTATTTTAATCCAGTTTTGTCTCGGAAACATATATCCGCCTTTTGTTTTCGAACAAAATGGAACTGCACAACACTGAGGCATAACTAACAAGTTTTTTTTTTTTTTTACTGGTACGATATAATTATAATAAAACCCTATAAACTTATTCCGCGCCTAATAATAACTTTTGACAACTACCTTACTCGCTAGTGGCGCCAACTGGTGAGCCTAAAAACGGTAGCCCTCATTGGAATTTAAGTCTTCACGCCGCCCTCTGAAGTAATATCTTTGTTTCGAATTGTTTTATCACATCTGTAAAGTTTGTTTCTCGGGGTTTTTCTACGTTTCCACGGTACAGTTGTCACTAGGAAAAATGTGGCTAATACAATCCACACTATTTCTTCAAGACGTGTGGTTTGTTTATATCACGAATAGCTGTGCTATCATGCAGAAAATAGGTAGAAAATAGTGTAGATATTACTCGTCTGATCGCAGCGCCATATGCTATGTGGTAATTTTTGTTCTCAATATAAATTTATGCAAGTAATTATAAAATAATTAAATTGACATTATTGTCCTTTATTGAATTTTGTCAAATAAAAAGACTTTTTACTGCACATAAACTTTTATTTTCATAAAGCAAATAAATACAACTGATGCACAAAAACTAATATAAATTCAGATTTTTTGGCAAGAACTTTACTGGTTTTTAGTTGATGTAAAGTACATCTATATTTTTTGAGTTGGGTAGGTACTCAATCCAAACAAGTACTTGAATTTTGCCATAATTAGTAAAATATAAATATGAAATTACCTTTAAAATATTTGTTTTAACAAATTATTTTTTATCATTATAGGTTATGCCATATCTAGGGGGCATAGGAGGACCCATGCCATATTTTAAAGATATAACTACCAAGACTCAATACTTGTGGCCTCCCAGCGACCCATCTTTAAATTTGAGCTAGTTCCGCCACTGAACAAAGCAATTTTTTTGTCCAATATTTTTATTAAATAAAAAAACAACTTTTAAGAAGAAAATTCTTCTTTTACTCCTACTTGCTGATAGTCAATATTTACACTTTCTATTTTTATCAAGTTTTCTTCCACAGCCTTCTTTACACCGCCTTTTTTTTCTTTTTTTATGGCCCTTCAAGTGTGCCCTATATTTCAGCAACACAGTAAATGTCTGATCACACTGTTTACATTGATATGGTGCTTCACCGTTATGGATTCTCAAATGCACCTAAGCAAAAAACAATTTTTTAGAACAACACACACATACAAATTAAATAGATAACGATTTCTAATATACTAATGAAGTGTCAAACATAAATTAGTGTATTCTATAAAATATAAAACTATATTTACAAAGCTCTTGTTAATAAAATTATAAATATAAGCACAATATAATAATAATATGTAGAATTAACTATTAACAAAGTCTGATGCTGACATATGTCTATCATTACAACAGTCATATGGTTTTGATTTGTTTGGAAACTATTCAATGTTGCCAACATTTTTGCAACATAACTTTTTGGTGCCCTAGATAACTAACCCAACAAAAGAATAAATCCAATTAGTTCCTATAGGGCTTTCCCACATTTTTCTTTATTGCACTTTTTGGGAAGTTCTTGTCAAAATAACGTATACATATATTTTCTTTTTTTGCATGAGAAAAGAAAGTTTAATGTTCAACAGGTTGTTAAAATTAATTCTAAATACTCATCCCTTAAAATGGTGCAATGAGGGAATGTTCCAATAAGAGTGTCTTTAACTCTCTGAACAGACGCTAGATATTTGCACACAAAATATCAGAAGCCTGGTACAAACATTATCAATTAATCAATTGTTATGTCACAGATACAGGCAAAAAATTTAATTGGAAATATCCTGGATTCTCTAAGGCTAGAAACTTTCATATGCATTAAGCAACACTGCAATAATCTTATGGTAGGGTTCCAGCCCAAGTAACAACTCTAAGATACTTTTGATTTATTTAGGTTTTAAAAGTGCTTTAACGTGTTCAATAAAATGATAGTGGTTTTAAAATTACCTTAAGATAAACTAAAAGTTCTTAAAGACCACTGATTCTTATGCAAAGGATTTAATGCACTCTTTAAATTAAAATAAAAAAACTGTTTGCTCCTAATGCCCTATTGATCTTATACTAGTTTTATAATACTCTTGACATTGGCTATTTTAAAACTAATTTGCCTTTTTAAAGAATTAAATAGCAAGTTGGTTTTAAAACAATCCATTTTGGAACAAATGGTTTTAATGTAGTTTTATGGAGTATCCTTGATGTAGTCATTAAAACCCATTAAGAAAACTATTTTATCTTAAGCCTATATGCTCAATGAAATTCCACATTAAATCCTAAAACATAGTTTTTACTTTTTAAAGAGTAAATTAAGAATATTTTAAAGGTCAAAGGTTTTAATTTAGTCAATTTGATTAAAAGAAATGCCTGTTGGATTTTTGATGACTTTATTAAAACTAATTCTACCCCTCCATAATCGGAGAAAACACGCCATCTGCTCAATAAACTGATTGCTGATTTAGTGAACCAGTGCAGTCCGTGTACCTACTTTATGCATGAATGAAAACTAGAAGACATATTTAACATGGAAAATATTAGTGACAAGTATTTTAAATTAAAACGAAGTCACTAAATCCGGCAATCACAAAACCGGCACAATTTTAAGGTTAGGATTTCATACGCGCGCCAGATCCCTTTAAATCAATAAGGCCACGAGTTTGAACATATTAAAGCAACTTAGTTTTAAAAGGAAGAGTAAATAAATGTCTGGGAGAGTAATTGTACTTAAAGTGGTAAATAAAACGCTATTTTAAGTCTTGTAAGATTTAAAATGTTCTATTAACTTGCAATCAGTTTTTATCTAGACCACGCCATTTTTTATATAAGATACAGACCCGCCATGATGAATATTTTCAATAGCCAAAGAAAAAAATATTATTGAAATATATGCGCCTTACATCCTCTTAAATAACTGAAGGACGGTGTGTCCAAACATGCAATTTAATAAAAAAAATGCATTTGGATGTTTAGATGCAAAATAAAAATTGACGATATTTTTAAAAAATTTTTTAGATAATAAAAAAAACCATTATATTGGTGGCGCTCGAGTTATGTAGAAGTATTTTATTATATTTTGTCAGAAAAGTGCCATCCGTTGGTAATTTTTACCAGAATAGTTTGCATTTGAATATTATTTTTGATCAGCTTTATATGCGTTACGTTTAAAATATTACCACTCTGCCCCATTAGAGACTTGCCGTTGTTTTAACTATTTCACGTATAAAGTTGTCCGACTTTAAAACAAAATAAAATCCTTTTAGGATTAATTATAATGATTCTCAAGGCAATTTAGTCTGCTGCAATTTTATTTTAAATGCAAAACGTTTTAATACATAAATTTAAGGTCGCCTTGAAGAACTCCTTTAAGAATATGAAATTAAAACTAAATGGTTTTTAATATAGTTTTAAAATTTAGTCTTCAAGACCCTTTTAGGATGGGCCCTTTTTGGCTAGAAGCTGCTTTATGGTGATCCTAAGCTTGTCTTGAAGATCATTTGGTTTTATTCAAGTTTTATTGTATAATTTTAAAGCGGCCTTGGAGATCTTAATAAGAGCATTAGTGTTACCTGGGAGGGAGATTGATGTTTATTGAAGTCATCACTATTAATCACATTTTGATTGGACATCCTCTACTTAGTTGGTGTAAAGTGGGATTATAGTTATTTGAAGTAAGTTAGCTATGGTCGGGCCATTTAAGTTTGCAACTTTCGTCTTAAAAAGAGTCAAAGTCATAAAGAATGTTATTCAGTTCAATTGTCAGTGGTACCCAAACAGTATGAAACAATTTATAATTCTTCGAAATTCGACACGTCAGCTATTCGCTTATTTATAAGTTTTTCGGCAAGAATATATTATTTTCTCAGAACGTTTAAATCTTGTCTAGTTTACGTAGATAGATTATCTGTATCAGTGTTACCTACTCAAAATCTTTTCTAGTTAAAAATAAGTAGTTTTAACAATGATTCTAATTTGTAATGTTAGGAATAACAGAAAACACAAAATGAATAGTTGAATGAATTTCAAAGTAAAAACACAAATATATTAATTCAAACTTATGATTTCATAAACTTTTTTTTTTTGGATTGTGTGGGAAAAGCCTGATAACAGTGTGTAAACCCATGAGTAAACTTCATTAATATAAGGAAAGTTTATAATGTCAATGTTCCATTAACGACCTACCTTCAAGTAACTAGAAGAAGTGAGACCTTTGTTACAAATAGTACATAAGTACGGTTTTTCCCCAGTGTGTGAATCCATGTGCCGACTCAAAGAACTCGTTTGGCTAAAGCCTTTATGACAAATGGTACATAGGTATGGCTTCTCACCCGTATGAACACGTTCATGCTTTTTTAGACTGCTTACAGTGGTGAATTCTTTCTCACAAAATTGACATTTGTGCGGTTTTTTGCCTAAAAAAATTACCCACCATAAATAAAATACACAGTTTAAATAAAATACTGTTGCGTATCTAAACAAATTATATTAAAAGCTCCATTTACCTGTGTGGTCCATCATGTGCATCTTCAACGCACTCTTCAAAGCATAACTTTTGTCGCATAAATTACAGGCAGAAAGGTTTACTTCCAGTGTGTGTAACCATGTGATACTTTAAGTTACACAAATATATGAAACTCTTATCGCACACATCACACTTGAAGGGCTTTTCTTTAGAGTGTGCCAGTAAGTGTTGGTTCAGTATCACTATGGTTGTGTACTTTTTCTTACAAATGTTACACTCATACGGTTTCTCCCCTGTATGTGACCGAATATGATCCTCTAGAACAATTCATAGCAACTAATGAATTATAATTCTGTATCGTCAGCTTCTTTAGATGAAAACTTACCTAGTGCACTGTTTTTCAGTAAACCCTTTCTTGCAAATAGTGCAGTTGAAAGGTTTATCGTTAGAGTGGAGGTAGCTGTGGTCTTTTAAACTACCCGCGGTACCAAATGACTTATGACAAATGTCGCACTTAAAGGGTTTCTCGCCGGTATGTGTGCGCATGTGGGACCTTAATTTACTAGGAACTGGAAAAAATTTTGAGCAAATTGTGCACTTGAAGACGGTTTTTTCTCTGCCTTTCACCACTTCTCTGCAACGGGTCATATTCTCATCAAACCCTATAAAAATATCAGGTAAATTTTTATAGGAATCAAAAGGTTTTCAGAGCAAATAAAATAAAATCATTCAAACCTAAAATGGCCGTTTCGTAATTGCTATGATTGTTGCTCATATGCGTGAATAACTCCAAATGATCCCCGAAATAAGTTTTGCATAAATGGCAAACAATTTGTTGGACTCCATCCAGATTTTCGTGTGTTTTTATGTGAACTTCATATGCAACTTTTTCTCCAAACCTTCTCAAACATTTTTTACCACTTTTGTCAATATAATCACATTCAAGCTTGAGGAATCTGTTTTTTCTATAGGTACAGTCATCCTACATTTTTCCAAATAATTGTCACTGATATCAGTCAATAATACCGTTTTGGCAAATGATTCATCCGAACTAAAAAATATCATGTTGGAAAGGTTTTGTTAAATGAACCTCAACATGGAGCTTTAAGAATTCTTCATCAGAGAAGCATTTTTGACATGTGTCGCATTCAAAAACTGAAAAACAAAAACATGTACTACTAGGATCATAGAGATCATAAAGGTAACAACTAGTAAAAACAGTAGTAACAAAAGCTGCCAATTTATTAATTTGATATAAAAAAATAATGGCCTAAGGTTGGTTCCCTGTGGACCAGCCAGCTTAAGATTATAATCATGGAATGTATTTAACATTTTATTCTACAACATTACCAGAAAAACCTAATTGGCGATTTTGAGACAAGGCAAACTTGTACTAATGAAATAATCACACTCAATTTTCAATTAGTTTTTCCTTTGGTCCAAACTTTACAGTTTTTTTTGTGCAATTAGTGACCGACTGCAGAAGTCCTTGCATTATCTACTCACAATCCTTTTGCTTTAGAATTGGCGATGAAATACTAACAGATTTCTATCTGAAAAGTTTACTTATGCTCATTTAAAATTACAATCTGTGACAGGGTTCTCCCATATGTATGTACATATGTAATTCGATCCTGTTCACAAACCAATTGGGCACGCAATGGTGGTTCACTTCTCATAATCGTTAGGAGAGGAATATAAAATTTGTAATAGTTTTAATATCAAAATTATTGATTTGCTACTCAAAATAGTAGTCCGATTGACATCTATACAAAATCTCTATATTCTCTAATTATCAAAATAAATATTTTACATAAATCCACATCTTCAATTTGTGTCATGTAATTTTCGAACGCCTTGTAGGGAGGAAAATAAGAAAGTTAAACAATTAGGTGTTACTTGATGAAATCTGACCTACTCTTAAAAGAAAAATAATAGATGGTAGAAAGTAGCATATAAACATGGGCGCCCTAGAAAATTTTTCACGTTTTTATGAAGTTTATTGAAAAACAAAAATTAAAAAACAAATTCATTCAATTGATCATCATTAAAAAACTAACTATACTTCTAAAGCAAACAAAATCTGTTTTATTTATATTACATGGCATAATAAAGTATAAAAATGGAAATAAACCCTAAAAACTTGAAACGGCTGTCTTCGTTAGTTAATCTTTGATATTAAAATAAAAAACCTAAAAACAAAGCAACAATTTTGGTAACATAATATCCCAAATAATGTTATTCTAAAATGCACATAAATACATATTTTTGACAAAATAAATAAATAAAAATAAAAACAAAAAAGGAACATATCACTGTTCTTCATTGTCTGCTTCAACCGACTTATTAAACCGCGTTGTCTATCTGTCTAAGTATATGGCGAAAGGATAAAAAAATATATATTGGATGAATTGAAAGCAAATCACTAGGTGCATTTCCAGTAATTATCTTGATACATGATACCTTTCATTTTACAGGAGGGTGTGGGGGGGCAACCAGCCACTCATGCCCCTCTTTGGCGGCGCCCATGTATATAACCCTCATGAATCCTAGCGCTCTCTAGAATGTCTTTTTTTAATAACTGTTTTCAGCATTTTTGTTAAATACTTCACTATTACTAGAATGGGTCATCAGAATAGATGACCAAGACTGTGAAGGGTATTTGCAGTATTAAATAATAAGTCTACCATGTTTTCTTTTTCTTTTTTTTTTAATTTATAAAACATAGTTACAAAATTATCCTTTTTTTTATAATCTTACAAAATCAAAATTAACGTTTAAGTAAATATGATTCCATTCTATACTTATCGCACAGGTGCAAAGTACATTAGCTACGGTTCTGTAACCTACGATGAAGTAAGAACGAATAAAAGACCATACCTGCTACCAAACATTAGAAACAGCATTAACCGAATTACAGAAAAATTCTAATCAAATTTATAGTTGTACATAAAATTACGCTAAAATTGTTTAGTCGTAAACGTTGACATCTTCTGCTTCAATAACATCAACTCGAAATGTTTTATTTCCAACTCTTTTTTGTAAACTTCCTCCCTGTGTTTCTTCTCCATAGCAAATAGCTCTTCTTTTTCCCGCAATTCGATTTTATACAAATGGTCTTTTCTTTGTTCGTCGGCCAAAAGAAATTTGAATTTTAGTTTGCCGATTTCTCCTAAGACTGCCTCATTTTCATTTTTTAACTTTTTACTTGGAGGTTCTTCATCCGTATCAGATAAGGTTCTTTTCTGGGATAGGACGGGAGATTCTGGTTTTACACAATTTAGATTTTCATCACCATCTATCCTAAAAAACAGTAAGTAACCATTATTGAGTTAACTAATAAATAATATAAACACCACACAGAAATTAAACAACCCCAAATTCAAAGCCGAAGCTACACAGGCGAGGGTGACACTAATCAAAAGACGCGGGCACAGAACTATTCCCACTGCCAGTGGCGGGATTCAAATTTGCAGCTTCCATAGAGAGATTATCTAATCACACTTGCCAACGCATGCATAGCCAACTACTACACCAAGCCAATAACTCATTACTAACTTTTTTTAAAGCTTCACTTCGCAAGGTCTATACCATATTCATAACGGAAGCAAATACGGCTCTAATAACTACATGCCTTATGGAGCAAAAATAGCAAAAGTATGGCAGGTTTAAATAACTTTTTCCATATGTAATATTTGTGTGTTCAAGTAAACTTGAATTGACAATGACAATAGACACTAACCTAAATCGTAGGAATGGGTCAATATCTTCGGTGTCTTTGTTGTTGTCCTCAGAAGATAAAATACATTCATTCACTACCTCACTGGAATTTTCTCTTGCGAATTTTTGGCTCTAAAAATTAAATACATTCAGGACTTTTTGACTTGTTTAATGAATTTCATTTTTAGCAAAAACGTTATAGCGAATATACTAAACAATTTTATTGCAAGTTCTTATAAACACAATTTTTTAAACTTACGTCTTCATGTAGTTTCTCAATATTAATGCCGGGGATGTCAAACTCTGTTGGACACAATTTAACAAACATATAATCAATTTCATGAGGCTCAGGAAGTTTCTTATTCTTATAAAACCTTTCTATATGTGCCTTGGCCTGATTTTTCAAGTGGAAATAAGTTCTGGCTAACTTCTCAGGGCTCCTATCGTAATTTTGTTCTGCGAACATGTTCACCATCTGCACCCAACTGTTCTTTATGTAAGTTTTTATTTGCTCCAATTGTATGTACTTTTTGTTCAGTTCTAGTTCCCCAACATATTGAAGCAACAGCAGTTTTTCTTCATTGCTCAGAGGTAAATTGGGGTTGTTTTTGAATTTCTGCTTGAAAATAATAGGATTTAAATATCTGATATGGGTAACTATTTCATTGAATATTTACCTTGAGCTCTGTTGTTTCCCAAACACTCACTGAAAGTAACAAAAAAAATAGGTGACATATTTTTCAATTAATCAATAATTCTATTTGTTTTATACCGAAAAAACAAATAGTGTTGATGGGTTCAACAAAAATCACGATCAACACGAGATCAAAGGCACCTAAGAATTTTCGAACGCATGTTTCTGATTAGACTATTAATACTATGATTTATACACTATTTTAGTGCAAAAAAATGTAATTCTTACCTTTAGGTGTACCATCTTCATTTAAATTTTGGACAAGACTAGGATCAACATAAGTGCCATCTTTCTTCATAATCTGTTTTAAGTAATCTTCACCGTGGTGTGACCTTTCATGCACTCTTAAATATGAGTCATCCGAGAAAGATCTAAAACATAGTTTACACTTAAAAGGCTTCTCTTTGGTATGAATTCGATAATGTTTATGTAAATCCTCTTCCGTAAAACAATCCCGGTCACAAATTTCGCACTGAAAACTACTCTTGTCCTCCGTATGTGTTAGAATATGACTGTTTAATTCAGTGACAAAATTGAATGTTCTTTTACAAATATTACATTGGTGTAAACGCTTGACCAAATGCATTTTCATATGAACTTTCAGTAAAGTGTCCGTAGTAGTTCGGTGGCCACATATGCCACATTTATAGGGTTTTTTATTTGATATTTCCACATCCTCCATGTCCACATTTCCTTCCACAATGTTACAACAATCTTCTTCATCTATGTGTTCAGTTTTTATCGAAATATTTTCTATTTCCATTTTCTTCTTAAAAAGTATATATGTCGGGGTCACTTACTTAACGATTTTTCTATTATAAACTGCACTTTTAATACTGTTTAAACTTATACCGTTGATTGAAGCATTATTATTATTTCAATCAACGCTTAAACATAATTGCGTATCTCCAATAATAGGCGAGGTCGCAAATATGGAATCCAACAGGAAATGCTATTTCCGGTTTCTAAAATTATGAAAAGGCGGGGGTCACAGAGGAGGGAACGACAAAACAATGAATATTAAATTTGCGTGTCATTTCTCTCCAACACTTCATTAGTGCCTTACCATTTCTTTCTTTTAATTTTGTAACAAATTCGAAAAACAGTATTTACATATCGTAAATAACATCGGAGATAAACAAGCGCTTTCTTTGTCTTATAATTCTGTCTTTCTTTATCTATATTAACAAAAAAAAGAAATTACTTTGACAATGGATAGATGAAATGTAAAGTAGCTCAAATTGCATCAAATTTATCTTCGATCATACATACCTAGATAAAGCTTACCTATTTATGTTATTTTTATTGTTGCCAGTAGGTAGGAGCTGGACACGGAAACGAACCGTGGGAGCTGGAGGATACAAATAACATAGGCGCACCATCAATAATATTTCAGAATAACTAAAGAAACCTAATATATGTGAACACTCCTTACACAATTTGTAAATATTCAATACTATTGTAATGGAGGTAAATTTTTGAGACATGAATAACTTTCTTTATTCGGTTATGGTTTGTGGCTAGTCAAATATTAAATGGCAGTATAGCAAACAACATAAATTTTTTCACAGATTGATGGATAATCGATTTTTTTTTTTTGTGACAAAAAAATCAAACATGTTTCCGCGATCATAATCCATAAAATACCAACTTATATGACATAATAGCTGTGTTCAAAGTCTATTAGCGCTTTGCTTAAAGTGTTTTATGCATTTATAGTGTGGTGGTGGACGTTTGGCTGTTATGACATGCCATTTATATCTCGTACCACGATACACTTCTCTACGATTTAGATAATATTTACATTAAATTTATATTAATTTTGGACTGCTCGATGTATTCGCAAAAATTAAATAACTGAAAAACTTAGATACAAACAATTTCATGTGACGAAAACTTCTATTAATCATAGTTGGCGGCATTGCGTATTATACTTTTTTTTTGTTAATACATCTATGAATTTGTATCTTCTCTGAGTCTTCGAGGGTTAACGCGCTTGAATTCACCACGAAAGGCACTAGTGTACGGAACGGTCATTGTCACTGAACGTTAATGTTAACTATGGCTTCTTAACGATAGTTTTTAGTAATTTTTATAAAAATTAGCTGAAAAACATTTAACACAATGATGGTAGAAGGGGAAAGTAGTAATTTACTTGCTAAGTAGGGAAATTATTGTACTTATCAGAAGTGTCTTATGCCATTAAAATTAGGTTATATCAAGAATGAGCATGATGAAAACAACGAATGTACATGATTATTACTCACGATTTTCTGTAGTAGACTCCTCTGGCAACGCATAATCGTCAGGATTAAAATGTTTTTTACAAACACACGAATGTTTCGAAGGAGTAAAGTTATCTCTATCAATCACTGATTTAGGCGAGATTTGTCTCTTGGAAGCACATATCCGCGATTTCTTTCCGAACAAACAAGGTTTTTTATTTGCTGGTGTACGAAATAATTACAATAAAACACTATATACTTTTCCCGCGCCTAGCAATAACTTTTGACATAACCTTACTCGATCAGTGGCGCCAACTGGTGAGCCTGAAAACGTTAGCCCTCATTTGTTTGCAAGTATTGAAATAACGCAGACTTCTGTTATGAGGACTATTTCTAGCAATTTCCATTGGCCGTTTTCAGATAGCCGCAGGGCATACGCAGTTACATGACATGTCAAAGTGTATTAGATCCTTTTGGAATCGTTTGTCAGCAAGGAATTAATTAGACGATAGAAAAGATACTCGCCCAACACGCGGTAGGTCCAGGATTCGAATCACAAACTTATTATTATTTTTTTTTTAAAGAAGTATTTTTTAGTTCGTTAGTAAGATTTCCCTTGCCCTTTATTATAGTTTATTTTCCTTGCTTTTTTATTATAGTTTGTTTATTTCCAAAAGGATTTAATACACTTTGACATGTCATGTAACGCGCATGCCCTGCGGAAAACGGCCAATGAAATTGCTAGAAATAGTCCTCATAACAGAAGTCTGCGTTATTTCAATACTCGCCATTTGTTTTGATTCTCACAAACTATGAATTTAATATACATATAAAAGATTTTTTTCACATTTAAGATTCCTTGTGATTTAATAAAGTGCTGGATGTTGTTGGATGCAACATGTTTAAGACGATGTATAATATATTTGTTTTTTGTCTTCATTAGAAAGTGTGGGCATAGTTGTTGTTCCTTGCATTTACGTGCATGGCAGGTTCCATTGAAGCTTGCAAATATGGAGTGTAGAGAAGGAGAAACGTCTCCGTGTTAAAAAATGTGATCGGATTTTCGATGGAAGAATAGGTGGCGCTGATTTAGAGGAGGTATTCTACGTGATTTTGTTTTTACTATTTTTATTATTTTTTTACGCTGTATAATTCTTTTCAACACCTACATAATATTATGTTTTCGTTAGTTTATAGAATCTGAAGCTAGTTCAGAGATATAGTAAGTGTTTAACTTCAGACTCAATCCCATAATACGATCAGCGCCACATCTCATACCTTACAGAATTCAGACCACATTTTGAACGTACCGTCCATAAGAGACGTTCCTCCTTCTCTACACTCCATACTTGCAAGCTTTCTCTTCTCGCCATCTAACGGTGAGTCGTAGAATGTATAAAATACACAATTTAAAAAATACAACCATTTGGAAGGAACAAAAACTATGATTTTCTAACTCAGGTTAGAAAATGATTAGTTGAGGAACTCATACCGCCATGTATTATTTGGATACAAATAAACTGGAATTAGAAGAACCCGGGCAGGAGAATGGCAAGGACATAGGATATATTTTATTAAACAACCAAATACACAGTTAGTTATCTTCAGTATGTAATTTTTTTTGTTTAAGCAAAGTACCAGAATAATAGAAATTAGAGGAGGTAATATAGGGTTCTTCTTCAATTTTATGCTTTCCTGATACCAAAATGAAAGTTCAAAAATTGGTGATCTTGCGTTGAAGATAACAAACAGTAGTAATGTAAAGGTAAAAATAGGCTAAATCTTTTTTTGTTTAATTTTAATGTGTCAATAAATAAATAAACAGACCTTTGTATTTACTTTTTTTAAGATTCTGATAGTAGTGTTTCACAAATGGTTCGTTAACAAAAGCATTTATTACTAGAAATCGGGAGAAACCGATAAATGATGTCAATTCCAGGGTTGCCTCTAGGTGACATGTCCCCACATAAATAAGCCACAATAGGCTGATGGCCGTAGTGGAGGGCCTACTCACAAAAACATAACCCAGCGTAAATATGTTCATGCATATATGATGCAATTATCTTACCTTGTGGTTATTTTAGAGAGTTCGGTAACATCCAAAGTTAATACGAAGAGGGATGAAAGTATCGGTGAATGTAACACACGTATTTTTAACTAGAGAGATCTGAAGAATAAAAGTATATTACTGACATTTGTTGTAAACATTTCGGAGTTAATCTCCGGTGCATCTCATTAAAAATCCATTTGTTTGTGAGAAGGACCGTTCAATGTCGACAGATGTAATTTGCACATACTTAAAATATTTGAACTTTTTTAGAGACATCACATTTATGACTTGCAATAATAATAATAGTACCTTTATTAACCATTGTGTGATACATAACATGTATATATGTAAGTCAAATAAATTATGTACAGTGTATAAAACAAACAGTAAAAATAAAACGAACAGTAAAAGAAAAGTAGACAACAAAACAGTAACATGTATGAAAATGAATTAATTAATTATTGTGCCAAAAACTTTAAAACACTATAAAAAGACATTTCTATTAAGTAATTTTTTGTAGCTGTCTTAAATTTGTTAAAGCCTGTTATAGTTTTTAGATGGTCAGGAAGTTTGTTAAACAGATTGATGGCATTGTAATTAGGCGAATGTTTATACAAAGTGGTAGAGTGAGGCGGTATTGTCAATTTGTTATTATTTCGAGTATTGTAAAAGTGTGTATCTCCCAGTTTATTAAAATTTGTAAAATTTTTATATGTATAACACACACATTTTAGAATAAAAGTACATATTACAGTTAATATTTTATTTTTCTTAAAAACACCTCTGCAGCTATTAATGGTTTTAAATTAAAAATTATTCTTTTTTGTGAAATTAATACCCTGTTTATATTTCCGCCTGCACCCCATGTGACTATATTCATAGACAAATGGCTGTAGACTAAGGCATAGTAAATATTTAACAAACCATTAGTATCAAGTATAGTTTTCATTTGAAGAATAGCAAAAAACGCAGAACTTTGTTGCAAACAAAATCTATGTGATTGTCCCAAGAGAGTTTAGCATCGAGCCAAGTTCTTAAGAATTTTATATTTGACACCACATTACTATTGTTAGCCACTAGAAAATTTGGACTAAGTCTTCTATTATGAAAATTTATGGAGACGGTTTTTTTATCATTCAATGTAAGTTGATTACGCTGACACCAGGTATCAAGCTCAATGCAGACATGAGTTATATTTTCAGCTAACTCCTCAGGGGTCTGTGCTGTGCTAAGTCTACTTCTTTACCATTTATAAGGTCTACTATATTTGATATAAGAAATTTACACTAAATCTAAGTTAAACTTTGTTTGCCTATCACTATCAGTAACACTACCATTCACACACTTTTTGACTGAGGAAATGTGTCTTAATGTTGCACAAAAGCACTTTTTTACAATTTGTGTAATATAATTGTGCCATTAAACTGCAACCCCGGATATCACTAATTCACAAGTTCACTTTTTCCTCTGAAGGAACTGAACATTTTAAAAAAGTTAACCGCCGTTGTCTTTAAGACGGTGTTAGCACACCCTCGTCACCAGGATTGCCAACATAAAACTTTGAATCGCTGTTAACATTTTGGTATTGATAAGAGCGAAAAATGAATACAAATATTCCATCTTAAATATCAAATGGATTTAATATATAAAATTACAGGCAATACTAATGCATAATATTTTATTAATAGGAAATCGTATTAATTAAAAATATATGCATCAGTATTGCCTGTAACTTTATATATTAAAACTATATGGTATTTAGGACAAATTGTCTGTTTTTCGTAGTTAGGTTAGGTTAGGTTTGTTGTGAATGAGTCTCAATAGACCCTCCACTGCGGCCATCAGCAGGCCTATTGTGGCTCACGCTTAATTATATTTCACCCAATAAGTTCAGTCTCTTAATGAAACTGATAACTTTATTGGGTAAGAATGTGTCCAGATCCTCTGGCAGGAGTTGCCCTTTGCCAAATACTGAGAATTGAATCCTAACCACAGCGTGACTCGTGCATATGGCTTGGTCTGCCTTGTTATCCTCCAGGCATAGACGGCACTCGGCGTTTTCCGTTTTTTGTAGTAGTAACAAAAAAAGTTTAATAGCGATTTATAGATTTAAGTTGGACACCTTGTAAAAATGCAGCCCTAATTTCGTACTGTTTACATATCTCCGTGTTATCCACATAAACGTTTTATAAAATCTACTATGTATTTAGTGTGTATTTATGTATTTTCAACATAGAGCAGTGGGCGTAAACGTAATGGCCAAGCGGTGCAACCACAGATCATAAGCTGAAAGTATCAGTACCATCAAGTGCGCAGCAGCACAACACGCACTCAGTAAGTTGAAAACGCTATTATTAGGAAAGGTACATATGTCAACTAAAAAGTATAGTGTTTGTATAGTTTTATTTTTTGAATTATTTAATGAATTACAAACAATATAAATAAAAACCTTTACCAGCAAACATAATGTATATAAATAATACATAATTATTGCTCATATAGTAATACCAAATAATTTTACAGTCTTAGCCATCTTAAAAACATTTAAGACAAAAAGACAGCGTCATATGGTTGAGAGAACAATTTCAACATCATTGCTAGTTTCAAAAACCCACCATAGAAATACCCACACATTCAGTTCTCCCATATAAACTTGACGTCAATAAATAAACATAGACGTTTACACTATGTACGTATAAAAAATTTAAGTAGATCTATTAATTATAAAACTGTATATTAGCACTACACATTAGTTATCACCTTGTAAATAATTTAAATTATTAAAACAATCATTTTAACAATAATCGTCACATTATATGGCAACAAAAACAAATTTTGCAACATACACTTACAAACAAATTTTATAGCACCGAAATGAAACAACGCTCTAATGTTTTTATGATTCCCATACCAAAGGAAACTTACGAGTTATAATAACGTTATTGTAATGTTATATAATATAAAACATATATGTTAAACTTTATATTACAATTTAATCTGATAAAGGTTTTGAAATGTTATAACATACCCATGATGTTACTTTTCTACTCTGTTTCACAAGATTATAATGTTATTTATTTATACCTCCGTGCTAGAAAATTCATTCACATTTGTATCTGAATAGTAAATTATCTAGTAAATAATTCAATTAAATACGCTGGCTCCACATCTTCAATTTCATTCACAGGTTAAGTTTAATTTTCTAATATTTAGAATTAGGTTATTCATAATAACAAATAATTAGTTAATAATTAATAAGAACCATAATAAATACTTTTATTGTATAGTATTTCAGTAAAATATAATAAAAAATATCAACCAATTACATGTAATAATTTAACTAGATATTTCTGTTAATTGATAGTGGTTATTTTCCTAACGTATTGTTAAATTCTGAGAAATATAGAATTATGCAGTTATATTTATATTTTAAGTTTGAAAATATTTCGTAAAACACCATCAGGAAATAATAAAAAAATATATAGTAATACCAAACTTTAATTTCATTGAAATGTCATATATTTTTTTTAAAAAGTTGACAGGCCTTTTGTCACTTGATGACATCTGCAACATGTTTTAAAACACCATGTACATGTTTTAGTTGTGTAAAATTTTAAAGCTTGCTAAATCAGATTTTACTGGATTTCTCAAATACGCTTCCATTTTACTAACTTTAATAGTTCAAAAAAAGAATAATGATAACCACTACTAAATAACCAACTTTATAAAATTTTATATACAATTAACTTAACCAACGAATTTCCTTAAGGCCGTTTTTATATCATACGACAAAATTCCCCATTAAAAAAAATCAGGTTATTGAGCATTAGTTCCCTTCTAAAACTACATTCTTTATTATACAGTGTATCGTTACTGGTTAGTGCCCTAGTAACTAAAATTGTCTCCCGAAAACTAACCTCAAATTCCCTCACTCAGTCGTCTCACTAAAATATATTTTCGTAACAACTATATCGCCCGTGCTGAGCGTTTGAGTGGATACGTTGCGATGACCCTCTTTAACATACCCAGGATCATTGTCCTTGACGCTGCTAACGTATTCGTTAGTAGGGGACATAACCCTTTCTTGCTTATAGCCATTGTTCAATTTATTACTATGGCAATTGCAAGTGCATTTACTGGGATCATTGTCTGTTGGTAGCAAAGCCGCCGCACTGAGTATGGATTCTAACTTATCAATCTTAACTAGTCGGTCGATTTTGCTATCGTTGAGTATTGAGTCGACTAGCTGCATAGATTCGGTAAGACTAGTAGGCTCCGAGTTGCGTGGTGATGTCATATCGCTTTCTAAACTAGGATAGTCTTGGTCGTTTTCACCATCATCGTCCGAGCTGTCTCCATCCCGATCCTGGCCAAGGCTCTCTAATTTTTCCAGTTTCTTGGCAACTTTTGCAGAGGACTTCAGCTTTTCTTTCTCCTCTTCGGTAAGTTCGATGTACCTAGAAACAAAACTTATAAGCTGTAATTGATTGTAGCATTCAATAACTATCGATATATTGATAGCTATCGATCAATGTCGATATATCGATATTTGAAAAAATAAAATTTCAATATGGCCCACGCCTATTATTCATGAATAAGTGTCAAAATTAACATAACAAATTATCCGTTTTCCGTACTAATTTTAATTACTTACCTTAACAATCTAACTTCTCTATTGCTGAGTACAACACTCTTTGTAGCCTGTGCCAACTTCATTCGCAGTTCTGCTACTTCAGTCTCAGTTTTTCTCTGCCTCTTCTTCAATTTTACTGTATCTGAATGTATATGCATGAGGATCTGAAACAAAAATAAGTGCACTGAAAATTTAACATATAAAAAACTGTAATCAATAGTTTTATTTTTAAGACCTACTTTCTATTTTGGTACATTTGACCTACTTTTATTTTTGTTTTGCAAAAAACCCATTCACAATTTCTAGATAGGAAATATTAGTGCATTTTTGGCTAAAAATAAAGAAAAAACACTTATATACACGACAATTTACCTGTTCCTCACACAGCTCCAACATGAGCCCCCTGTTCTCTTCCCTGATAGCCTTGCACATAGGATAGTAAATTTTATCATTCACCAAACTCAATACATCAGCCGAAGCATACAATATCATTTCCCTGGTTAGAGGCCGCCTGGACCAGTACTTTTGGTCCCGTCTATAAATATTTTTAAGCTGGTCCTTCATAGGATTGACAGGAGCCCCATAACATTCGCACAGGGCATTTAAAGCTACGCTCTTGGCTTTGTACACTGGTCGGTTAGTTTCCTGGTAAGTGAGAACAGCGTGTGCTGCCTGCGTATCGAATACTGTTCGTAAGGTAATTTTGAATTGACTGTAAAGATTCACAGAATCGTTTCGACAATCATGAACAATCTGAAAGAGAAAATGTCAACTCAAATGATTGTTCAAATATCATCATATTGCAACAAACACTCGATGTGAGCATCATCGGGAGATGATTAGCCTTAATCATGTCCTGATGATGACAACTTTATGAACAAAAGTGTCGAGTGTACCACATTTCTTGAAATAATTTTAGTGCCAGTTTCACAAGAACAAAACACACCTTGACTACATCTGGGCTCTCCAACAACCTCCTCAAACCATAATCGATCATCTGTGGACATGTAATCAGATCAAAAACATATGAGAAACCGCTCATCGTGGCAATCTGCATCAACGTCAGCTGACCTTTCACGCCCAAGTTAATGCCTTCACAATCAAATCCGACTACGACTCTATCGTGCATAAAGGGCCATATATGCTCATTAGTCCTAGGCGTCGCTTTGCTCATGATATCGTCAATAACCATTTGGCATTCCCGCATGCTGCAGATTACACGGGTATTCTGAAAAAGTTTAGCTTTCCAAGAATCACTATGCGCTTGGTGGTTGAGGAGATTCTGGCGATCACGGCCTGTATTTTCTTGCAGCGTTTTCAGTACAAGGTTGTTTATTCTTTGTTTGAGGGTTTGATTATACGTGGAGGCCTGTTTATTGGCGGGTTTTTGAGGTTCGATTTGAGGTGGTTGTTGATTCTGTGGAATGATCTGGTCTTCTTGCGAGTCTGAAATTTGTTTGTTTAATTTTCCTGAAAGAAATAGAAAATAGAAAAATATCAGCTAATTATATCGAAAAAAATATTGTAAACATTAGTGAGGCTCTTTTTTGCAACTTTGTTCCAAATTGGTATACACAATGGTATGTAAACAAAGCTTTGTTTGTACCTTGCGACCATCTTGGTCTTAGACAAGCTTACTGGTATTATTTTTTTCGATTCATTTATCGATTAGTACTAAGTGGTTATTACCACTTATTTTTGATTATAAATGTCAAATTTGATGCAGCTTAGAAGCAGCATGTATAAAAAAACATTTAACGAAGAAATATGGAAATCTGCAAATGTTTTTCGCCTGCAATAAAGATGAACATTTTTTGCTCTGACTATACTTGTATCATGGACAAATCCTAATATTGTGTTAATGACACTGATTTTTCTAGTTTTTGTTATAAGATTGAGAATTAATTTGGTTATTTTTTTGTGTATATTCTTTAACTTTTTTTTATATATTTCAGTGTACCTTATTCTGTCAGATTTCCATACTCTACCGATAAATTACGATTTTACTTAGCACTTTTTGGAAAAATCACATCACTATTGCACTCACCTAATCTAAAATTAACTCCCCTACTTCTATCATCTGCTGGGGTAGTGATATTATTTGGCCCTTGGGAAACTGGAGATAAAGGAGGTTCAGGACTAAGTGACTTGGCCTGGGCCTCTGACAACTTCTGCTGCAACTTTGGCTGTCTCAATCTATCACTAATAGACCTAGGTGACAATTGCACCACTTGAGGTGGTTTCTCTGGCTTTTCTACTGGCGGTGAAGGAGCCTTTTCCATTTTCACCACTTCGACTTTCTCTGCTTTTTCTATGATTTCATTATTATTGTCATTCGCTAAATTCTTGGCATTCTTCAGTTCCTCGTTATTCCTTTTATTCTCCTTGATTAAGGAAACCTGAGCTGTGATATGTTTTTGGTTAATTTTTGGAGTTTGCAGAAGTGTTACTAAGTTCGATTGTATGTGAAAACTATCAGAAAATAACCTCAAAAAGCTGGTTAAATGTGTCGGAGTGTTGAAAAGGTTTGACCACATACTCTCTGGAAGATTGCAACTTACAATTTGGAACAACTGCTCCACTAGTATGGGACCTTTAACCTACAAGAGGGCAGAAATATTGAAAATAGTTATTTTTTAACCTCGTGGCTAAAGCAAACAAACAGCGTAGTATGCCACTCAATGTTACTAACCTCAATGCACTGAGCTAGAAAATCTAGCAAAGTCTGTGTCTCTTGGGGATCAATCTTGACATCTGGCTGAAAATGGAGTTCCGGAGGACAGTGGCTTTTAACGGTAGTAAAATCAGCCAGAATCACAGTTTCCTTTTCATCGTCAACATTAAATGCTTCTGGGTGTTTGATGAGAAACTCTCTAAATTCGTGAAAGTGTTGACCTGAGACATGACGTACTTCCGGACTTGCTTGTGACCGATGGCCTAAAAGACTTCGAATCGGAACTTCGGTTCCTTCCCCATATTGGGCGAGTTTTTCTGAGAAATATTCGACGGCTTGGGTGTTATAGTCTTTTCCACCTGAAAAATAAATAAGATTCTAATTCCACCACTACATCTGAATATCAAAATTTTTTTTATTTTTGAGAACTTTGGAAGCTTTCAGCGGTACAGAAAGAATAACTAGTTTTTCAAATTCTATAATTCTAGCGAGAATTCTATCATTTATTTTTTCAAATAACATTTTCTATATAGAATAATAAAATTACAAAGAAATACAAAATAATAATAATAAAAGAAATATACTAAAAAATAACATAATTATTATAAAATTTGACCATTCTTTTAGTAGTATCTTCCTTAATTATCTCCAAAAATACAACAGTTAGGTATAGGAAGTGTTATACAAAAAAGAAAGCAATTTGAAGGAGGAATCCAACCACGTAAAAAAATACAGGGTGTTCCATTTAAAAAAACAGAGTTTTTCCCATTTGATAATTCGCATTAATTGACATGCCGTCATGGACACCCTGTAAAATAGAATAATTTAAAAAGGTACTAATACTTAGCGTGTAGTATGAACTAAGAATAGTATAATATTTGCTTACCCAGCTTGTTTTCATAGGTAAATAAAAATTATTAAACGGACCCTTATAAATCCTTAAATTTCCAGAAAATATTAAATAACTTGGCAACGTTGCATGCAAATCCAAAAAACAAAATATCATTGTATAATACTCTTTTCATTTAATAAAATGGTGACAAAATATACAGGGTGTTCTATTTAAAAAAAAAGTATTTTTTGTGTGTAACAGAAAATTTAAGCATCCTGTAGATTTCACAATAATTTTAAATGATAGATCTTATTGACCCAAAAAACTTTTGTATTTAAAAATTGTTGTATCCCTAACGGTTCAAAAGTTATCGAAGGAGAACACACTATTGACTTACCCTGTATATATTTGTAATCACAAGATATCTACAACCTCAAATAAACAAAAATAGACAGGGTGAACGCCAACTTAGCTGTGTAATTTTAGGAGGGGTTCCTGTTGATATTAGTAACACGAATTGCGAAAGAAAAAAAAAGTTGAAAAACTGACCTACCTTACCGAAAATACTGTTAAACTTTTGTGGACCGCTGCATTGCTCATCTGGCCCACTTATGACGCGAACAACATGATATGTTTATCCAAGTTCCTTGTAAATTGCAAAGATACAAAAAACGTCAAACAATCACCAACAAAGTTATCCTACTCCAGTTTTTTAGTTCAAATGATAATCATTTAAAAAAAACTTCACAAAAAGCGTGTAAGCGGCTATTCGGCGAGCTTTGGTATTCGACCAGGTAGGAATATGGAGACAGAGGCGTATTCAGGACTCACGTTTCACAATGGCAATTATTTTCACTATCAATGTACAAAACTTATTTTAATTTAATTAGTTTCATAATTTATTAACACAATTTTTTTAATTTATTAGGTAGTTACATGTGTCGCCATATTACAATAAGTGTTCAAAATTGTCACCACCAACCTACACACACAGTTGAGCCCTTCTTATCCAATTTCTACGTACATTATCAAAAATTAAATAAAAAAATTGTAACCTTTTCAATCACAATATCGTAACTGAATGTTTAGCATAAAGCTCCTGCAGTATAACTTCATGCCCACCCTATTTAATCGTCATAGAAAAATCACAAAAAAAACGTAAGGAGCAGTAGGTCACGGCGACAAAGTGCACCGAACTGTACAAAAATGTATTACATATATTTATTAACAGGAAAAAAATTCCATAAATTCACTCAGATCGCCTCTGTTAGTGGACGGCTTTCATTATTACGTGCCGACTTTCATTTACGTCGAGATCAGCGGTCGGCGCGTTTGAAGGGATTACGTTAAAAAAAATGCATTGGGGACAAAGTGGCAAATGTGGTGAACCTATTATTGTAAAAAACAAGGTCATTGTCGTAGTCACCCAACCTATCTTAATTTCTTTTCGGTTGAGATAGGTCAGTTAACAGGATCTCAAAATGTTGGAGTAATTTTATTTTTTTTCGCGGGAAACTAGCACATAGATTTTTTTTTTATATATATGAACTTACCATTAAGGATCTATTAAATTTAATAATATAAGTTAGAAGTCACCCTGTATAGGGTTTCCATTTAAAAAATAATACTTTTTGTTCCACCCTGTATAAGCCCCAAAAATGAGGAGTAAAATGTATATTTTACACGTTTAGAAAAACATTGACAGGTATAAAATCAACATTAAAAATCGGTCAAATTCATTTTTTTGACCGAACTATTGGGTTAAAAATAACAAGAAAAACAGGAGGTTAACATTTATGTGACTTACCCTGTACATAAAAAAAGGTGTTCACCAATGAATTTAACAAAACTTAACCTTGGGCCCTTTTTTTAAATGAAATAAGTTCTTCTGGTTTTAAACTAAATACACATTCAGGCATTTGAATTACACATATTATCATTTTGGGCGAAAATTAAAAAAAATTCATATTCACGATTTTTTAAAAACATTCCTTTGGTGGTTTTTTATATCCTGATCTTTTTTAAACTGCCATTAAAAATATACAAGTTTTCTAAGATACTTAACATTTTTTAATATGTGATAACTTTTATAAAAAAATAAAACAACAAATACTAATCTCATTAACAAATATTTTCCCTAATAAAATAATAAAGTTGTCTGAATAACAAATTACCACTAGAGCATGTAGCAATATCCTTTGCACTTACATCACTCTCAAACAAAACACACTGCATTTACTTTACACATTATCAGTTGCATATGATAAATAATAATTTTTAAATTGGCATTACACAACATAGCACAGTATACATAATTTAGTAATTAGCAATTAAAAAAGAACTATTGTTATATGTGCAAATAAAAGCAGTTTTATTATTTTTATAGAGCGTAATAAATTAATATATTATGTATGACATATTAATGTCTTCCTAAAACTATAAAAAAAATTTCAGATAATGTATATTAATTTTTTTTATACAGTTTGTGCATTGAATTATTAGACATGGACCTCTTAAATGGCAGAGACAGACAAACTGTCGCTGGTCAGTGTTAAGCTGATTCTACAATGGCAGTTAATACGCGGCTGTTTTGCCGCTAGCAACCGCCTGCCTCCTTCAAGAAAACCACTGCTATCATAGATACTATCCAGTTCCGAATCTTTCTCATTTCAAAAATCCGTTAAGCAGTTTTAAAATTACGTGGTTTTAAAATTGAAGTAAAATGCCTCCCTTAACGTTTCAATTAATGCTGTTTATATAAAAAATATACTGAATTTCGGTTCCTTTACCCACTTCAAGCCATCCGGAAAACATTTTGCTTATACACCATGTCAAAACCTTTTGCAAATTGGGCCTACCTAGTGCGTCCTTGTGCAATAAAGTATTTCGCACTAAAACGGAATTATGGTACAGGGTAAGTCACATAAATGTTAACCCCTGTTACTTTTGTTATTTTTGACCTAAATGGTTCATTGAAAAAATAAACCTGAACGATTTTTAATGTTAATACTTTTCTAAACCTGCGTAAAATATACAGGGTGGAACAAATAGTATGATTTTCTTGAATGGAACACCCTGTATATTTTTACATATTTGAATTTGCAGATCTCTTCTGATTATAAATATATATAATTATAGCATGATTGGTCCAGTAGTTTTTGAGTTATTACCAAAAATCTAAATCAGTTTTATTTCCAATAATAAATCACTAATAATGATGGTAGGCTATGAAAACAATCAAACTTTAGTGAATTTATATAACTGTCAAAGTTGTTAAGTCTATCTACAATTAGTGTGACTGTTTTATTATTAAACAAATTGATATTGTGGTGAAAAACACGCATTATGCATTATTACAATCTGGAAGAAAGACGTAAGATTTTAGAAATATATTTATATTGTTATAAAAACATGACATGCTTCAAAAGCAGAGTTTATACGAAGATACCCAAATCAGGCACCGCCTGCTAAAATGACATTTAAGCAAATTTATAATAAATGTTGTGTCTAATTCATTAAAAAATAAAACCAGAAGAAGAAGAAAGACTGTTCTTGATGAGGAAATGCAGATGAATATTTTATTGTCTCTCATGGAAGAGCCAAATCGGTCTACTTATTCAGTAGCTGAAGAATTAAATTTAAGTCAGAGAAGTGTTATGTGGACCTTAAAAATAAATAAATTTAAACCATTCCACATTACCCCTGTTCAGGACTTGAATGAAAACGACTGCTGATAGAAAATATTGTTTTGTCAACAAATAATTGAGAGATACAATGCAAATAATGACTTATTGCACAATATTTTTTGGACCGATGAGTCTTCCTTTTCCACAGCCGGAATAGTTAATAGACATAACACTCATCATTGGGCTAAAGAAAATCCTCGAATGCTGAAAAAATTAAAGAAGCAGGGACGCAAAACTGTTAATGTGTGGTATGGGATACACAGAAATAAAATAATTGGACCTATTTTTATAAGTACAAACCTCACGGGTGAAGTTTATCTCGATCTTCTGCAACAGCAAGTTGAGGAATACTTGGATAATTTACCAATTTTATTAAGCTTAAGAACAATCTGGCAGCAAGACGGAGCTCCTCCGCATAATGTTCGACCCGTCACAAACCATTTAAATCAAAAATATGCTGTTTGGATTGGAAAAAAATGGTCCAATCCACTGGCTCGCGAAGAGTCCCGATTTAAATCCTCTAGATTTTTATCTTTAGGGTGCTCTAAAAAATAATATTTATAGTGGACAACTCTAAGGGGACACTGAACAACTTAAACAGCTGATACGAGAGGCCATTCATTTGTTTAATGCGGATGAGGCGGTGTTTGAAAAAGTTAGAACTAATTTCTTGAGATGTTTCAAGTACATAGAAAATAATGGAAGTTATGTAGAAAATACAATGTGATGCAATAATTATTTTATTTTCATTATGTTACTGACATGTGAGATTGTGTTCATTTGATACTTTTATTATGCTATCGTTACCGTTTGTATATTTAATTTGTTTTGTTTTGTTATAAAATAATATTTTCTATTTGTTCTGCATCCACTTGTTTCCTAGCTCACTAACTAAATTATGTTATGCGACATTGTTAGTATCAATTTCTCTAAAATGTGTTTGGTAATAACTCAAAAACTACTGGACCAATCATGCTATAATTATATATATTTATAATCAGAAGAGATCTGCAAATTCAAATATGTAAAAATATACAGGGTGTTTCATTAAAAAAAATCATACTTTTTGTTCCACCCTGTATATTTGACGCAGGTTTAGAAAAGCATTAACAGATATAAACTCTACATTAAAAATCGTTCAGGTTTATTTTTTGAATGTTTGATGAACCATTTAGGTCAAAAATAACAAAAGTACGAGGGGGTTAACATTTATGTGACTTACCCTGTACATTGAAAAGACCAACAACGTGTGTTTAAGGCGTGTCATGTGTTGTAATTTTAAAATTTCAGCCCTTTCAGTGGACTGGGAAGCTCGAGGTGGGGCGAGGCTAGTTAGTATGTTATTCACGTGCCCACCTGACTCACTGGTAATGCTGGTAGGTTGGGCTGCGTAGGAATGTACACATATGTATAAAATACATATTGCAAAATCACTTGAGACACGGTGTATGTATTTCCTATACAATTCAATGTTGAAACTGGCGCCTCTATTATTAATTTCGGAACTATGACCTTGAACTACCAAACGTCAGCATGTTGTCAAAATTGACAGAAGACATCAGTCAAATTAAAGCAAAAAACAAGTGACGCAATTACCGAAATTGCCATACAGTGCTGCCGGTGTGTAAAATGCAGGGCCATGCATATTCGACAGACTAGTAATAACCTGCCAAATGAATTCTAGCCAACTAAGATATAACTTTCCCCTAAAAATATGTTTTTTGAATAAGTTCTGTTATTATTTCCACTATGAATAATACTTCGGTATATACACACCCAGCTCATGTGATATGTTAATCATAATTAGAATTACATACATTATGTTAAATTATGTCTTCGTTCCAAGTTTAATTCTATTGTATAATTTCCATTGGCAATTCAACTACTCACATCATTAACATTCAGAAATGTCACTGATTTATTGTTCATACACTGGAAAAAATCTATTCTAATACTGGCAAATTACCGTAACATTGAAAATTGCACCGATACATATATTACAACAAGACGTTATAAGTAGAGTTGGCAAATCGATCCGCAAGTCAGGGGCGGTGCCAGGTAGAGAAGGACCCAAATACGTAAGCGAGACTTGTTTACTATTTTAACAAAGGCTAACATTTGATATGCCTCGTGGTGTGTACATATTCCAAAAATATAATAATATATAGGGTGTTTCATTTAAAAAAATACAACTTTATTTGACCGAGGAAAATCTGAACATCCTGTATAAGTTTTGAATACATTAATTTGTAGTCCGATTGATATACAACAACTTTCGTATAAGACTTTTTTCTGTATCTAAGATAATTAAGTTTTTATTTGCATCTAAATCTTAAGTGGTACATCCGGTACATACGTAACTTTTTTTAAAACCATTTTTTGAGAAAAAAATATTTTATATAACCTCGTATATCTGAAAGAACAGGTGGTGTCTGAGAAAATAAAAAAAAGTTTACAAACAAAAGGCCTAAGTATATAAAAATATTATTATTATTTTCTCAATTAAGTTTAGTAAGTATTGTATTTATGTAATATTGAGGTTTAGTCATTGAATGAATAAAAAAATAAAATAAAATGATATCGTATCAGTGAATCATAACAAAAAACAAAAATATTACTATAAAATTTACGTGAAATTGATTCTTGATTTTATCTAAGCTTCTTTCAAAATTGTTATCATTGAATTTCACATAGTATGATATACATATCATCTCCCTTTTTTATCAATTTATATATTGAAGTATGTAGATATGTAAACACGTGAAATTGATCCTTGATTTTATCTAAGCTCCTTGATTGTATCTAAGCTTCTTTCAAAATTGTTACCGTTTATTTATTTATTTTCATATACATATCCTACAGGTAAAACCCAATTACAGGATACAAAACACTTAAATAAATTGAAGTAAAAAAAAGCAAAAAATTGAAAGTATGCCAACAATTAGAGTAAAAAAAATATAAATATTACAACGGAAATGAAGAAATAAACATTAATATAATACATAGTAATAAATTAACACTAACAATACATTATACTTTAATTAAAATATTGCTATTCGACAATAATAATACAACAAGCACAATAGCAATAAAAATAAATATAAATTGTACAAAACTATACAGATTAAAATATTGTCATTCACTCATTTAGTACAACTTTTTTAATTTTGTCAATGGTACAAGAAAAAATATCAATATTGCCCTCCACGTTGCAATAGTTTGCGATCATTTGATATAAAGGGGATGCTATCATAATATTAGTATTAGCTGTAGGTAATTTAAAAGTGCGGTTATGACGTGATGATATTCTTGGGACTTGAAAATTAATTTGGTTTAATATCCATATACAGTCAACTAAATTATTAACCACCTTATACAAAAAAAATTATAAATTGTGCCGCCCTACGTTTTGCAAGCTCGGATAGCTTGAGACGTGCAAGTAAAATATTGTTTTGAATGCCTCTTTCCCGATATTCACCATCAAGTACGTATACTGCTGATTTTACAAATCGTCGTTGTATTTTTTCTAAAGACCAAATATGTGTATTATAAATGGGACTCCACACTATTGATGCATATTCCAACCGCGATCTAACAAATGAAACATAGAGCACTCTAAGCGTATGCAAGCTACCAAACCCCTTTGAATTGCGTATGACAAGTCCAAGGCTTTTATAAGCAGACGAAGTAGTCGTTTCGATATGCCGTATGAAAGACAATTTTGGATCAAAAACAACTCCAAGATCTTTTATGTAATCTGGTCTTTGTAATATTAAATCATCCAGTTTATAATTATATTTGATTGAGGTTACCTTCCTCGTGAATGTCAGAACATTACATTTTGATCCATTTAACGTTAATATATCATTCGCACACCAGAGATTTATGTTGTCTAATGCTGTTTGAAGATATTCGCAATCTGTTTCAGACTTAATTTAGCAAAACAGTTTTAAGTCGTCCGCATATAATAGATAATGTACTCGATGGAGATTAGATGTGATATCGTTGATAAACAAGACAAATAAAAGTGGTCCCAATATCGAACCTTGTGGTACGCCTGACCTCTGCAAGAATCTGCCAGACCTGTATCCACGGTATTGAACAAATTGATACCTATCTTGCAAATAGGATTTAAGAAATTTAACTATTAGCCTGGAGAGTCCAAAGTTCTCAAGTTTAGTTAATAAAATTTGGAGAAGTCAGTATATATTACATCCACCTGACTTTGTTGATCTAATTTGGCGCTGATATATTGGGATTTACACACAAGGTTTGTGACTGTAGACCTGCCTTTCACGAATCCATGCTGCTCAAGCGATATCATACCAGATACTTGATTGTATATGATTGCATGTAGAATAATCTCCAACAATTTTGCAAAGTTACAAATGATGGTTATTGGCCTATAGTTTGTTATTTCATTTCTATCGCCTTTTTTGTAAATAGGGCAGACCCTCGAGAGTTTCCATAAATCAGGAAAACAAGAAGTTTGCAATATTAAATTAAAAATTGTATTTCACATAGTATGATATACATATAATCTCCCTTTTTTATCAATTTATATATTGAAGTATGTAGATATGTAAACTTAACTTGTTAATGGGAAATACTAATATTGACTAAATTGTGAATTATTCCGTTACCTCTCCAACAAACTATCCTTTCCTTCAATTTCCATTTTTACAACATAAATGATACCTTCTCAAATATTAATAATAATAATTTATTGTCCAATTGACCAATTCAAAAAATGATATGAGACTCGTCAATAACATAGAACATACAACAATGAATACTACAAATAAAATAATATATTTATAATATACACATACAGATTATTCGTATAAAAAACATTTTAAAATACAAAATCTAAATATTCATTTACATCATAAAAAACTTTATTGAGTAGTAGTTACCTCACTTCTATTTTAAACCTATTTATGTTATTAATATGTTTCACATGATCGGGTAATTTATTATAAAGTTTTATTCCCATGTACTTAGTACTCCTTTCATATAGGGACAAAGAATGAACGGGAATTAGTAAATTATCTTGTCCACGTGTGTTGTAACTGTGATTGTAACTGTGATTGTAATTATTTGTTAAGAGTTGTTCAATATTCAATTTATTGAGTGTGACAATAACCATAATATATATACAAGCAAGTATTAAAATTCGTATTTCTTTAAAATATCTCCTACATGATGTTGTCTTGCTAATTCCCACTCGCCTTTTTCTGAATTTTAAAAATTCTTTCAAAATTACTTGAACTATCCCAAAATTCAATACCATAAACTAATTTTGAGTAGAAATGTGCATAATAATAAGACCACAAAACTTCTTTGTTTGTGATATTCCTCAACCTGTATAATGCAAAAGAAACGGGAGACAATTTTTTTACATAGTGTACAATGTGATGCTCCCAGTTTAGAGAATTATCTATGTGTACACCTAAGAACTTTGTAGATATCACCTGTTCTAGGGACTTTCCATTTATTTTAAGTGTAGTCTAGGTGTATAATGCATGAAAACTGTTTCACCCTCATTTATTAGTAATTGGTCCTAGTTAGACTTTGCTACAAATTCATTAATTTTATTTTGAGTGGTTTCCACCAACTGAGGCAAGTTGTTTTCAAAATTTAGAAATGAAGTATCATCCGCAAACATAATTACCAAACAATGGTAAACAATATTTGGCGAATCATTTATAAAAAGTAAAAACAAGAGTGGTCCCAAAACAGTGCCTTGAGGTACTTCACATGAAATTGTTAGAGCACATGATATAGCGTCACTGATTTCTACCACCTGTCTGCGACTGGATAGGTACGACTAAATTCAGTCTCCCAGCTTCCCTATAATGCCGCACTTATTGAGTTTTTCTAGAAATAAAACGTGATTGACTAAGTCAAACGCTTTACTTAAGCCCATAAAAACTCCAAAACACTTTTTGTTTTTATTTAAATTGTCATAAAGTTCATAGAGGTAACTAAGTAATGCTGACTGAGTCGACCTACCCCTTTCTAGATCCATGTTGTTCATCACAGAAAATTTTATATTTTGAACAAAATTTGACAATTCGGTTGTATACTACTTTTTGACACTGATGATAAAAGTGAAATAGGTCTGTAATTATCAATGGACGAGATGTGTCACCTTTTTTATGTAATGGAATGATTTTCACAATTCTGAATTCATCCGAAAATACACCTTCTGTTAAAGACCAGTTTATTAAAAAGTTAATGACTTGATTATATATTTAATAACAGATTTCAATATATTACTACTAATCTTGTCTATACCAAAAGAGTTTGATTTTTTTGATTCCATAACAATATTAAATATTTCTGTTTCCATTACAGGCTCAATAAATATTGTGGATTCGTTTTTATTATTAGTTATATTAGTTATAATAGTATTTTTAAATTTATTGCTCAGTTTTATTGGCAAATTTACAAAGTGTTCGTTTACATGATTTGCTATTTCAAGGGCTTTTTTTTACTATTTTATTGTTAACTTTAATTTCTGATATACAATTAGATTTGCTTTTTTTATATTTACCTAAATCTGTATTTATAATCGACCACGCAGCTTTGGATTTGTTGGAAGCTTTATTGAAGATGTTATCGTTATGCAATCGTTTAGCTGCTTTTATAACTTATCCATAAATATTTTTGTAAGTTTGGTAGCTATGCTTGTCCTCTATTCTTTTTGTTGTTACCATTATTTTATGAAGTAATTTAAGTTTTTGCGATGATACTTTAATACCAGAAGTTATCCAACTTCTTTTCTTATTGCTTAATTTAACATCAACAAGTGGGAAAGATATTTCTACATAGTGTAACAAGTCACCAATAAATGCACTAAAACCATCATTTACAGTTTGCGCACTATACACATTTTGCCAATTCACCGTGACTTACATACTAGATAAACATATTAAAGTTATTAGTATTATATATTCTACTTTTCCTGGATTTTTTTTTTTGGAATATTACTTATAAGAAAAGATAAAAGTTGCGATGTATAATCAGATAGTCCGTTTAATACCACCTTGCATTCAAATTTAATATCGTTGTCTTTTAAAAAGTTCCTACATATATAGTCAATACTACTTGATGAATTAAAACTATATCTAGTTGGCTCTTTGACATGATTTGAAACATTATACATGTTGAGGTCACACAAATAATATTTAGAGGTATTTTCAGACAAATAATCGATATTTAAGTCTCCATGCTGTATAATCATAGAATTGTCACACACTATATCATGAAGCAATTGTTCCAGGGTATACAAAAAATATTTTAATGGTCGATGGTGATCTACAAATATTTACTATTTTAATGTTGTTATTTTCTAATTATATTTCAATTCCAGCAATTTCGATATATTTTTCTTTTGATTTGTTAGTTATAAATTCAATATCTATTATATGTATTGAGCGAAGATTTATAAAAAAATAATAACTCCTCCATTTTTAAATGTACTTCTATAAAATACTGATTTATAAGTATAACCTTTTATGTTAATAACTTCTAATTCACTACTTCGGAGCCAAGTTTCAGTTAGGCAAGCTATGTCTATATTGTTAGCATTAAATTCGATTTCCAGTTGTTCAATTTTATTTTTAATGCACTGTATATTTTGGTGAAACAATAATTTTCAAGAGAATAATAATTACCTACTAAAAATGCTAAAATTTACAAATTATAATTAACAAGTATGAAAGCATTATCATTATTATATTATACCAGTTTAAAGTCTATACCTAATATATATAATACGTGAATATTTATTATTATTAATGAATAATATTACTGAGATATGCTTTATATAAGTAGAAGTATTAAGTAGATGCTTTTATCAAAATTTATGCGACCTTGACTATATGAGAAATAAGCTGTGATATTGCCAAAGACTTATTTTGATACGAATTACATTCAAAAAACAAGTGACTGTCAACTTACCTGAATTATCTTTACTGCTGCTATGCTGGAAAGTATTTATTGCAACATACTCCCCATCCATCGAAAAAAGTGCGGGATACTGTGTTAAAAATTTCTTCAGTCCACTTTGACTTCCCCCAGCAATCTGCCTCATTTCTTTTGTGAATCCTTTAGAGCCAAATTGACAACTTAAGTCATGTAATGTTCTCGGCTCTCCCTTATCCAAGAGGCGTTCAAAGAAGAACAATAATGTCATATTTCGAGCTAGTTCATATTGCATAGCCTCCATTATTTAAAATTAATAAATAAAATCAATAAAACAGGTCTATATCAGATCTTATGTAGGTAGATTTAAGAAAAAAATCATATGGTTACTTTTTAAAGTTTTGCTTTGGTTGCTAGTATAATAATTTGTTTTCAAATAAATAAGGACATCAATAGTTGTAAAATATAAATATTTAAAACAAAGGTACTCAATAATCGTTTTAAGTACAAAGTATGTAGTTAAATTCCTGTAAAATAAAAAAATGCAAACAGGAGTTCTTCTTGGCGATTTTTATTTTTCTTACTTCGTTACAAATAATATCACAATGCACTTTTACCCACACACACACAAACAGACTTATTGCGAATTTTGACAAAAATTTAGTTTGCAAAATTAAAATAAAAATATTATAAAATAATTAAAAACTTTTTGCGATTACTAGAACATCAAGTTGGCTTCCGCCATCTTGAATTCTTTGACAATTTAGTACCACTACAATCGACCAAACATTTCACTCATGTGTCAAGGATTTGTTGCCTTTACATGGTGGATGATAAAAAACTTCGTATTTTTAATTAGGAAATTCATGGTAATGCGCCACCAGCGACAGCAGATCATCTGTTTCGAGCAACTTACATCAGTCACGTGACACCCTCAATCAGTTTTGAGTTGTTAAATATAAGCAGTAAATATACTGTCCAATTCAAAATAAATAGGATTGCGATATGAAAGAAAATTGTAGCGAGACAACCTATCATCAGTCATCATTTTAGAGAGCAAGTTGGCGTACAGTATACCACAGAAGTAAAATTAATTTTTTGTTATCTATTAATTTGTTGGATGGCTAATAAAAGAATTCAACTCATTTAAAGTATTTATTTTCACACCAAAATTGATGACACCACACATACAACTTTGTTTTCCCTTAATAACTGACATTTCTAACTCAGACTAACTTTACTTTTTCTCTCACTTGATGGCTAATACTAACATGATACAAATTAATTTCAAAATAGAAAATCTAAATTCCTAACATTTTATACATAGATGGATAACGTGACCGTTTCAGTTTGGAGTGTAAACAGAACCTTTTTTGCATGCAAATCGTGTAACTGACAGACAAAACTAAAACCAATGTATCTTAAAAAAGTCTACATTCCGGAACAATACATTTTGTAACAAAATTTGTTCAAAAATTAAATTTTTTTTTTTTATTTTTACAACTTACTGACAACTAGGCATTATAAGTTTCTTCATTTTTGTTTATATTCCAAACTGCATGATGTCAGGCGCAATGTTAATTGCTGTCGCAGAACTTCATTTAGTTTTTTAAATAGATACCAGAGGGCGAACACTGATATATATAAATTTGTATTTGTGAATATAGATGGCGCTAGCAAAGCAAAGTAATATTTTTGTTCTCCACTCTGTAAAAATAACGCAGAGTAATAAATTGGATGATTTGCAGTGCCAAATTCAAAATAAGTAAATTGTTATGCATTTCGTGTATGACAAATACATTAAAAATAAATTTAGGAGTAACGGTGTGCTTTATATAATTATGTCATAATTTACAGGTAGAAAATATTTAAAATGCAGACGTGGGAGTTCCGCTATTGTTATGGCGGAAAATAATTTTATTTGTTCCGATTTTTGTACTATAAAACAGAATTTTCGCTTTCATTTTAGAAAGTGTTACATTCATTCAGTTGGTTTTAGAAGATTAAAAGTACATTCTCATGTACTGCAGTGTTAAAAATCATTTTTGTATACGTATAAAATTGAAACATTTGTTATTTTGATTAGGGCAATATTTATACTTACTAACAAATGCAAAGATTCTGCAACACTTCAAATATAAGCCCAAGTTTATCTTGTGTATATAACTGGTTAGCAAATATCACCCACAATTTTTTATAATTCATCACTCGATACATGACTGTTATACATCGAGCGAATTCAGTAGTAGTTGGCAGCATTGGGAAGTTTCCAATCAAAGCAGAAGTAAAGTGACAATTAAGTAGACTTGTCATATATTTAAGTATCAAAATATTTCAAATAATTTAATAACATACAATATACAGTGTGTCTCATTTAAAATGAAGACACCTATAGTCTCTTCACTTAATCTTTGTAGTGGTGGGTTGGACTTGGTGAGCCCGATTTACAATGGGCAAAGTAGCGAGTGTCATAAAATCAAGCCTTATAAACCAAAATTTATACATACTTTCAAAGATGATGAAAATAAAAGGTTAGATTATTGCTATTGGGCCCAGGGAAATTTTTTAGATGACGGGGATTTTCTAAATCAAATTTTGTTTACTGATGAAGCTACATTTATAAATAATGGGATGGTATCTTCTCAAAACTGTAGATACCGGGCTACAGAAAATCCTCATTGTAAAGACCAGTATTCAGAGAAAGTTAACGTATAGTGTGGAATTTTAGGAGACCGAATAATTGGCCCGTTTTTCTTTAATAACTCGTTAAATGCTGAGCGTTTAGTTAACTTTTTTCGATACAGAATTATGAGATGTAATTTAAAATCTTCCTCTTAATGTACGACATGAGATGTTTTTCCAGCTAGATGGTGCGTCAATACATAATTCCAGAATTGTTCATCAGAGGTTGAACGAACATTTTCCAATGAGCTGGATAGGAAGAAATTGTCCTTTGGAAGTCTGGCCTCCTAGGTCACCCGATATTACACCATTAGATTTTTATTTCTGCAAAACAGTGAAGAACAAAGTTTACACAACAAGGCCCAGAAATAGAGAAGAACTTTGTGCTAAAATAAGATGAGCCTGTCGCGAAATCAGCATTCCAGGGCTGAGGAAAGTAGCTAATCATAATAGTAAAAGAATTGAGAAATGTATTCAAATTGAAGGATTAGTTGAGAGAGGCTACATCCAATAATTAAAATTTTTATTTAAATAAATGTAATGAGTAATTATCTTAAAAACTGATTGTTACTTTAAACTGTTGTTTTTTTACTTATTTCAACTACCTAAAGTTAATTGTGTTTTTTTTCCTCTTAAAATGTATTTTTTTGTGAAATTGACACTTCTGTTCAATAATTTTTTTTCCAATTCCATGGCATCCTATTAAATTGCAAACCAAACCAAAATTGTCACCGTGCGTAGACGGCAGAAAAATATTGAAAAACTAAAAATGCGAATTTCGTAATGAAATTTGATATTGGGGCTCAAAATTCGATTCTGACAACTTTTTTAATAACTTTCTTCAATATCTTCAACGCGAAGCAAAATATCGGGACTGGGCCCCATTTGGGAGCTACCGTTGTCTCAGTTTGTTACTTACATTTAAATTGGTTGCCTCGAAATGTACGTCTTATATAGGACTACAATTATTCCAAAATTCAAATCTGAATTTCAAAAAATTATGAAAATAACTAGGTGTCTTCATTTTAAATGAGACACACTGTATGAGTGTTATTAGAATTTAATGTGTTATTTTTGTCACAAATTTATCATCTTACTCAATTATTTGACATAATAGGTAAACAAAGTTGTCAATATCAGCGATTTTTGTATCAAACACTGCAAAAATATCGTCCACATACCTAAGCCAAATCCTGGGGAAATACTCGAATTCTTCTTTTGCTTCTGTCTCGAATCTGTTCATGAAAAGACTGGGTGACAAAGAGTTACCCATTGCTATTCCTTCATGTTGTTCGAGGAAATTATCGTTAAATCAAAAGCAATCTTATTTCATGCAAAGTTTAGTGAGTTGAAGATATTCTCTTACTACATCTAGACTGAGATTATTTAATTCGAGTAAATCCTTACGGTAGTCCAAGGTCTGTGGTATCAGAACACTTGGAAACAATGAACAAATGTCCAAGGAAATCAAAATTTCACCTTCTTGAAATTGAATATTTTTCACCTTATTAATGAAATCATTGGAATTAATCACAGAGAAACTTGGTGGTACGATTGGTACATTTTCGAACTCCTCCGTTTACCTATTCTATTAATTTAATTGATAAAATAATTAGGAAACGAAGAGTCACTTCGAAATTCCTCGACCTTTCAAAATGAAAGAGAAAATCCGAAATTTGTATCGATTCCATTTGATCCTCGAATCACCCATGGTATTGGTAAGATTTGACAGTGGTTCATTTATCGGGAAATAAACTACAACTTTTAGGCAATCCAAGACAAAATTCAAACAAACGAAAAGTCAGAGATTTACGAAATTACTGAGATACAGGGTGTTAAAAGTTATAAAAATAATTCAATAATATTGTTATATTTCAGTTGTTTTTTCACACATAAACATATAAGTCGGAACAATTAGGTTTTTTGATGTGAAAAAAATCGAATAGGCTTTCATTTTTGGTATGTGTATCACATAGAGGGCGCTACGTAAGCTATCTTGATTTAACAGAATCCGTCATACCTTTTTTGTACTTTGTTCATTTATAATCTCATTGCAAATTTTTTATTTAACCATTATTTTTAAACAAAAAGGATTACTCGTTTTATCTTCATAAAATGCACTCTTATCGAGATATTTACATTTTAATTCTGTCCACCCATAATTTCTTTTTTACTTTTTATTTTATTTATTTATTTTATTTATTTGCTTATATCAACGCGTTGACCCGATTTTAAATTGCTGCAAAGCACACACTTAAGGTAATCAGAATTGCAATATTTTACTAAATGGGCTCAGAGCATTTAGGATATACAGGCCTATCAAGAGAGCATTGATTGGTAATGTGATGAAAACCACAGCAATTGTAACAGCGTCTCAAATCAATTCTTTGCCGTGATCCTCTCTTTCCTCCTCAAAATGCATAATTTGTACTTAGTTAAAAGTAAAACAAACATCCCGATTAATTACAGGGTAGGTGCTAAAAATTTTAACAAAGTATGTATGGAAATAACTGAAACATACTGACTGATACAGATGTATTTATTTACTATCTGTCAAATATTTATTGTGATGTTTGAATAGATCATTTGAAACTTAAAACTGAATTAGAAGTATTATATAGCCGAGAAGATTTTTCCAATAGTGAAGGTGCAGTTGCTTTGTAACAGCCTCTTATAAACAATAATTTGTGCAATCTTGTGTACTCTCCGTATGACTACCGTCGAAAGTGAACGTTGTTTCTCCACCTTAAAAAGAATAAAGACATTTTTAAGAAATACCATGGATCAGGAAAGGTTATCTTCTTTAGCTATGCTTACAATAGAAAGGGCATTAATAAAGAAGATAAAAGAAGACTAATGAAAAAAGTAATTGACCACTTTGCATCTCAAAAAAGACCGGAGGATCGACTTGGAATTGAAATCACTTTAAAAGGTAGGTAATACAGTAAACTTTTCTAATTGACCTCCCTATCTCTTGACCCACGAACCGCCACTTTCATCAACGAACTCAATCTCTTCCTTGACCTGTAGAATGTGTGTACCAAATTTGAAAGCTTTATTCTCAAAAACTAGCTGCACACAGACAGACAGACAGAAATTTTTTTTTGTCTGAAATTTTGTGTATCGTCATAAATCGTCGAGATTCGTCCAGAAATGCAATAAACATTTTCAACATTTTTTTCACGAATACATAACTTCCTCACTTTGAGGGGTGAGGAAGTAATATATATTAGAGTTCATTATAATGTAAATAAGCAAGGGGCGTGATAAATTGATAAACGTATCGGCTAGTGATGGGACTCGAGTGACTTTTCTTCACTCGAATAACTCGGTAGGTTTCCGATTCCTCGAGTTGAAACTCGAGTCGAGTTGAAACTCGGTTTCATTGTTATAAAACTCGAGTCAAAAGTTAGGTCGAGTAAAACTCACAAAATCGACTCGAGTAGATTTTTGAATCGAGTCGCTTTTTTGACTCGAGTCGCCTTTAGACTCGAGTCAAGTTTCTTTAATAATTGTTTATGGTTTTATTAATATTTTTAAATATTCTTTAGTGCCAGTGTGATTTGTTTATATAATATAAATATGAAAGATTATTTACATGAAGGCACTGAAGGCACTAATCTTGTAAAAGTAATAAAGATGAAAACATGTAACCATCAATGAAATCACTAATCAATTACTATATCATCGGGTCATCGGGATCGGGAATTCCCCTCCAGGTTTGTTGTTTCATGTTTGTAGGTCAGATTATATAATTATTAATTAAAAGGTTTGTTCGTAGAGCAGTTTCCAACCGTTTGAAACTATCAGAAGCATGAGCACATTGTTGTAGAGCTACGCTTGTTCAATCAGAACGTTTTGTTATTGAAGAGCTCTCGTAATATTCGCATCTCTATAGTCAGAAAACTATCACAAATCGCCTCTACGTACAAACCTATAATTGTTACATATGACGTTATTACGACGTATTAGAAAATTAGAAATTAGAACTTAGAATTCTTTAAAATCAAGACTCACACGACTGCAGCAATCAAACTGGCACATTCATGTTCATAAAGATTTGTTTTTTCGATTCAATTAGTTCGAAATAAATAAAAAACCATAATCGGTGTGTACTAAATATTAAATACTGTATTTATTTAATATTTTGTGCTAAACGAGAGTTTAATTTAATGTGTTAATTTAATATAAAAAAAAAAATTATGTTGGTTTTCTTTAAATGTCATTTTATATACAATTTTAATTAAATATTTAATTTTGTATTTGAAATGTGTTGATTTGCCGGAAAAATAGTATTTGACCTGGGTCCATTTATTATTTTTGTATTTCAATTATTATGATTTATGTTTACCCTTTCGATTTTTCAAACTTATGTTGGAATTAGATGGTAGTGTTTTAAATGCTGAAAGATTACTAAAAGAAAAAACCTAAAATACGCTTTAAAAAACTTACCGTTTAACAAACCACTGAATCATCTCCAACTACTTACTCTATAGTTCGCCTCGAGTTTGATTTCGACTCTGCCCTGACTCTAGACTCTAGTCAAACTCAACTCGATTTAAAACTTAAATCATATTAACTCACTGATTCGAGTAGCAATAACTCGACTCGAGTAACAACTTTACTCGAATTGTAACTCGACTCGATTTAAAACTTGAATCATAGTAATTCACTGATACGGATATCAATAAATCGACTCGAGTAACAACTTTACTCGAATTGCAACTCGACTCGAGTTAAAACTTGATTCAGTAGCAATAACCCGAGTCAGTAACAACTTTACTCGAATTGCAATTCGACTCGAGTTAAAACCTGATTCAAGTAGCAATAACTCGACTCGAGTAACAACTTACTCGAATTGAACAGCCATATGACTCGAGTCACTCGAATCGGATTTTGACTCGAGTCACTCGAGTATTTTCACACTCGAGTCCCATCACTAGATCGGCACAGCAAGCGCGTGGCTATCTGAAGCATCCACTGATCCGTTTTACAAAGATAGTAGGGAATTACAATAATTGGAGCAATGTATACCGGTATGTGCTGATATCTTAGTCATACCAGTGAGATATGTGAGAGACAGAATGAGTACCGGTATATACCGCTCCAATTATCGTAATTCCCTAGAATAGCAAAACGGTTACTGCTCGTCTACGTCACAGTGACGCTCCCGGCCTCTTTACATTGTGAACGGACTCTACATTACACCGATTGACAAGAGCTACATAATTACAGAGACAATGGTTGTCTCTGATAATTATGAAAATTCCAATACACTCATCAAATAGAAAACGTCCTGTCTGTTGTTTCATGGTTAATTCACATAACAACCAAATGGAGCAAATTTAACCAACGAATTGCTGTAATTTACCTTATTGTCGGAAACTGCACGTTTATATGTTCGTACAGTACACATATGAATAATAAATAATAAAAGGATAACGTAAATGTGTAAAAACAGATAAGGCATATAATAGCGTATGTATGCAAACCATATTTAACATTTTCCAAATGAAACGCTGACGTGTGTTTGCGATACCAAAAATTCTGCAAATTGCGGTAATAATTCATATGAAACGTATTTAATAAATTTAATTTTTGTAGGAAGATTAAAACAGTGCGTTAACAATTGTTTAGTAACAAGTAATTGTCGATTTGTTAATCAATTTATTTTTTGTACACGTAAATCTTGCAGCAAAATGCGTGATTTTGAGCTGTTTTTAAATTCTTAAGTGATCGTTTCTTTTATAAATAAAAATCGACTTTGGTTTAATATATTTTTTATCACGATTTTATTAGCTTCACCTGTATGTTTGTTTGTGAGTTTGTTTGTTTGTAACCGACTCTTTGGACTCGATTTTGACCCACTTTAAACAGACAGATTTAATTGAAACTTTGTACACCTACGAAGAACCGGTAACAATACAATAATTTGATAAGTTTATATCACTATCCTGATCAGGATCGCCAGTCCTTTCCTCACGTATCCTCTGCGTGAGAGCAAGTGGTTTATTACTGTTAGTATATTCCGTGATTCTCAGTTCGTTCGATGGCCGAGCGGGCTAAGGCACAAGTCTCAGTCGACGCTAAACGACGGACTCCTCGGGCGTGAGTTCAATCTCGTCTATGGCTGAAAAAAATATATATATATTTTTTTTTTCAGAAATATCTGTTGGATCGTAATATGTTATAATATCAGCATCAATAAGCAATATAAATATAGTTTAAAAAAACTAAAAAACACGCTTTTAAAGCACGTCAAACTAAAAAGTGAAAAATAATTATTAATATAAACTGAAAACAATAATGAACGAAAAATACTAGTATTATTGTGAAAAAAGCGTGGGGCGATTTGTGCCATATTTTTCGTATATCGAGCAACCCACGCTTTTTTTCACAATAATACTAGTATTTTTCATTCATTATTGTTTCAGTTTATATTAATAATTATTTTTCACTTTTTAGTTTGATGTGCTTTAAAAGCGTGTTTTTTAGTTTTTTTAAACTATATTTATTTTTACACTTATTTTATTGTATCCAATAGTTAGGTAACTCAAGTATGTTCGTTTTAAGCGCGAACTAATTACGGCATTTATAGGCGTGCATCTGATGTCTGTTTTGGAAGAAATAAATTTAAAAAAAAATTTTCAATTGCGATAGATATTGTCAAAAGTCAAAAGTTGTAAAATGTTTGTATCTTATTATTTTTTATTTACTGAACTTCGTCTTTCTAGAGAATACAGTTTAAGCGGCGATGTGACGATTATTTTTTGAAATAACATGTTGACTTGCAAGGAGTCATCTAAATATTACCGACCTGCTTCGGCTTGGATAAATCATGAGCATTATTCATTATATTATCATTAAAATTACAATGATTAGGTACAGTAATGTTTTCATGTTTATTAAATTTTGCACAGACTGTACAAAACAATAAATTAAGTAACATATTGATACTAATTATTGAAGCGTATGTAATCAGTTAGGTTAATATATTATATTTTGTAAAGTATGCTGATTCAGTTAACTATGACGAAATTATTCAAGTGGTTCTGTACAGGGGTATTCACAAAAGATTGTCCCCTTCTGAACTTTCCTATTTTTTGTGCTAGAAAAAAATGGTAAAATCAAAAGTTCTATGAAATTTTCTTCCGGCCAAACAGAAAAATAATGAATCACAATGACATTCATGACATTTAAATTGCCCTAAATATATTCATATATTTAAAAAAAAATCGTTTGCCTCATATTTATGCATTTCTAGAAAAAAATAATAAAATAAATATTGGGTATTACATAAGTATCTTACAACAAATCTTTTAATTTAAAATTGTTTTTTATAAATAATACGTTCGTGTTTACCAACCCCCTGAGGAGTTCCAGAAGAATAAAAGACGATATATATCATCGGACTAGGGGTTTTCATTTTTGCATTGTGGAGATAATAATTCGGTTCGGTGAACCGTGACCCACTAACCAATAAAGCGGCCCTCAGTCACTATTCATACTATTTTTACACTTTATGATTTCCAAGCTTTCAATAGGCCTTCTGTCACTATTTATGCTATTTTTACACTACGATTTCCAAGTTTTCAAATGCATCCAGCTGTCTAGTATTTGTTGCATTCCTAATTAATCTTAAATTGTTAATATCTATTTTATGGTTGTTCTCAAACGCATGTTGGGCTGCACTAGACTTATCTGTTCTACCATATTTGAGATGGGTCATATGCTCTTTAAATCTAGTTTGAATTGATCGTCTAGTCTGTCCAACATATTTTTGATTACAGTCCTTACAGCTTATTTCGTAAATCCTCGACTTTTCGTTTGTTTATTTTGTCCTTTGGATTGCCTAAAAGTTGTTGTAGTTTGTTTCCCACCGTCATATCTACCATCTTTAAAAATCTTACCAATACCACGGGTGAATCGAAGATCGAATGGAATCGACACAAATTTTGGATTTTCTCTTTAATTTTGAAAGGTCCAGGAATTTCGAAGCGACTCTTTAAACTTTCGTTTCCTAATTATTTTATCAATTAAACTTACAGAATGTCCATTGCTCGCAGGTATATCTTTAATCAATGCCTTTTCTTTTTCAAACCTCTTCTTATTGAGGGGGGAAGCTTAATAGACGATGGACTAGAAAATTAAAACTCGCCATTTTGTGTTGAGCACAATGGTGAGAGTCCTTAGGAATATATCTTAGAGTACTGGTATTTTTTCTGTATATGCCAAATTCTAACTTATTTTCACTATTTCTAATTAACAATACATTTAAAAATGGTAGTTGTCCAGAGTTTTCGGTTTCATATGTGAATTTAACTTGACGCGAAACGACTGTTTACAAAGTTATCAATATCAGCGACTTTTGTATCGAACACTGCAAAAAATATCATCCACATATGTACCTAAGCCAAACCCTGGGGAAATACTCGATTTCTTCTTTTGCTTCCGTCTTGAATCTATTCATGAAGAGATTGGCAATGAATGGTGACAAAGAATTACCCATTGCTGTTCCTTCATGTTGTTCGAAGAAATTATCGTTGAATCGAAAACAATTTTGTTTCATGCAAAGTTTGGGTGAGTAGATATTCTTTTACTACATCTTGATAGATTGTTTAATTCGAATAGATCCTTAAGGTAGTCCAAGGTCTATGGTATCGGAACACTTGGGAAACAATCAACAAACATCAAAGGAGATCAAAATGTCACCTTCTTGCAACTGAATATTTTTCACCTTATTAATGAAATCGTTGGAATTAATCACAGAGAAACTAGGTGGTGCGATAGGTAAATTTTCGAACTCTTCTGTTAACCATTTTGATAGGTGGTAAGTCGGCGATCCGATTGCTGAAACAATAGGACGTACCTACTTTCCCTGGTTTATGTATCTTAGGCAAGCAGTACAATCTAGGTAGGTTAGGTGGGTTAGATACATGTAACTTCCTATTTAAAGCTGGAGTAATAAGGTTGTTGCAGGATTTAAGCACATTTCTTACTTCAGTAACCATTTTTGGTCATGGATTTCTAGAAAGTTTTTTATAAGGACCATTACTAATCAGATTGTCTACCCTTTCATAATAGTCCTTTTTATCTAAAATAACAACCTTATTGCCCTTATCAGCTTTCAAATAAAAACGGTCTTGTTCACGCAACCGTTTGATAATTTTTCTGTCTTTTGTAGATTTTGACTTGTTATTTACTTTAGTGACAATATTTGTCGATATTTGATTTCTGCAAGCTTCTCTGAAATATCCTTTAGAGGAATCAGGAAGGTATTGAATTGAACTTTCAACACTTGCAACAATCTCATCTAAAATGCCTTCAGAAGCAGGTAAAGCAAAATTCAATCCTTGTTAAGGAGATTAATTTCTTCTTTATCAAACGACTGTGAGGAATGATTTTCTACAATGCTGATAACTTTTTTGAGGAATACTTTCTTTTGACGTACTACCGATTAATCTTTTGAGTTTTTTATTTTGTAACGACATTTTCTTAATAAATTTCGCGTTAATTGATATAAACTAGATTCTAGATTAAGTAGTTTTAATAGTTTCTGTGATAAAATATATTGGAAGTGTTGTGTTTTATTTATTATCTCCCTAAAACTTTTATACTAGCGCATTCAGATCAGAATGACAGTATAAAATATAACAAACTATAGGTTTATATTATTGTTATCATGTTGGGTTTGAAAGGATGCTTTTATATGTAATACTGAATAGTTATTATATTTTTCTAAAAATGTATAGTTCCCAAACGAAAATACCATTTCTTGCAATATCCTTAACTCTCCTGAGCCAATTTACCTTTGAATCAGAAAGAAATGATATATCAAAAAAAAAAAATATACAGGGTGTTCTATTAAAAAAATGCACGTGTTTTTCTTTCTTCATACTTACTTTGAATAAAAATGTACACCAATTATTATCAAAAATTAATATATTTTTACAGGAAGACAGTTTTATATCAAATGCTCGATAAGCCTTGAAACAGCATGTTTTATCAGGCTGTCAGCAGGTAACAGGAAATAGATTGATTATTATTTTTTTAAATGCCAACTACAGATTATATAGTAATAAATTTAAAAGAAAAAACGGATATTGCTACTCATCATTACTATGAGATAAAAGTGCAATTCTGATTAATTGTTAATTAAAATAACACTAACAATTTATAATTATACGGCATTGTTTTAACTGATGGGCACTAAAAGTTTAGAGAACAAAGAAGTTCTATATTTATTACCGGGATTTCTTCAAGTCCGCCAATCAATTTCTAGATTTATTGAAGGATGTTCAATACAAACATACACGGTGAGGAAGGAACTGAATAATAACTAAAGCTGGCCGAGGTCACCTGGCCGACAGAGCCGTCATATGACTCATATGTTTACATCATATCATAATACTTGAATAAGTACAATAAATGGAAATAAATTTTAACAATAATGTTACATTTTATAAAAAATTGTATAAAACTCACCCCTTTAAGCAGATTTATGAAGTAGTTTGTTTGTCGTCATCACAAAGTGGGGAAGATCTATAGTATAATAGCATCAGGTATGTTTCTACAGCTGTCTCCGTCAGCGATGTTCGCTTTGATGAAAAAATATGTTTGTATTTTGAAAATGACCGTTCGACATCTACGGATGTAATACAAGCGTAAGTAAAACAATCTGTGAACTCACTTAACGAAGTTGTAGATGCACCATCACAAATTTGTCTTAATTTGCTAAAATCAGGATCTTTCTGTAATACACTCGAATTTTTCACTAACGCGATTATTTTATCGTCATTTATAGCCTGTAGCTGTGTATTTACGTCGTCCACTATTTGCAGCGATTCCACTAACGACAACGAACTATTTTACAATTTTTCTATTGCGTCGTGTAGTCCTCTATAATTGTTATTGATAGTTTTTAAATCTGTTTCAAGGGGAAACAAACGTCTTGAAAGCTTGTCTGGCTTTCCCTAATAGTTGCAGCCTCGTTAGGGTTGAACTGTAGTATCACAGCTTTTATTTGTTGAAAATATTCAGCATAATAAAAAGCCGCTTTCAACCACGTTCCCCAACGTGTAAGAATCGGCTCTGGTGATTCAGGGATACCACGACACTGTCAGTGAAATGCTCGAAGCCGTTTAGGAGATTTGAGAAATACTTTTTTTGTATTTGCTATTAATGCATCTATCTCTGAAAACATTTTCGAATCGTTTCTGCCACAAGATGTAACGCTTTACACGTAACATGTAAAAACCTACAATTATCTCTTTGAAGAGAACGGCCTACCACGCGCATTGTCGCGGCACCATCAGTCACAAACATCAATACTTGACTTGTTGAAAGTTCAAATTTTTCGAATGTCTCCAACACCACCGCGTAATTATTTCGCCAGTACACGCAGTTAGTCTTTTACTAGCTAGTAAAAGTGGAAATGTTGGTTTAAGAGGGTCCAGTACTATAATATTCAAAATAGAATTTTTTTTTACAATCTGTCGTCTCGTCAATACATAACCAGAGCCGTATATTTTTTAATCCACATTTAATCCTATTTACAATGTCTTCACGAACAGCTGGAATATATCTACCTAACGATGTACGACTTGGTAAGTTCACCTGGGGATTGTATTTATTCCAAAACTCCCGAAATGGTTGTTTATCCAGTATGTGTAGCGGAATATTACAGGCTATTAACATTAACAATAAATCAAACATAAACTGAGTTGTTAAAGGCATGCCATTTTTTTTATTTTGATGTTGCACGGTATTGATATGACGACGACAATCTGTTTTGTGCCAGCACATTAAGTCTTGATTGCAAACTTTACAAATTATTTTGCATCCGTCATAGAATAAATCCGGAAATTCACCGATAAATTTATTCACTGTGTCCGCGTACGGTCGTTTCTTACCCTTTGACGCGTTTGACATTATGTATAATTTATAGGTACAACCTCACGCATTAACCTTTCAAATAGGACTGCAGCGTAAAATCACTTCTAAATCGGCACGTGTGACGCCAGCGCAAGACCGTGGCTGTACTCCAGCCACCTCGGCCAGCTTTATTAATAACTACAGGGCATATTTTATTTATGTGACCCTGATGATGCAAGCAATGTCTCATAAGTTTTTATGGTTTTTTAAACATTTGTTTTTTATTTTCCAGTGACATTACTCCATCAGAAAATTCGTGTCGTATTTCCTAGAAATATACAAAAAAGGTCATAGTATGTATTATTTTAGTTGTAACGAAATAATTTACAACATATCTAATAATAATTTTTATTAGTCAAGCGAGTGTCCAAACTAACGATTTATGGGTTCATTGGTCTCCATAAGTAAATCATTTACATAAATTAAAATAAAATTTGATATCATATTAAGGCAGCACTCGATTAGCCTTAAAATACATATATTTTTTATATAATATGGTGTATGTTAAACACTTTTAATTATTTATAGGGAAACGCACGATAAAAAAACGGACGACCGATAACTTAATTGAAATTTCAGGTTGTTTAAATATCCGGGAGAATGTTGTAGAAGTTAATGGAGTTTGAAGAAAAAAGAAAGTAACTTTCCTAAAGATGTCAGTTATTTATCACGCTTAAAAAAATCCTTGCATTTTTATACTAAAATGAAAATTTTTGCGGTATTTCACAAATTAATTGTCGTTATTTGTAAGAAATACATGTACAGGGTGATTCAAATTCGACTCTCTCATGCCTAATTTCTCGGAAATTATAGAGGTCATGCACAAATTGTTACCGGCGATCAAAAGTAACTCATGTAGACTACACTTTCTTTATCTATGGACTACACGTTAAGGACAAGTTGATATATCACGAAAGATCGTGAATTTCCAGATCGCAAGACATTTAAAAATTTAACAGAGGGATTAGGGAGGAACTCCCAATAGTTGGGGAATAGGGTTCGGGTGATTAAAATAAGTTTTATATTTCCGATTCTCAGCCGTTAGGGCGAAAATACAACACAGCGGTGCGACGTCGCATCGCAGAAATCAACGACGTCGTAGAAATTTGCGATGCGACGTCGCTTAGTACAAATCCTGGGCGAAACCACAACACCGCGATGCGACGACGCATCGCAAATTTCCACGACGTCGTTGATTTCTGCAATGCGACATCGCACCGCAGTGTTGTGTTTTTATTTATGAGATCGGGAATGATTTTCTCAAGCAACGCACGCGTAAATCACGGAAGTCTGGTGGTCTTTTATACGCGACTTAGTCTGATGTCCCAACAGGTTGCGTGTACAAGATTTGGTACATTATTTGGTTTTATATTTAATTATAACACGCCATACATACATCAAACGGTCGCTTCTGGTATAGGTCTTCTGTGGCCGTGCAATGAACGTTCATCGCATCGCATTGCGGTGCGACTTCGTTTTTGCGATGCGTCGTCGCACCGCAGTGTTGTGGCCTGCAACAGCCGTAGGACACGTATTGTGCGGTCCACATCTCACTAGAAGCGTCTTCTGCGATGCCGTGGCGATGAAGTTTTAACGTTGCATCATCGCATCGCAACGCCGTGCGACGTCGTTTTGCGATGCGACGTCGCACCGCTGTGTTGTGTTTTCGCCCTTACGGGGCTTTATTTAAAATAGTTAACAAAGTGAACTAATAGTTTAATGCGTAGAACAACCATGATTTTTTTGGACTCGTTTCAATAGTTACAAAATGTACATAATGAATTAAACAATTAAGAGCGTCAATACAGCCGCTCATGCGCGTCACGGGCTTTGATTACACAACTTTGAGGGCGGCTCACGGCTAAACTGAAATATAAATATATACCGTGCGTCGTGCTTTTTTTAAGGATTTTGTCCTCTACAACTTTGGTCCTATAAAATTTTGCCGAAACTGTTAAGGGTGGCTTCCCACACGGCCCGAGCTAGGGCCGTGGGAAGTCTTAATCCGTCGTGGCGCAAGCTTGGCCACCATCGGCCTGATCTATCCGACGGAATTGAGTATCACAAGGCGTAGCCTGTTGCAGTCTGTTGTCGTCTGTGTTCCAGAAATGCGCTGCTGCTATTTTCTTTACTTTAGTTGAATCAGTTATATTTGCACCCTTGTGTGAAGTTCATCGTTATTTAAAAAATATAATATAAATACCTACCTACTGAGAAATATGGAGTGGAACAATGATTTGATTTTTGAATTTTTAATTATTCACCACCACAACAGTCACCAAGTTTTCAACCAAATCACTATCCGCAAGCATCTCCTTCTCTGCAACTATCTCATTCGCCGCAACCATCTCCTTCTTCACAATTATCACAAACCATGACACAAAGTTCCAACCATTCACAACAGTCACCAACCCAAGATTCAGGCTTATACACAATTCGTTTGAAGGAATGTATTCAATTATGGAGGTCAAACTATTTTCAAGTAAATATGGATTTCATTGAAATATTTAAAAATACATAAATACATATCAATATATACTTTTTTTATTTCCCCTTGTAATTCATGTATCAAAGCTTTGCAAACATCATTGACACATCTTGAAACTGTTTCAATAGATACTTTAAAAAAATATGAAAGGCTTGTATAGCTGTCACCAGATGCAAGAAATCTGAGGGCAATACCAAAACGTTCTTAATTGGAATACATTTTCTCATATTTGTATCTGTTTTGGAAATATAAGGCCCAATTTATTCATAATCTTCAGTAGACGTCCTACAGAAATATTCAAATTTCTTGCTTGGTTCTTTAACAAAAATCGATTAACATGTCCGATGCACAATATCTGAAATTAAAAATGCGTCTCCACTTCATTAATATCTTAATTACTTAAAATGTAGTGAATAAGAATTTACCTTAATAGACTTTTATTTAATGATACATCCACCAACCTTTTCTTCTTCTTTTCTTTGTCGAGTAAATATGAAACATTGAACTAAAACAAAAGCTGCGGCAGACACCGCCATTCTTTCTTCACGCGACATTTTAAACTGAACCGTAGCTCAAGCTCATAAAGAACAGGCCCATAGAGGCCGTGGGAAGAAGCTTAGGCGCGACAAAGCCCGATCCGTGCTCATCCGTGCTCGTCCGCGGCGCGTCGTGCTGGCCGTGCTACTAACGACGGGCCGTGGGGAGCCACGGTTACGGTCTCAGCATTTTGGGTGAAGGTCGCGGCGCACCTTTTAAAAATGTTTTAAAATGTTCTTTACTTTTGCATACTTATCCTGTTGGTTGAATATGAACCTTTGGATCATTATACTCAGTTATTCTTCTAAATATTTTCAGTTGTTATCTAAGTACTGTCAACTTCTCATCTCATTTTCTTGGACTTCTTTTCATTCTTTAACAGCTGCCAGGTATCTTGAATTTTTGCAATATCAGTATGATTTACCTATTCCGCTAAAAGCAAACAGCTTAGAACAAATATGTTATAGTTCTAACAGGGTGTGTATGGTCTATTGGTAGAAATTGTTGAGTCAATTGAACGTTATGGCATGGATATGCAAATCTTTAGTGAGTATACGCTGAAGAGTGGCTGTTGTAACGTCCAATCCCAGGTAACACTAATGCTCTTATTAAGATCTCCAAGGTCGCTTTAAAATTATACAATAAAACTTCGAATAAAACCAAATGATCTTCAAGACAAGCTTAGGATCACCATAAAGCAGCTTCTAGCCAAAAAAGGGCCCATCTAAAAGGGTCTTGAAGATTAAATTTTAAAACTATATTAAAAACCATTTAGTTTTAATTTCATATTCTTAAAGAGTTCTTCAAGGCAACCTTAATTTATGTATTAAAACATTTTGCATTTAAAATAAAATTGCACCAGACTAAATTGCCTTGAGAATCATTATAATTAATCCTAAAAGGGTTTTATTTTGTTTTAAAGTCGGACAACTTTATGCGTGAAATAGTTAAAACAACGGCAAGTCTCTAATGGGGCAAAGTGGTAATATTTTAAACGTAATGCATATAAAGGTGATCAAAAATAATATTCAAATGCAAACTATTCTGGTAAAAATTACCAACGGATGGCACTTTTCTGACAAAATATAATAAAATACTTCTACATAACTCGAGCGCCACCAATATAATGTTTTTTTTTATTATCTAAAAATTTTTTAAAAATATCGTAAATTTTTATTTTGCATCTAAACATCCAAATGCATTTTTTTTATTAAATTGCATGTTTGGACCACACCGTTTCTTAATGGGTTTTAATGACTACATCAAGGATACTCCATAAAACTACATTAAAACCATTTGTTCCAAAATGGATTGTTTTAAAACCAACTTCCTATTTAATTCTTTAGAAAGGCAAATTAGTTTTAAAATAGCCAATGTCAAGAGTATTATAAAACTAGTATAAGATCAATAGGGCATTAGGAGCAAACAGATTTTTTATTTTAATTTAAAGAGTGCATTAAATCCTTTGCATAAGAATCAGTGGTCTTTAAGAACTTTTAGTTTATCTTAAGGTAATTTTAAAACCACTGTCATTTATTGAACATGTTAAAGCACTTTTAAAAACCTAAATAAATCAAAAGTATCTTAGAGTTGTTACTTGGGATTGTTGTGCTCGATGACGAACGACGACGCGACGTCCCTTGACTCTCGACCACGCTCTCGCGAACTGCCGTGATGTTTTGTTCTGAACGACCTCTACGAGTTCGTGTCGTGTGTTTCACATCACTAACCGAACCAGTACTTTTGAATTTTTTGATTATTCTTTTCATAGTAGATAAATGAGGAACGTTATTTCGACCGAAAATTGGACGCACTTTACGAATCGTAGCAATCAAACTTCCACCATTTTGATAATAATGTTTAACAATCAGGACGCGTTGTTCTATTGTGTAATGCTCCATGTTTACTAACTCCTATCTGTCTCCTATCGACCTGGCATGTAATAATCTTGTGACATCATGACAGTCAAAACTTTGACGCGCAATTCAAATCTTGCGCTCTTTTAAATGACTTTATATTTACAAAATGTTGACGGTAATGGGTAAAATTTTATTCAATTTAATTAATATATCTGTTATCTCCGAAGTAGGCCTTTTTAATTTTCCTTTTTTTTTTATATTAAACTGGCTGATTTGTCCGGCCCTGTCCATTTTTAGTATGTTCTTTGCGGCATGCCTTGACATGCTTTTTGCAGAAGTTCATTAATTACCTCAATTACTAACAACAAAAAATGGAGCACGTTAACAAGGTGGCCATGTAAAAATCATATTTCTAAGAAAACGTCTAATTTTTCTGTACACTATACACTAACTATCAAATCAAAAATTATTTCAGAATGGCATTAACTGAAACGTGCAGAACACTCAGTGTATCAAAAGAGTAATCGCATGCCCACTCATCGTCCAATATCGATGTCATTGTAATTTATGAATATGTAATAATAATTTATGATGCAAGAGAAAATAAAACAAACTGTTCATTAAATTAATTTTATAATGATAAGTTTGTTCTATAAAAAAGTTAAAGTAGGTCGGCCAGTTATAATATAATAGAATAAAACACGAATATAATTTTTAAAATTTATTGTACAGCACAATGTTATTTATACAAGACACATCTAGAACACCCCTTTCAAATTTCAAACTTTTCGTTTGGCCTAGTTGTGAATTTTTTCTTGAAAGTATCGTTTTTGCTTGATATATGTTTATATGGGCAAAAGATGGTGAATACCATACTATCGTTTTGATTTATTGTGCGTTAGATAATCAAATACATTTAATTTATAGTCCAGTTATCATGGGCGTCGCCAAGGGGAGCAGGGAGGGCGGCCGCCTATACACACAGCTTAAATTGCCTTTGTAAAAGACAGCAAGATTTGTGATGAATTTCGCGCTGTTAGAAAATACACTTGAGGTACTTCGCTTTACTAAAGAAATACTACATCGTCATTTTTATCTACGAGTGTTCCCGTCTGCAAGATATACATACAGGGTGTCCCAACCAAAAGTAGGCACGCTAATAACCTTGTTTCTAAAGGGGACATATTTTAATGTAATACTTGCATACCTATCATTATCCCTCTACCCTACACGGCCCCCCCCTCAAAAAATTCAAATGGCAAAGGGGGTCGAGTGATATATCTTTTTGAAAGGTCTTTCAATTCTCTACATAATTTTAAACTTTTATCGATTCGTTCCTGAGAAATAATTGTTTCATTATTTTAGGTTCGGGAAATAAAAATAAAAGAAGCCGTTTAAATTATCGTATGTATTGTTCAAAATGACCCTCACCGACTTCCATACAGTAGTATAATCTGTCTTGAAATTCTGTACGAACATTTCTGAACATATCCGGAGTCAATAAACGGCATTCTCGAACAATTCTTTCACGTAACTCTTCCAGAGATGCGGGTTTTATTGCAAATACCTTCGATTTCAAATGTCCCCACAGAAGGAAATCCAAAAGAGTTAAATCGGGTGACCTAGCGGGCCACTCCACAGGACCTCTTCTTCCAATCCATCGCTCAGGAAACCGATTATCCAAAAATTGACGGACTGCTATAGCAAAAATGTGGGGGTGCCCCGTCCTGTTGAAAAAACAGTTCGCCCTCTAAAGGATTATCGTCTTCTTCGAGAATTTAGGTAATCATTGGGTCGATGTTATTTTCTAACAGATCGAGGTACCTTTCGCCATTTAAATTGTCAGGAATAAAAAACGTCCCGACAATGTGATCCCCGAAGATGCCAGCTCAAACATTTAGCTTCTGAGGCCTTTGGGTATGAGTTTTTATGAACAAATGTGGATTGGTTTCACTCCAATACCTACAATTGTGCCTGTTTACCTCCCCATTTAAATGAAATGTCGATTCATCAGAAAAACACGTATTGTACAGTAGATTGGCATTACCGTTTAATTGTTCACTAAAAATCTCACAGGATTCAAGCCGACGATCGGGATCATCTTCGTTTAATTCGTGTACCAACTTAAAATTATATGGATGAAATTTGTGGGCCTTTACAATTCGATGATACACCGGAAGCCTCAGCTACTTTCCTGATCGATTGAGTATGATCCATCTCCAATGGCCACGGCCACTTCGACTGCTTCATTCCTAATCGGTCGCTGAGGTTCATGCTTTTTGTTTCCTACAGAACCTGTTTCCATTCTTGTCAATAATTGTAAAACATACTGAGAACCAACCCTTCTATCTGGGTGATTTCTATTGAATATGCGCTCCGTAGCTCTAGCAAAATTATCGTTTTTAAAATAAATGCTGACAATTTCTATTCTCTCCTGAAGGGTATAAACCATGTTGAGAACTCACTCTGGTAAAATGTATCTCGATTTAAAATTGGTTGTGAACAAATTAATGTTCAAGGACTATCAAATACTTATGAGTCATTTATTATTGTAAAACTAAACGGACAAGGAAAGTGTTTTTGTCGACAAAACTCGTGTTGATTTGAGAGCACTAAAAAATGTAGTTTTTTTATAAATTCCAGTACCCAGTGCTGTGTATTTTAGATTTTTTAAACGATTTCGAGTGTAATCATCAAAAATAAAATTATTTTTCTTAAGAGCGAATCGATAAAAGTTAAAAAAAAAATAACAGTTATGTAGGGAATTGAAAGACCTTTCAAAAGATGTATCACTCGACCCCCTTCGGTAGGGTAGAGGGATGATGATAGGTATACAAGTATTACATTAAAATATGTCCCCCTTGGAAACAAGGTCGACGTATTTCACCAATTTTTGCAAAAATTTTTATCCAAAGTTATTCACGGTGCCTACTTTCGGTTAGGACACCCTGTATATCTTGAATTAAGCGAGATCGGACTTGTCTTAATTGCGTTTTACAAGCAGAGTCGACTTCTTGTTGGAAATTGGCCACCATAAAATTAATAAAGGCATTATTAAATGAACCGTGCGATTCGTCTGGGGCATTGCATAATGTTTTTAATTGACAAGGAAGCAGCGAGATGCTATCAGGAGTCCCCGTTTGTAAGCTTTAATCTTTGTCGTTGATGCATAACAAGTATTACGGGGAAATTTGTGTACAACAGATATATCAATGCAGTGACAGGGACAGAACCCACATTAAATACTTCTATTTCCATAATAAGTAATACATGTTTTTCTCATACAAATCATATAATATAAAAAAATTAATCATCATTATGGTATAGTAGTACAATATAGCGATTTAACTTACATGTATCAAGGCCGTTACTATATTGGGTTGCTGCAATTTCCAGATTAAATTGTCAATTAAAGCGATTTTATGAATGCTGTTTAAATACAGCAGGCAGCCATTGGCGTGACGTTGAGATGGACAAGTATCATATGTACAAAACATGTATAGAATGTTAAAAAGTATTTGAAATAAGCTCACTACTAAATTGCACAGAACGAGCCAACCCACTAGATACACGACTAGCGGTATGCGCAGTTTACAGTCGCCCGTCTGTTTCTGGCGCGAATGTCAGAAGGTGCTTTTACAGTGGGTTAGGATATTGCCTTTCTCAAGAAGGAGGTCGTTTTGAGCATCTAATTATAAAAAACAATTGCGTGATACTTTTCGTAAAATATAATAATTTAATAAAACTGTTTTGAATGCAAAATAACTAAAATACTGTTTTAAAATAACAACGCCAATCTCGCACCGAGAAGCGGTACTACATAATTATTAGAAACAGTGATCTAATCGGACGACGCGACGAAATCTAATTAAATAAATATTTTATTTGAAATGAATTTTTATGCAGTACAATAATTTACTTTATATTGACTACCAGTACAATGCTGTCAAGCAACCTAGAAATTTTTTTTTCAGTTTTATGTTGCATAGAATTTACGTAACGTTTACAATCACGTTTGTCGCAGCACATCAGGTCTGTCTCGCACACCTTACAAATTATTATAGCACCATTGTAGAATAAATCCAGGAATTCACTGATAAATTTATTTATTTTGTCAACGTATGGCCGTTTTTCAGCTTTGGGCAGGTCTGACATACTTTATTATTAAATTAATATCAAGAATAAAATACAACAAATAAAATTATCAACAATGCAACGGAGAGGAATAAATTATGTTGCACACACCACGAGGCATAACAATAGGCTAACATCAAATGTTAGTCTTTGCTAAAATAGTAAACAAGTCTCACTTACGTATTTGGGTATTTCTCTACCTGGCACCGCCCGTGACTTGCGGACCGATTTGCCAACTCAATTAATGAAGCAGGTGTTTGCTCGGGTCTATACTGAACTATTGATGTGAACAAAATAAAATGTGGAGTTAATTATTTCTAACCCCCTCTATATATTTTATATCTTTAAGGTAACGACACTGGGATTAATCCCATTGCGCCTACTCTATATCAAAACGAGTCTGTGAAAAACAGTCGTTGATATCTAAAAGAGTATATTTGAAAAATAGTATCCGAACTACCCACTTGAAATTCGCGACAAACAAACAATGCTTGGCTAGGTACCGGTACCTAATTAAATCGCTCAGGTAATCATTAGGACATTGACCGTTTGTTTGCTTTTACCAAACAGTATAAACGAATTAGCCAATTAGTAGAACATATTTCGGCCGATCCGATCGGTCCGCAGGTTTCCAAATTCCGCGGGTATTTAGGCGTAACAAGACCTTGAAGAAGAGCTGTTGGCTTCTTCTGCAGGTGTCAACAACCTCCATCTAAGCTAAACAACAGCACACGGTCATGGTCGTAATACGCTATTTTGCCGTTTCTAACATTCTAAATGCCATGGGCGCGGCTTCTTTGCGACATATAGCGTACCGAGAAAAAATGTACAGTCGCACAGTGGACGGAAACGCCGAAAAGCTGGCCAAAATATAAAGGCATTGAGCTATTTTACTTAAATTGTGCATACAGGGGTTTTTTGTGTCGCTGATCAAGAATCCGAAGTTGAATTTTGAAAAAAAACAAAATGGCGGCCATGAAATCCCCCCAAAACATACCAAAAATCGTCAATTATCGCTGCATTTTTACAAAACTTTGTATACAGTTTTTTTGGGTCGCTGATGAAGAATCCCATATAGAATTTCAAAAAAAATTACGGTCAAAAATATATACATAGTTCAAAAATTATTATTAAATTGAAGCGAATTCATGTGTTTCATTTGTTTCGGGAAAATTAGGATCTGGGAAATGGAATAAAAATGTGTAATGACTTTGAAAATTAATTTTATTCAATTACTATCTGAATTACATTCATTCGTCCATTCAAAAGGAGTCCACTTTATGGTGCACGAATGTGCATGCATCCATGCATTCGCGCACAATTTGGTCAATATCTCGCAAAGATGCAGCTAATTTTTTATACACTTTCGAACAAATGTTCATTGAACACATTCCAATAAGTTTCAAGACCAACCATCACCAACCGCGTAACTTATGGCTTTTTTTTGTGGAGTTTATGAATCGTTGCATGTACAAAAATGCACTCCACTTCGATAATTATTTACTAATTACCATATAAATAAACTGATCTGATACTGAGATATTTTAATTGTACTTACTTTCTCATGCAGAATCCATTTTTATGACACAGAAAACTGCACTTTGAGAATTTTTACGCTGCAGACAAAATTTATAGATTTTTGAAGCATTGCGAGCTGCCGAAGTGACGCGCTGCACGGTCGCACAATAAGTAATTTCCTCGCTCAGGTAGTGAACCCGGACCGGTATTAACGGTCGTTTCTAATGCTAGGGGTACCACTACAACGATTTAAAACGTTTCCATTTCAAAAAAAAATTTCATTTTTTTAATTTTGGCCAGCTTTTTGGCGTTTCCGTCCACTGTGAGTCGCCGTAAAATCCAATTTTGGAGAAGCCGGAAATATCGTATACGAGGGTCAGTCCATAATTCATGCATCACAACTATTTAGCGTATCAGAATTTATTGAGTCAAATTAGCTCAAATTCCACAGTGTTAAGCAAAATAAAGCAAATAGCGCTGTATTTTGAGAACATAAAAACGTCGTTCATAAAACAGCATTTCAATGTTTCTTTTTTTTTGCAGGCAATGCAGGAGGTACTGAGAATGCAGTCAGGAGACATGACCATAGAATGGAGCTATATGGACAGCAAGGATATACCAGGAGTCATCCTGCACGACAGACTTATGACAGACGCTGCTTTAGGCACGCGGCCGATCAAAACAGAGCATTCGTACAGTTTGACCTCAGACGGAGATTCCTTGCCTGATTCGCCGACTCCCCACCACAAAGTTGACGGTAAGTAAATGGCGGTCAAATACTATTATTTACCCATTTAAAAAAATTAATCAAAATAGCAGAATATTAACAGACATATCTACGTCTTTGCAGTTGTATCAAGAAACTGTGTCGCAGATATAAAATTTTCTTATGCAATCTTTACAATTTGTATATTCTTTTCGGCGAAAACATTATCTGTTGAATAGTGCATAAAAAGTATGATTTATTAATTAAAAAAAGTCGCTAACGTCATAACTATGCAGCTGTGATGATAACAGAAAATCTAAAAAAAATACATTTTTCCATACTGAATCGGTAATGTAGATAGGCGTATATTTTAATTATTTTTGGTAGCTTTCTAATTTAAAATAACCTTCGCTAAGAATTCACATGACGCATATTAACAAATAGCTGTTTGCAATGGCACCAACCTAATTAGATATGGTAAATATTTTCCTGCCAATTTTTGTTATGCAGAAATTTATTTTTTCTATGAAATATACTAATACCTGCATACTTAAAAGTCTTATCACTTTCTCACTTAGATTATTGTATATCCATGCATGCTTTCACATAAGTAAATGAAATTAATGTGGTAAATAATAATAATAATTACTAGATATCTAATTTTCATTTGTTTATTTTTTTTTTGATATCCATTATCTTTACGGTTATTCAATTATTTTGATATGTATTAGATATTTTTAATTTATTTAATTATTTGCTTGATATTTATGCATTTTTAGAAAAAATAATAAAATAATTATTGGATATTAATAAGCATCCTTTCAAATCTGATATAATAATAATAAATACATATAGTTTCTTGCATTTTACTATCATTCTTATCTTAATGCGTTGGTATAAAAGTTTTAGGTAAATAATAAATCCAACACGTCACTTGAAATAACTACATTTGGAAGTAAAGTAAGATTCGATTCCATCTACCGTTTAAACCCCCCGTCTCATTCGATTTGGAGGTCATTATTTTTTCAACATGTTTGAAATCTTCCAAGAAAATGATTTCACATTTTTATTTTTAAAATCTCGAATCGGTCATGTTTGTCATGAAATAGTCAAGTTACAGGGCGAAGGGGGATGCATTGATGGCGAATCACCTTGTACACGGTTTTTTTAATACCACAAACATACGGCATTTAAAACTTCCTGTCGGTTTGACAATTTGCATGCAAATAGGTTATGTTTATTGGTTATCAGGGGCGTGCGGTGAGTTTTGATACAGGGGGAAGCAGTTTGTGATATAGAGTGATGGGTAGCGCGAGGCCCCGAGCGAAGCGAGGCAAAAATTATTTTAAGAAAAGGGGTGTGGCTTCCTTATACTCATTTTAAAGCAAATGTCGAAAGCTGCAAAGTTATGATACTAGAAAAAAGTACACTTGTAGGACCGCAAACATAAAACATAAAAACACCACAAAAAATTAGACAACCCCCGATTCCAAAGCCGAAGCTGCACGGGTTACACTTATGAAAAAAACGCAGACACAACCATATCCATCGACATTGCCAGCGCCGGTGGCGAGGATTGAACCCGCAGCGAAATAGAGAGTTTGTTCAGTCACACTAGCCATCGTGTACTCTCTAGCCAACTATAAATTGAGCCAGCTAGTTAAGTAGTTAACATGCACATACCTACCTATTTACAATGTAGTTTAATCCGCCTCTCCTTTTTGCGATGTCGGAAATAACTTCGTCGTAAAAGTTTGAATTTTGGGAGATCTCCTTCACAAAGTCACTTTCTATTGTCAACAGGGACAATTTTAAAAGCCGCTCTTCACTGGTTGAATTTTTTGAAAAGTTTTTATTCTCGTGTCCGTTTTGATGATTTTGAAAAAAAGGCAGCCATTCCACTGATACTTGAAAAACATATTTTGCACTCTTTAAGACACGCTGCAGATTGAGCTAGAATTAAATTTAATCGATGCGCAAAACAATGTACAAATATTGCATTCTGAAAAGTCTCTTTTACTTTGGCCTGCAGGCCCCCCAATTCACCAGCCTAGCGGCCCCATCATAACTTTGGGCGATAAGTTTAGTACCACACTGTAGATCATCGACTATCTGACAAACTATAGTATATAAAGCTGCGGCCGTTCAAGGCGTTGTTACGTCTAAAAATTCTAAAAAGCGCTCTTGGACTGTCCCATTTAGATTTATGTCGCTACGATTGACAACTGACTAATATTCGTAATATCGGTTGCTTCATCTAACATAACTGCAACAAAAGGAGCTTTTTTTATTTCTTGCTTGATCTTTTCTAAAACAATATTGCTTATCGACTAAATCAAATCATTTTGAATATGATTTGATGTACCGCGAAATATCGTGGAGTGTTCCAGATGGTTACTTAAAATTGTATCGTATTTTGCTAATAAATCAACTAAATTGATAAAATTGCCCCTATTTAGCAACGCTCCGAGATTCAGTATGACCTCTAAAACTAAGTTCATTTTCGCCGAGAAAACAAACAATGTCAATAAGTCTTTTTTAACACTTTCTTTCAACTGCTGATCTAATGAATGCTCAATTCGTGATTTTCCAAATGTTTATTCTTTTAGCACCGCTCGCAAATGAATTTCACACTTACCATGCCTTTTTATCACTTTGTGAATGTTTAAATCTGAAAAGCCATTTTTATTCCAAACACCTTTTTCATTTGTGAACAGTACACATGGCCAACAAAATAATTTACGCAAATTTTCACAACCCGTTAACCACTGATTAGCACTGTACACTTCAATATTAAAGTACCTATAGCATGATTTAACTTTCGTTTTTAAGAGTTTTAAATCAGGTGTTGGTTTCCCGTTTCTAATAATATCCAGTTTATCTTGAAACGAATATGTTGAAAATCCCCTTTTCAACAAATTGCACACCACACAAACGCAAATAATATTTTCCACGGTGCTGGGAACAGCTTCCAAATTTAATAAGTAATTCTAAATCTGCTTACACGCGCACTAATATTCAACGTTTTAAAAATCACTTGTCGCCGCACCACAGGTTTAGAAACATCAAAAAAGTTTTTACAAATATACCACAAAAGCTGAGAATAATACTAGGAAGATTAATATTAAGTATAATATTAAAATCGAGATTAAAATCTATAAAATAAAACGTATTACGATGCTATACAGCTCAGATATCAAGATTATGACGTGGGGATTGGATGCATTTCAACAAGTTACCTACATCGGAGAGTTGTCTCTGCTTACATATATCGAAGTCGCGCGAGTTCGTGTTGGCTCGATTAATCGAGTGCGTCATCGTTACGGTTTTATCATGCAACATTATCTCAGCTGCTGAAAAGCAGGGCCGTGTCTATTGAAATTGGGTAAAAGTAAATTTTAATGATTAATATATGTGATAAATAATAATTAGGTTCTAATTATGTTTTTTTTAATAATCCCAGGGGAAGCACTGCTTCCCTTGCTTCCATGGGCCGACTGCCACTGTTGGTTATGCTCCAAACTAAAGAGATCATGTGACTAATAAAAATGTTCTATGGCGTAATTCGATTGTCATTCGTTTTCAACAAGTAGTTTCAATATTTTGTATTGGACTATAATCAAAATTGTTTTCTGGGAAATACCCCGTTGGTAAACAATTCCAGAGATCAATCAAAATACATGCGATGATTGACAGAGAAATGGATTGGGTCAAGTTTACAGCACATAAATTATGTTATTCCAAGAGTTTATGTCCTTAGGAAACATATTGAAAATTGGTTTGTTTTCCATTCATTTTACAATCATTTCCTAGCTTGTATTGTATAAATAATAAGGCAACTACATGTAAATGTTGATCTAAACACGATGTAGAGATTATTCGTGTGGGAAGCGCAGAAAAATATGCATTCCCTGGTGGAAATAGTTTTTGCCAATAATCTAATTTAGTCTTGCAGTGTTCTGAAAAACAATTCCAGAAGAATGAGTAAGTCTAAAAAATTCTGAAACATTCTGAAAAAGTATGAAAAGATCTATGTAAAACTTACTAATCATTTTAAAGACTGCATTTTTACAAGTTTTTGGACTCTTCTAGAATACTTTTTCAGAATTAATCAGATCTTTCATGAAAATTTAGCTAAAGTAAAAGTAAGACTTTTTCAGAGTTAATCAGTAAAATTTAAAACATTTCAGATTTTCGAAAAATTATTTACTGTAGGTTTTATCATATTTATTACTTCTCGTAAGGAATATAAAAACTTGATAGGAGGAGGGTTATTAGTAAAAAAAAATATTAATGTTTATATTCTATACATTTTTAAATTTTATTTACAGATTTTTTTTAATAATTAATTATATACGGTTAAAATATACGAACTGTTTTTATTAAATAATTACAAGGCGATAATTATTATTATTATAATATATATAATACAAAGAAATACTTACAAATAAATATATAATACAAAATATTTCAAAAACATTTAGGAAATACTTAATATAATACATATAATTCAAATTATTTCAAAAACATTTAAGGAATACACTTAATAAAATGTTATATAATACAAGTAATTTTAAGAAATATTAACGAAATACTTTTAAGATAAATATAATATAAACTATTTCGAGAATATTTAATTAATACTAATAATAAATATATATACCTGGTACAAAATATTTCAAAAACATTTAAGAAATACACGTAATAAAACATACAATATTAATACACAATTTATTCTAAAACCATAACTCTATCGCGTCTAGCACAGACTACACAGAGGTTCTCTGTGGCGTCTAGTCAGTCATAATCAGGGGTTCTGATTGGCCATCCTAAATCGAATGATGCATTGTTGCGCATGCCATCACCCCACTTTCAATTTCACTTCTACGTTCCACGTATGATGCCAACTTTATCTATGATGACAACAGCTAATGTAGAAGAGGTGCCTTTTGTGTTCGTTTATAAAATAATAGTGTAGTGTTGATTGTTAGGATTATATCGATATAAACAAAAGCACGTATGTCCAATCGAAAATATTGTAAAAAGTACAGATATATCCGGAGTTATGTGAACATTAATAATAATGCATGCCCACTTGTTTTACCAGCAACGGCTTTGGCGGTGCAAGATTTGGAATTTTTGGAAATGAAATGAATGCTGCTACTAATGATAGAAATCAAGAATGCTCTGTAATTATTTAATAAAAACAGTTTGTATATTTTAACCGTATATAATTAATTATCAAAAAAAATCTGTAAATAAAATTTAAAAATGTATAGAATATAAACATTAATATTTTTTTACTAATAACCCTCCTCCTATCAATTTTTTATATTCCTTACGAGAAGTAATAAATATGATAAAACCTACAGTAAATAATTTTTCGAAAATCTGAAATGTTTTAAATTTTACTGATTAACTCTGAAAAAGTCTTACTTTTACTTTAGCTAAATTTTCATGAAAGATCTGATTAATTCTGAAAAAGTATTCTAGAAGAGTCCAAAAACTTGTAAAAATGCAGTCTTTAAAATGATTAGTAAGTTTTACATAGATCTTTTCATACTTTTTCAGAATGTTTCAGAATTTTTTAGACTTACTCATTCTTCTGGAATTGTTTTTCAGAACACTGCAAGACTAAATTAGATTATTGGCAGAAACGATTTCCACCAGGGTTTGCATAGTCATTCGCTCTGTATGTATTGTTTAGGAAAGTTTTGATTATTAGAGTAATTTAAAATCTTTCATAATCTGCGGTTTTAGGAACAGAAAAGAAAGTGTTAAAAGTTTATTCGCAAAAATATGTATGTATATATCCCAAAATTACAAACTTGTTCAATATCATTAACCTGGAGTGGTTTGGAACGTTTGATGTGAGGGTAACACTGACGTAGTTTTCCACGAAACACCAAAACACTATATAGATACTGCACTCGACGCGCGTTTCGCCAACCAAGTTGGCATCATCTGGAGATAATAAAAATTAGTTTGGACATTTTTTACTTAAAAGAGCCCTCTTTGTTAAAGTCGATAACGGCTACTGTTATCGAGTAAATTGAGTTTGAAAATTAAAGCTTCTTTAAGTAAAAATTTCCAAAAATTCTAAATTTGTATTACCCCCCACCCCTAAAAAGGACGCCCATGATTTTAATCACTAAAAGCGAGCTAACGTATCTTATTCAGCATAAAAAATTATGTTTTTTACGTATATTTTCGCAAACAGAAAAAATAATAACAGGACAACCAATGTTACATTTTTTTTTTTTAGAAAACAATAATTTGATTAAAAAAATATCATTTACAAAGTACAAGAGTTGTTCAAAGTGCATTCCTCCAAATCAACACATTTTTTGCGCCCGCGTACAACAGAGAATGTGTCATTACAAATAAAATCAGGATTAGCCCGCAAGTCTTCACACGCTTGTCGAGTTCTTATAATTAACTTCTCTCGAGTGTACAGGAGTTGCGTTAGACTTTGTCCTTTAAATAGCCTCAGACAAAAAAATCAGCCGGAGTCAAATCCGGTAAACGGGGTGGCCAGGCTCTTGGATTTTACGACCGATACACCGTTCAGGATAATTAATGTTTAGCCACACACGGTTGACAACAGTACAATGTGCTGAGGCTCCGTCCATTTGGAACCAGCATGCATTTCTTAAATTAGGAGGATTATCCTCGAGATGTTCGAAAAAATGATTATTTAGTCATAAAATAATGGTCGATTTAGACGTGGATGTAGGATGCGAGGACCGCAAAGTCCCGTTTATAACACGACACATTAACATTGAACTGCTCTTGAAATTCCCTAGGGTGAATTGCGTGAGTCCAGATTCTTAAATTATGAAAATAAATCGATCTTCTTCCACAGCGTGTAGAAACGAATTACACAAATTAATACGCCTTTTTGCATCAACTGGTTGAAGGCTTTAGAACTGGCTGCACCCGAAAAGGTTTTTTTGTGGTTACTTTTCAAAATCTGAACAACTTTATTTTTGGACACATGAACAGCTTGAATGCACAGCTGTTGGACAGAAGATCTTCTAATACTTTATTTGTTGTAGTTGTTAAATCGACAAAATTGTGTTCCTAAATTGTTCTTTCGCAGTACTTCAGTTCCTGGATCTTCTTTAAGTACAGCATTTATAAATTCTGAGTGAGTTTGAATAAAAACGTCTTTTGACGGTTGACTTATCTTAGAAAATCTTCTATGACAATCGTCTACCGAGGCATTCGCGTTTCCATCACAATATCCATAAATAAAATGAATATCCGTGTAATCCACATTACTTTTGAATGGAACAGTTTCACCAAAAAGAAATAATAAAATTACAAAACAGTGGATTTCAGAACACAAAAAACCACCATTGTCATTTTGGCATGACATGCTAGATTATGGTTTTACGCAATTCGGTACACCCTGTATAGTAAATTAATTAAATTAGTTGAAAACTGTATACATTCGATGCACGCTTATGACTTTACTGACTCATCGTAGTCATCACTCATCACTAAAGCTGGCCGAGGTCACCTGGCCGACAGAGCCGTCATATGACTCATATGTTTACATCATATCATAATACTTGAATAAGTACAATAAATGGAAATAAATTTTAACAATATTGTTACATTTTATAAAAAAATTTTATAAAACACCCTTTTAAGCAGATTTATGAAGTAGTTTGGTTGTCGTCATCACAAAGTGGGGAAGATCTATAGTATAATAGCATCAGGTATGTGTCTACAGCTGTCTCCGTCAGCGATGTTCGCTTTGGTGAAAAAATATGTTTTGCATCTTGATAATGACCATTCGACATCTACGGATGTAATACAGGCATAAGTAAAACACTCTGTGAACTCACTTAACGAAGTTGTAGATGCACCATCACAAATTTGTCTTAATTTGCTAAAATCAGGATCTTTCTGTAAAACACTCTCGAATTTTTCACTAACGCGATTATTTTTTGCGTCATTTATAGCCTGTAGCTGTGTATTTACGTCGTCCACTATTTGCAGCGATTCCACTAACGACAACAAACTATTTTGCAATTTTTCTATTGTGTCGTGTAGTCCTCTATAATTGTTATTAATAGTTTTTAAATCTGTTTCAAGGGAAACGTCTTGAAAACTTGTCTAGCTTTCCCTAATAACTGCAGCCTCGGTGGGGTTGAACTGTAGTATCACAGCATCGGCTCTGGTGGTTCAGAGATACCAGGACACTGTCTGTGAAATGCTCGAAGCCGTTTAAGAGATTTGAGAAATATTTTTTTTGTATTTGCTATTAATGCATCTACCTCTGGAAAACATTTTCGAATCGTTTCTGCCACAAGATGTAACGCATGCACTTTACACGTAACATGTAAAAACCTGCAATTGTCTCTTTGAAGAGAACGGCCTACCATGCGCATTGTCGCGGCACCATCAGTCACAAACATCAATACTTGACTTGTTGAAAGTTCAAATTTTTCGAATTTCTCCAACACCACACGCGTAATTATTTCGCCAGTACACGCAGTTAGTCTTTTACTAGCTAGTAAAAGTGGAAATGTTGGTTTAAGAGGGTCCAGTACACGTACTATAATATTTAAAATAGAATTTTTTTTACAATGTGTCATCTCGTCAATACATAATCAGAGCCGTGTATATTTTAATCCACATTTAATCCTATTTACAATGTCTTTACGAACAGCTGGAATATATTTACGTAACGATGTACGACTTGGTAAGTTCACCTGGGGATTGTAGTTATTCCAAAACTCCCGAAATGGTTGTTTATCCAGTATGTGTAGCGAAATATTACAGGCTATTAACATTAACAATAAATCAAACATAAACTGAGTTGTCAAAGGCATGCCATTTTTTTATTTTGATGTTGCACGGTATTGATATGAAGACGACAATCTGTTTTGTGCCAGCACATTAAGTCTTGATTGCAAACTTTACAAATTATTTTGCATCCGTCATAGAATAAATCCGGAAATTCACCGATAAATTTATTCACTGTGTCCGCGTACGGTCGTTTTTTACCCTTTGGCGCGTTTGACATTATGTATAATTTATAGGTACAACCTCACGCATTAACCTTTCAAATAAGACTGCAGCGTAAATCACTTCTAAATCGGCACGTGTGACGCCAGCGCAAGACCGTGGCTGTACTCCAGCCACCTCGGCCAGCTTTACTCATCACTTCGACTAAAACTCCAATTAAATTCCGTTCTTTACAATTAAAGAGAATGTGTGTCATGCCATGCCCATTTGCATAGTTTATTAATTTCATTATACAATTATACGATTATTTTCTATTGTGAATAGTGTATTTTAAAAATATTCAAAATTTTTTATCTGCAGTAGTTCGTCGCCAGTTGAAAAATCAAACCGTATCAGACACATGCCTGTCTATTTAATATTTTTATAATTTTCATTTTCTTTTCAGACATGGAAGACGAGTGTTTCCCTGCCATCTCAATGAATACAGCCTGCATAAGACTACAACATGAGCCAATAACGATAAAAGATGAGCCATCCAGTGAGACAGACAGCCCACATTCTTCCTGCCCTTCATCCCCGCAGTCTATATACGTCAACTCCAACGATGTACCTCTGGATGTTGAAATGGTACGTGGGTAATTCACACATTGAAAATGATAAATAATTACCTGTATTTTTTAGTCCACTCCACAAGCAACAGTTTTAAAACCTGCCACAAATATAATGCTCACCTCCCCGCACTCGATAATTCCACCAAGAATACAGCTACCCGCACAAAAGTTAAACATGAAATTAGAAAATGGCAGCACCTTCCAGCTACCCCCAACACCACCATCTTGTAGCAGTAGCGAAGATAGCGAAGACAACGCCACCATCTCCCAGCCATCTTCTCCAGCAGCGAGGAAAAACACCGCGAGAATGGTTTTAAACCACCACACTTTAACCAGGCAACCTATCAATACACCTCTCATTAGTAGCCAGCCAGTAAGTACATATTTTTTTTATAGTAAGTTAATCAACGATTCAAGTAAGTGTTTAGTTCGAATTTTAAATTGTTTTTTTTTTTATTGCAGAAGGGATCTACTGGTACCCTTGTCCTAACAGAGGAAGAAAAAAGGACATTGATTGCAGAAGGTTATCCAGTTCCTACCCGCCTACCACTCACAAAAGCAGAAGAAAAGTCACTGAAAAAAATCAGAAGGAAAATTAAAAATAAGGTAACCATGTGTTATTATTTCATGTCAAAATGGTAATTATACCCTGTATATTGGAAACGATTCGAGATGTCAGGGATTGTTAACCGCAGCCGTGTATTTTTTAATGCACATTTAATCCTATTTACAATGTCTTCACGAACACTTGGTACATATCTACGTAACGATGAACGACTTGGTAAATTCACCTGGGGATTGTATTTATTCCAGAACTGCTGGTTTATCCAATATGCGCAGGGGAACATCGCAGGCAATCAGCATTAACAGTAAATCAAACATAAACTGAGGTTCCAAAGAAGACACGCCATTTTTTTTTATTTTTATGCTGGTTACTATTGACATGAATTTTGCAGCCGTATTTATTCCAGTACATTAAGTCTTGATCACAAACTTTACAAATTGTTTTACATCCATCATAGAATAAATCCGGAAATTCACCGATAAATTTATTCACTTTATCAGCGTACGGTCGTTTTCTACTCTTACGCTCAATATTATTTATTATTTATTAGTACTCTATGCATCGACCGACAGACAGCAACTGAAGTGTGTCGTGTCATCGTCATCGTAAACAAGCGCGCGATGGCATTGGTATTGCGCCCGACCCTGAATCTACCATCGCTTGGCCAGGCTTACTTATTATTAACAAAAATATTTCGCAAATATTATCACCTGTGTAAAATATGAATTTTTCTTCAGATATCAGCACAAGAAAGCAGGAGAAAAAAGAAGGAATACATGGATCAGCTGGAAAGAAAAGTAGAAATTCTCGTCACAGAAAACAACGATTACAGGCAAAAAATCGAGAGCCTGGAGGACTCGAATTCCAGCCTTCTGAGTCAGCTGCAGAAGTTGCAGGCCATTGTTGCGAGAACACACCCACAAATCATGAAACAATTGAAGCAAAACAATTGAACTATAATTTTTTATGTAACGTTGATAATTTGTAGAAAATATTTTTATAACCGTGTTGAATGAATTGAAATGACAAGGTCGTAAAGTACAAAAATTGATCGAGAGATTTCGAATTTATTTAAATAAAATTATATGTTAATAATTTTGTTTGAGTGAACAGTCTTCCAAAACTTTGAAACATTCCACAAAAAAAAATGCAAACCAAAGGTATGATTATAGTGAAGCTCAAGCATATTTTTGTATAGAGTATATAAAATTTGAAAATGAGCTTTTTTTAATGTGTACTTAATTATTTTTGTATATAAGAGTAATCAGGTATGTGTGCCTTAAATAAACACATTAGATTTAGATGTTTAGTTGATTTTAAGCACACTTTATGTACATTCGTGACTAAAAGCTGAAAGTGGGACCATATTGATAGCTTAAATCACTGATTTACATAAACGTTATATTTTAACAATTACTTAAAATTAAATTTGCTGCCTAAATATTACAGACTGACGTTTTTATTTTTTCTCGTTTCGAGAATTTCGGATAGATTTTAGGAACTATTTATATATATAAAAATATATATAAAAAACATTAAAACCGTGCAATTAAAATTTATTCATATATCGCCTAAGTATAATTAAATCTTCGTTAAATTTTATTATGATATTTTATATAAGGTAATGTTTGATATATCGAATTTGAGTGGAAAAATATTTGCTGCATTTATATTGTAATATGTGTTATATTATTCAGAGTTTAAATATTTTTTATTAATATATTGTTATACAATTGAAAATGTATTAGGGAGTGATCGTAAAATGTTTTTCTAACATTATTTTTTGAAGTTAATATTACTTGTTTCGTTTAGGTTGGTTCTACGGGCAGATTTAATAAAACAATTCCCCCATTTGTTACAATAAATTGTAAAAACCGCTGCCAGTTACTTGGGGATCAGAACTTCCTCACCGTAGTAAAACTCGACGTGTGGTGGAGTTTATAATAAAAATAATTTCTAACGTTTAAATAAAATCACATTTTGACGTTTCAAAAAAGTCATTGGTGGAATGTCACTAATATTTTTTTTAGACATTAAGACCGATTTTGCTCTTCAATGAACTCAATCTCTTCCTTGACCTCTAGAATGTGTGTACCAAATTTGAAAGCTTCATCGCAAAAACTGTAGCTGCTATCGCGAACCAGACACAGACAGAAAATTTTTTTCTGTTTGAAATTTTGTGTATCGTCATAATTCGTTGAGATTCGTCCAAAAATGCAATACAAATTTTCAAACATTTTTTCACAAATACATACCTTCCTCACTTTGAGGGGTGAGGAAGTAAAAGAACAATACGGAAACTTTTTCCTTTCCTTATAATTTTGCTAAAAATTGCCTTTTTAGATTATATTATCAGAATGAGACGTATATTTGAATAGTTCTCATTATTACAGTTGTACATTTGTATCTTGAAATAATTTTCAGTGGCAGACAGTGACTATTTAGGACACCAAGCTATGCTATCTGATATTTAGTGCCCCTCACTTAAAAGAAAATTTCAACTCCCTCTATTTGCCAAAAAATGAAATCCAGAGAATATAAACAAAAATCCTAAAAAAACATAACAAAAAATTAAGTATATCTCAATCAGAATATAAATAATAAATAGGCGCTTACGAAAAGGAATTTCGAGCATGCCATCAGGTCAGTCCTGGTTTTTAACAGTTTTCTCCAAGCGTTAGGTACTTTCTGAACATATTTTTATATTTTTTTTGGCAAAATTTAATGTAAATTTCTGTCTGTCAACTCATTTTAAAGCCAGATTTATTATAGGTTAGGTGAAAAATTTGTTTTCAAACTTCTTCCCAGGCACATTTACAGAGAAGGGAGAAATCGACCTTAACACTTTGACAAAACCGTCAACGTTTCAAAAGGGCAATTGGGTTTTATTAACCGGGCATACAAATCGACTATTCAAAAGCACTAAAAAATACGAGTTACTTTTCGGAAGAATTCTTTGAACTTGAAGAGCACAAGATTGGTTTTCGTAAACATTCAATATGTATATCTCATCATTTCCTCATTAAATACGAGATTCTATGATCCAGGGCTTTCACCTTTGTTTAAAATATTCTCCACTTTCATTCTTTTCAGAAAGAATGAGTGTGAAGAATTCCAACATGTTTGGACATTAGCTTTTTCCTCTTCCTTTTGCACTGTTGTTTTCTGATTTATTTTCGGTCCACACCATTACAGTGCAATTATTCGCGAAAATAAGGCAAACTTAAATAATAATAATAATAATAATAATAAACGACAAATATAACGTCCAAAAAATTCAAAATATGATTATTTTAAAAGTCCCTAAAAATGACGTTGACGTCAAGCAAATGGCTACTGTGGTATTGTGACGTGAGAGAGAAAGATATAGAGAAATATCGGAAGTTTTATGTGAGATACTTATAGAGACGTTAGCTTTGACTATATTTTTGTCGTATGGGAGAATATAATTTGTGAGATTTATAGGAAGGTGATGAAGTGTGGTAGAGGTGTCTAAAAACCAGCTTTAGTTCATGTGAAAATGTTTCCATTTCAATTTTGTTAAATCTGCTACTTCGGACCATAAAAGTTGAGGTATTTACAATTTCGTTCATATATAGATCGATGAATTGTTGAATTAGCCTGTTATTGGTTTAAAATGGATTGTAATGTAAATAATAATAATAAATTTATATGAAATAAATTGTAAATAATATATGTATGATTAAGTTTCGGAAGTTAATATTAAGATTTAAGAAAAATTTTGGGATTACACTTAGGTTTACACGTTGTAGCATGTAAGAACTTGATGATTAATTTCTTAATCAGGGGGTGTTACTCATGCTTTAGATAATATGTTATACCACGTTTTAAAATATGGACAGAATTCTAACTTAAAAGAAAATAAACGATAGAGGTTGTTTCGCTAAGTATTTATTATTTTAAGTTAGAATTGCAAGTATTTTAATTACTTTACCAGCAATTTTACAAATATTCCAAAATGTATTAACTATTTTAAGCGACATTTTAATCAAAATGATTTTTATTGATTATTTATTGTATATTTTCATGCAATTGTGTGTTGTATTTATGTTTAAACACAGTCGTGTGTGCAATCACTCCTTTTGTAGAGGAGTAATTCTGCCATGAAAAGGTAAAACACTGTAAGTGAAAAATAATTTCAGTAAATTACCTTTGAAATTAAATCAACTGCCTCTTAATTGATAATGTTAATATGGAGTTGTTTTGAATGTGTACGTATATAAATGCTACGGGCATACAATTTTGCGTTGCTTCAAAAATCTCAAAACCAAAATTTTTTTTTAGTTACAGTGTTTTACTTTTGTACGGTACAATTTTTGTTTTAGTGATGAGATTTTGTCTGCTTTTGTCGCACTCTGGGTACCAATAGCGTTATTCATGTATAACAGAATTGACGAAATAAAATATAAAATGGCAAACGTCTCTTTTTTTTTTATAATCCTCCCATACACACTCACTTTCTATAATAAAACAAAATGTAGTTGGAACATCTATAATTTGGTTCTAAACATACTGAATAGTTAAACTAAGAAATTAACTACACTCAGTTCCAAAAAAAGTGACGCACTTGATTTTTGACCTAACTTTTTTTCCTTTTTTTTTTAAAAAAAACCAGTGGGACGATTTTTAATTTTTTTTTATTTGTTGGTAGGTAATTCTTTTGTCTTTCAAAAAAAAAAATAAAGAGGTGGAAATTTTTTCAAAGCCTCCTGGATGGTAGTGGAAAAACTCAAACCATGTTTTTTTCTTAATTTTTGACTCACCCTGTGTGTTAATCAAGTAATGGTATAGAAGTGCTTACACTCTGTATGAAAGACGCTTCTTTTACGAGCATTTTGTTTTTTTATTCATTGATTTGTCTCTAAAATTGTCCGAATTACAGCTCTTTTGCTGAAACCTTGCGTATTACCAACTTTCTGAATTTATCGAGAAACAGTTTTGTAGTGAAATAAACTGATACGAATTTTAAAAAACATTTTTATTAAACACAAAATTATAAACTGGGTAACTGCTTAATACCGTGTATTGCCACCCCTAGTAACTCTAAGAGCTTCTAATCTACGCGGCATACTGGAAATTAGGTTTCTTATCGTATCCATTGGTATACGATCCCATTCTTCCACTAATGGCATCTGCCATTTCTGCGAGACTTTCCGGAGGCCTCTCGCGAGAACGTACCCTTCTCCCTAATTCATCCCACAAATGTTCTGTAGGATTCATATCGAGGCTTCTCGCAGGCCACTGTAATGTGGTGATACCCGTAGCTTCTAAAAAGTTTCGCACTATTGCTGCGGTGTGTGGTCGGGCATTATCCTGCATCAATATAAAATTATTGCCCACTAACTCTGCATGAGGTAAGACATACTGCTGTAAAATGTCAATGTAGATTAGGCCTATCAACGTCCGCCTCACCGGAAAAACATGAAGGGATGTCTTTCCATTCATTGAAATCCCTCTCCACACCATAACCGACCCACCATTAAAACGTTCGCATTCTGTTATTAAATTCTGATTAAACCTTTCACCAGCCCTTCTCCACACTCTTTTTCTTCCATCCACCATGTTAAGGCAAAACCTTGACTCATCCGTAAACAAGACATTCGACCATTCAGGAATATTCCATTCTCCATAATTTTGAACGAAATTTCTTCTAGCAGCACGATGTTCGGGCAATAATTTAGGACCTTTTGCAGGTCTCCTAGCTTTTAAATTAACTTCTTTTAGACGTCTCCATACCGTCTGATTACTTACTGCAACACCACGAATTCGGCGAAGATCTTGCTGAACATTTACCGCAGTATTTGATCGGTCCCGTAATATCCGCAATCTCAAGAAGCGATCATCTCTTGGAGAAGTTTTTCGAGGGCGACCAGAACCCACCCTTCGAGCAGCGCTTCCTGTTTGTTCGTACTTGTGGATCGCTCTACGAGCAGTTGCTTCATGGACTCCCACTGCACGAGCGGCGTTTGCCGTCATCTTGAAATATGGCGGCATTACGCAACTTTTCATTTTTAAATTTTTAGGATCCCAAAATTGGCATCAGCTGCATATCTCATATAATTATCTCCAGATGATGCCAGCTTGGTTGGCGAAACGTGCATCAAGTATAGTACTGAATATTTATGGTGTTTGTGAAAATTACATCTTTAGTTATTTTTTAGTATAGGGCAGGAATATTAAAGAGCATACATTTTTACATAATGGAACCTCGTAATTTTCCCAAAGTGTCCTAATATTCTATATATTTCTTTGCATTTTGTGATTGTTGTATCTAATATGAATACCTAAAAATAAAAAATTATTTCCTTTCATTTTTTTTTCTGGTGTATGTTGGTAGGTATGTTATGAAACTGGCAGCATGAAAAATTTCCAAACAAATCAAAATCATATGATTTTATTGTCCATGTATAATTTTGTTAATTCTAGGTGTGTTGTGCTTACACATAATATGACCTTTATTAAATTTTATTTATTAACAATACAGAAGCAGGTAGGTATTGTATTAGTTAATAATAATTTAATGCTGTTCTAGATTACCAGCATCTATTGTAAATATATGTTTACCTTATTGATTCTAAAAAGTATGGACCTTTACTGAGCTTCTACCAGGCCTTTACTGGAAATGCTGGCTGAATAAAGACCCATACTTTAGTGTTTACTGAGATTTGTTTATTACATTAATCCAAATACTTACTAAATGTGAAAAACCTACCTTTGAATTATCAAAATGATTGATTATATCCCAAATTTATGTCATGCAATGAAACAAATTTTAAATAGGTATATAAAGGATCTTGAGCACAACAGAACAAATAAAAAATTGAGCACCACAACACGGCAAATGTTCTTTTATTTGCCGCGACTACAACACAAAAAACCACTCGACTGTCACTTCACTTCAACTTTGAAATTTTTTCACGTTACCAACTGCCAACTTAACACGACACTTATTTTGTAAATACAAATATGCAAATTAATGCATTTTCCATTTGGCACTTCCAAATTAATGTGCAAATATAATCTTTTTATGATAAGTTTGCAATAACATCACAGTACAATTAATTTAGAAATAGTATATCAAGACTACTATTACTAAATGTGACGTCATTGCTAATTTATCATAAAAAAAAGTAGTCTATTAACGTGTTTTTACGACGTCACATTTTGTAATTAAGTGCTCTCGATATAATATTCCAAAATTATACTGTGACATCACTGACATCATTGCAATCTTATTGCAAATAGAGTAGGTATAAGATCTCTCTAAAATGGGAAACGGAAAATTTATAAAGTGGCGCTCTAATGTCGCCAACAGAATAAATATTAAAGGTCTGTCAACGACGTTGGTACATATTTTTAGTGTAGCCAACACAACAAACAGAAACTTAAAAGTCAACATTGTAAAAAAAATAAAAACAGATAAACAGAAAAGCATAATAAATAATAAATAAACATAATAAGAGAACTGCAAATGATAATATCTATGTGTTAATGAACAATTGTGGATGTTTTTATTATCTGTTTTATTTTTTAGTTTAGATTTTTCTGTAAACAAATTCTATGAGCTCTTCAGATCAAATAACAGATCCAGACGAAGCTTCAAGGTAATTATAAAAAGAAAAGCGGAAAATTCTACGTATTTTTCTTTCATTTCCTCGTAAAATAGTGAATTATTAAGAAATTTTTAGGTTATGTTTGTTATGTCAAACTTGAATGTCATCATTTCATCCATTCTTTCTTATTTGTGATATTTCAAGTTTTTTTTTTGCATTATTTGACGATTATGAATGTTTGTAAATTTTAGGAATAACTCTGAAGCCTCGTCCAGTAGTATAAACAACGAAAATTCAATTTCTGACAATAAGGAGGACGTTATGAAACGAGCTGCTGCTAAAAAACTAATAGAACGGTACTTCTATCAACTTACTGATGGCTGTGGTAATCCTAGTTGCGATAATAAATTTTGTGCATCAAGTGGGGAAGTAAGATCTATTCATACGCCAATAAACAACATGACTAGTTTTTTTTCTTTGTTAGTTGAAACCGTTAACTCCGGACGAAGCAGCAGCACAGGCAATCCAACTGTTTTCTCAAGAGGCACGGTTATGTGAAAGGCATCCAAATAAAATTGCACGGAAACAAGACAGTATATTGAATGATAAAAAGAGTGACGATTCCCCAGATCTCTGTATTGCAAATTCTACCTTACCCACGAACGACGTTATCATTGCAAGTGGTGACCAAAATAGTAAAAACAATCTAAAATTTAATTGTGGTAAGTTTTGTGAGCACAAATCAATTGTGACAAACATCATTGCATTTACATTCAAGATTCAACATTTAACCAGCAGAGACAAACGTCTGACTATTTTGTTTCTACAGATCTAGTCTGTAGATTTATATAAACTTGTGTTTAATATTGTAATTTTGGTTTTTTTATTCAAAATTCTTATATTTTAGCCCCAGTACCTACGTTTCTAACTGAACAATTACTGTATGATATAATCGATGAATGTGAAACAAACGAAAGTTATTCTCCATTAATTCGAACCTTAGGAGAAATTTTTAGTAGTATTGAAAATTTATCTAGAAGTTTTGTACAAACAGAAGTTAGTTCCCCTACTGAAGTAACGTCTACCGTAGAAAATACAGGTATTAACCTTAACAAAAGGCCATGGTTGCTTATTTAGAAAATTTCCGGAATAAAGTTGAATTTTAACATCTACCATCTCGGCTTAACAATAAATGTTTTCATTTTTGAATAAATCAGCAACTAAAGACATTTTCTATCTGTATATCCTGAATTGAATTAAAATTATATAGGTGAAATTAAAGGTTTGAACAAAGAAGAGGTCAGGTCCTTGGAAGGAGAAAAAGACAAAGATGAGGACTCTTGCGCAGAGTCCAGTAAAAACTCTGTGTTCCCCGTTGATCTGTCGGCGGTTCGTAGGGCTTTCACGGCGCTCTTCAAACTAAAGACATCAATTTTTGAAAATGCTATGGTAAATGCATTGGTAACATTAGCCGGAAACTTACAGATGGAATTACCAATAAGAAAGGAGCGGGAAAACCAGGATGATATAGTCAATGTTTTGCTTATCGTTTTTGAAATCCCTGCACTGGGTAAGGAAAAAAAGAAAGTACTGTTTTAGTAAAAAAACAATCATTTCAGTTTTACACTATTTGAATGTAATAATTACTTTGCTTCCATCAGGTTCAGGTGATTTCTTGGAAACAGCACTGCCAGCAATCTGTAGAGCTTCACAGTGGCTACCTGTTGAGGTTCAAGCAAAATTAGCTAGAATGTGGTCGGGCATAGGTAGGAGTAGCATTAGGAACATCCTAGAAAATCTTCAGCAATTAATTACATTGAGGGTTATTGTGACACCATTTCATAGAGACTTTTTTGTACAGGATGAAAATGTTATTACATCTGCCACAAAACTTATGAAAGTAAGTTTCAGTTGCAAATATTTTTTTACTGTTAACATGAACATAATATATGTTTATCGTGACCAACCATTTAACATTATTACCGTTTGTTCATTGCTTTTCCTTCAAAAATCATAGATTGAATGACTTAACAAGTTCCGTCTGCCGTGGCGATTCATAGTAAAAGATATCGATATATCACAGACACCATTAATGGGGCTCCCACGTGTTTTAGAATTTATAATATTTCAGATTTTATACTATGCAAATATGTTAGCTGGTGTCTTAGAATCCCCCGAATTAAGATGCGATGATATGTCAGGGTCCATGGATAGTTCGTATTTAGCGAATAAGGCAAATAAAAGTAGTCCTCCAACAGATCCCTTGGCGGAGGAATTGGGTATCCACGTATTAGACTGCAGAAAGCCTTTTTTACAGTTTACCGAATTTTATAATGAACTTCTAAGTGATACAGTAGAAATGGATAGAGATTTTGCCAATTATAAAAGTGAACTAGGTATATTCTCACTTTTTGTAAATAAATGTTGCTAATTTTTTTTTTTTTTTATACAGGAAAATTTAGTTTTATGCATTACCCGTTTATACTTACACCTGCCACTAAAACGATGGGACTGTACTTTGACAACAGAATACGAATGTATTCAGAAAGAAGGATAAGTATCTTACAAGCCGTCACAGGTCTGCCATCGCAGCCTTATTTAAGGCTAAAAGTTAGGAGAGATCACATTATTGATGACGCCCTTGTAGAGGTAATTATTTTAACCAATTTTGGATTTAGCAATTTAAATTTTTCCATTGCAGTTAGAAATGATTTCTATGGAGAACCCAAATGACTTGAAGAAACAGTTGGTAGTGGAATTTGAGGGGGAACAGGGTATAGATGAAGGTGGCGTCTCAAAAGAATTCTTTCAGCTAGTCATCGAGGAAATCTTCAACCCAGATTATGCAATGTTCACTGTGCAACCGGAAACACAAACCGTTTGGTTCAACCCCACTAGTTTTGAAAGCGATGCTCAATTTACCCTTATAGGTATAGTTTTAGGACTTGCTATATACAACAATGTAATTCTTGCTGTAAATTTCCCAATGGTGCTGTATAGAAAACTTATGGGCAAGAGAGGGTCTTTCGAAGACTTGCAGGACTGGAATCCGGTAAGAATGTTAACTACGTAGTCTTGCCACAAGTTCTGTTACAAACATTAATGCCTACAGAGGAGAAATAAAATATTGCAAGCTTATATCAAAAGTGTAATTTTATTTATAAACATGTTCTGTATACACAAAAAAAAAATTATTCGAAATGCCCGCCTCTAGCCTTTACACAGGCCTTAAGTCGATCCGGCCACTCTGCTACAGCCGCACGCACTGTCTCGAGAGGTATTTCTTCCTCTGCTTTCACGATGGATCGCTTTAGATTGTCCAAATTACTGTGGCGCTTCTTGCAGGCTATGCTCTCCAAAAGTCACCACCATAATTTATAATCCAGGGGATTTAGGTCCGGGCTCCCTGAGGGCCAATCTTCAGCGGCTATGAATGCTGGAACATTTTGCCGGAGCTACTGTTGAGTCGTTTTAGCTTTGTGCGCCGGAGCTGAATCTTGTTGGAAGACCCGCTCCTGGCCAGCAAAGAGAGTTGTGTTTAAGGGTTTTACAACACCTTCCAACACATCTTGTTGGTAGACGCGCGCTCCAGTTTTAACACCCTCTTCACAGAAATGAATTTTGGTAACTCCCTGATAAGACACACCGCCACCAAACCATTACTGATGAGGGATGGTGCCCTCTCTGCACCCTCGGTATTTTCGTTTTGGCTTCCTGAGACGAATGTGCATAAATTTTATCATTTTGTCGGTTGTAGCTCTCTTCAATTGTGAAATTTTTCTCATCAGTGAAAAGAATGTTTTCATGACCATTTCTCTTGTGCCACTGAAGAAGGCGTTTCGCTCTTGCTAGTCTGATTTCTTTAAGAGCAGGAGTCGGTAAGTGGCCCGTTGATCTTCGATAAGCTCTCATATTGAGGTCATCCCTCACAATACGAGACATGGTTCTAGTCGACACATTCATCTCTCGTGAAAGAATTTTTTGTTTCCTTAACGGATTTCGACGGAGTCGTTCGCGCACAGCTTTATCAACATTTGGCGTCCGTACGGTTCTTGGTCGTCCACTTCTTTCTCGGTCCTGTATTCCACTAAGTTCATCGTATCGTTTAATGGCACGGTACACGGACATTTTTGAAATCTGTAGTGGTTTTAAAACTTCAAAAATCTCTGACTGCGATTTACCACATTTAAATAATGCAATCACAGCAATACGGTTTTCATTTGCTCCCCATTCCATCCTAACGACTCGAGATATGCAATAATACTGATATGTATCAAGTAACATGGACTAGACTTTGTGACGTGTTCGACCTTGAACACGCCCCTGCCTATCTATTTCCAAACATCTGCAGGTGAAATATTTGTAACAGAACTTATGGCAGGACTATGTATATAGTATGTGCAACACAGGGTATAAGTATTTGGGGAAATGTTCTGACCTTTTGGTAATTAATACACTCATGGGTTGCCTAAAGAATATTGTACCTAATAGAAAAAAATATGTTTTTAAGATGACTTATTGTATAATATTCTATGGAAAATAGGCCGTTTCAAACGGTTTTTAATGGATAAAGTAAACCTTTTGAATACCGTGAAATATTTAGTGTATGGCCTCACAGGAAGCAAATTCAGCTGTTATAACATCTGCAACGTGTTAAGCGACTGGAAACAAAACAATGCATATATGTACGAGTGGCTTGATAAGAGGCTTCTCAAGTTTGGCACTCTTTAAACGTTAGACGCACTACAGCAAAAATAATATGGACAAAGTGCCATCTAGCAATTGGTAATTCAATCATTAGAGAAATAAAATATGAAATTTGCCGAATACTAGTGCCATCTAGGTAGCAAAGGTATAAATAATAAATATCTAGGCAGTTTTTAACTGGGTTGAAATTTGTACAGGTATCTTACTAAAAATACGAATTTTCAAATAGGTTTCTACAGTCGGAAGAAAAAGCAAAGTTTGTACATGTTCAAACTTTACTGTTGTTGTGTGTATGTGTCATGTTATTGGAATCTAAGAAATACAGAATCGCATGTTGTAATATATTATAATAATAATAATAATAATACGTACTAATATTCATTGTGGAGAGTGTTGCTCATTCGACTCACATTCGCGCTGCGATCGCCCATCGTGCTGGCAACAGCGAGCGACTGTAAACTGTGCATACCGCTAGTCATGTTTCTAGCAGTCTGGCTCGATTTGTATGTAATCATCAGCCATGCTTAAAGAATTCCAACCCCTACAGTGTTTCAATCTCAAAATAACCACAAAACCGACTAACAGCTAAGCTGAAGATCTTTTAGAACTATGCCCTGTATAAATAACTTTCTGAATTGGACAATTTCAAATATGTAGCAATGAGACTGGGAATTTTGGAAAATTGATTGATTCCCGGAAGCGGGAAATATGTTTTACTTGTGAATATGTTTTTTTTTTTTAAATCCACAAATTAGACAACCCCCGAATCCTAAGCTAAAGCTGTTTAGAAAGAGGTTACTTGTGGAAAAACGTGTGAACATACAATCAATCCCACCAACATTGCTAGTGTCAGTGCCGGTGTTGGGAGGCAGGATTTGAACCCACAGCTACAATACATAGATTTCTATCTAGTTATGTTTGCCATCATGCACTTTAGTCAACTATGCCACTGAGCATGTATAAATAACTATCTCCCCTCTTATAGAAGTTCTAAATAGACCGTTTTACCTTTATGCACAAGAAATTTGAAATTTTGGTTTTTTAAATGCTAAAAACATTCTGCTTTAACTTGCCGAAAGAAAAGTTCTTATATAGTCTGTATTGATTAATAATTTAGGAGGGGCAATAAGATCATTTTTTACTGTAATCATATTTTAGTAAAAAAGTCGATTTTTAGATCCTGTACAATAGTTTAAAGCAAATGTTGGAATATATCGAACCGGATTTAGAAGAAGTTTTCTTGCAAACGTTCAGAATAAGCTACCAGGATGTTTTCGGTTCAACAATTGATTATGAATTGAAGGACAAAGGTGATAAAATTGGTGTTACGCAGGAAAATAAATATGTGAGTTGGACTGACAGACGGCATGTGTTCGTCATGCAGTTTTAATAGGTAATAAACGAATATTAATTTTAGGAATTTGTCGACTTGTATGCCAATTTTCTGCTAAACAAATCAGTCGAGAAGCAGTTCCATGCCTTTTATAAAGGTTTCCAAATGGTCGTAGATGAATCGCCTCTAGAATTACTGTTCCGTCCAGAAGAAATTGAATTATTAATTTGTGGCAGTAAGGTAGGAACTTTTTGTCACAATTTTGATTTGAGGGAGTAAAATTTTTATACTTTCCTTTCAGAATTTCGACTTTGATGAACTAGAAAATTCTACAGAATACGATGGGGGATATACAAACGAAACCCAAATTATTAAAGATTTTTGGTCCATCGTTCACGCTCTCTCGGTGGAGGATAAGAGAAAGCTGCTACAGTTTACGACAGGTTCCGATAGAGTTCCGATCGGGGGATTGAGCAGACTGAAACTCGTGATAGCCAAGAACGGGCCGGACTCGGACAGGCTCCCCACCGCACATACCTGTTTTAATGTTTTGCTCCTGCCGGAATACTCTTCCAAAGAGAAACTTAAAGACAGACTTGTTAAGGCAATTAATTATTCAAAAGGCTTTGGCATGTTGTAATATGTTGTGCTTTTTTTGTGATTTATTTTTAATAAGGTAGTGTAACATAATTGAATGAATTACTAACAAATTGTAATTTGTTTTAAAATAATAATTGTATACAGCTCTATTTTTTTGTTTATTTGTTGGTTATGTCACTTTTGTATTTGCATTAATTTACAAAGACTAAAACACATCACTTGGAAGGCTGATAATAAAATGATTTAAAATATCCTCAAATTTTTATGTTCCAAACGTTATTTACGTGTAATAATATCACTCCTATAGTATTAGATCAGTGTATCCAAAAAGAAGAAGGGTGACTTGGAGAAAACTCGTGAGGTATTTCCGGTCACTGGCCGAGCGCAAACGACGAATCTCACCGTGACGTCATTCTATTTGTTTAGCTCGCCATTTATGTGTAATCTCTGTTTAATGTACGTTTCGAGTTGCGATTTCGGCGTTAATAACATTTCACAATCAATATAACCTAATTTGGTTTCCTTTCTTATGGAAAAATATGTGGAAAAGAATTTGTAAAAGCCTAGAGCGATAATTTACCAAATACACTGAACTGATTCTGCAGTTGGCTCCTTGTGAAACATTATTAAATATTTTAAATATATGAAAGAAATTTGCTTTTTAATGTTTCAAAAATATTTTATTAGAAACTCTACACGTGTTTCGGCTTTTTAGGCCTTTGTCAAGAGTACAGGGAATACTGAAAAGTAAAATTTGTGTCCATTGCTTATATAACCACATCTGGTACCTACTATAAAACTATTGTAAAATATGTTGAATATTATTTTATTTTTTAAATCTAAATTATTTTATTTAAAATATGGTGGCCGGTAAAAATTTGTTGTTCATTCGTTAAGTTTTTGTTATTTTTAACAGCTTTACTTATTTCTAATTGTTCTAATAGATCAAGTTTCTTTCCTTTCTTTTCTGAATGGAGTAATTTGACATTATTTAAATCTATAAAATGACTGTTTTCTATACAATGTGTTGACATGCCCGTACTATATGCATTGTTTACAATAGATTTCCTGTGTTCATCGAATCGCTTTTTTACATTTCGTCCAGTTTGTCCAATGTATATATTTACCAAATGTTGATGCATTTATGCTTATGGAATAGGTCATCACGCAAAAACCTCCATTTTTGGAAGAACTTGGTTTTTTGAGGTGATCAAAAAGGTGTAAAGATATTCATTAACTAATTTTGTTCACAGAATCCAAATTCTAAAAAAAAAACTGCATGTTTTTTAATAGAACATCCTGTATATTTTTAAATAATTCGATTTTCCTTATTTTTCTGATTGCTAGAATAAAATGCTAAAGTCTATTTATTTTCAAGATAGACTGGATGAAAACATAAAGCTGAACGTGATGTTCATGTAATTAGATCGAATCGCTTCGTTTTCCTATTGGAAAAATCGAGGAAGACGAACCCCGCCTATTTTACAGAATTATAAAAACGCGCGTTGTGTATAAGAGCTTTGGTTTATTTTATTTTTATTTGTCCATCTTTATTGCTACTATTTTGTGTCTGGGTTGTTAAAAACATGGTACAAGCTACAAAATATGATACAAAATATCCAGTCGACATTTTTTTTCTTTCGCTTGATGTAAAATTATTTAGATGATGCATTTTGATTATAAAATAATTTAGTTCTAAATACGGTCTTATACCAAGATTTATAAACTAGAGAAGGTTGCCTGGTAACTTTTAGCGGGCGGCCATATTGCGCGTCATCGAGAGGCTGTGAGTATTGCTTTGTGGTTATAAACAGTATCTCTGGTGTTTTGTGGTTTATTTTAGATTTTTTGAAATTGTTATTTATGTGAAAAAAAAACAATCTGTGTATTTATAAAAACATTAGTGCTCTGTGTTTTGACTGTTTTGTAAAGTACGTTCCAAAATACATTTTTATAGGTGTATTTATTTTGTTTTCAGGGTGTTATTTTAAATTTGTTACCTATTCGCCGATTACATTCACCATTGTCGAAATACAAGTACTTCATATTGTCAGAACTTTTTGATACAGTACCTGCATGTTTGAAAAGAAATAAATATAAGATGTACCATACTCAGTCACTACTTACCAAGATGCTCTCCTTCTGGCACTATTTGTAGTAAGACGTGTCAGAAAGAGAGAATCTCGAGAGGGTGAGTTGCTAATAGTATTGTACCTGTTTCATTTTTATGCTTGACTTAATTTTTTTTATAATTCTAGCAGTCTGAATGTATTAAAAAACGAACTTTCCATATTAAAAAGATGTTAAATCATACCACAAATATTCGATCCTGTGATCATTCACTAAATAAGGCTTATTTTATTAAAAGTATAGCTTGTAGGCATTTTAATTAGAGTACACAGAGGAAAAAATGTTGTAATTAATATTAATTTGCAACGTAGAAGCATTGAAATAATTCATTATATTTCTTAAAATTCTTGCCCATATTTAAATCGGCAACTGGGTGACGTCAATCCCGCCACGCCGCTTATTGGCCGAATGTTACCAGGCAACCTTCTTTACTTTATAAATCTTGGTCTTGTACAGTTCTATCGTTTACGACGATCACGTGCAAGTGTTTATATTCAGTCTATCTTGAAAGTACATAGACTTTATACAAGTCATTTTATCTCCAATAGTTTTTTGAGATATTTGGATTTTTGTATTAAAATATCGGTAATGATTTTATTATTATAATACAGCAGCACAACATCAAAACAAATAGAATAACGTCACAATATTATGGAGGCCATTTGTGTCGTATATTTCTGTCGTTATTTGTTATTGCCATAGCAATTTAGTAATAAGTAAATTTACTTAATTTAAAAGTCAGTGTACCCTATCGTCGATATTTGGCGCGGCAGAAAACTCACCCAGTCGCTGCAGGTACACACTCATCCTCAGAAGTTATGGGCAGAGGTAGAAAATCCAGATTTTTCTCATAACAATTTTTGTCATGAAGATTATGTTCATCCTCCACTATGCTGGCAATACTTGGTTTTTCAAATAGATGGGCTGGTTGAACCTATAGTGACTAACAAGATCACCATACCTAACCCCCACTCGGTTTTTCCGAGGTGGTAATACTTAGTATAGAATAGTCTACAAAAGTAAGCCAAACAATATATACAGAAAACTCGGCAAGAAATCCATATTTTTCTGCCAATGCTATTACAAACGTTCAGAAAGCCTTCGTTTTTCATCTTGACACCGCCAAGAAATCAATGGGGCACATTTTGAGAATGTATTTGTTGATTAGGTTGCAAATTTACTGGAGTGAATTATAAAACAAATCGTGAGAATAAAGTTAATGAAAGAAACGGAAGTCGTAGGCCTTGAAACTTGTGTAGATGCTGTTTGTTAGACACTGACGTTTGCTCACCAGGAGAATGCAGGATTGGTGTCGTTGTCTAAAATGAAATAGAAACAAATAGTTAACTTTGCATCTTTTAATAATTAATCAAAGAACATTATTACTCTAAAAAATTACAAACTATAAATTGTACAAATCAGTGTTTCGTAAATTTAATCGGTATATACAGCAATAGTTCCCGAAAAATAATGCAAAAAAATATCTTACAAAGACAGTAATAGTAAAAAAGTAACTAAAAATAACAGATCAATGAATAGATCCTTCATGATTTATTAGCACTGCAAAGATTATAACAATTAAAATGTAGTAAATAAATCCTGGAAAAAAACAGGACAATAATAAAAACTGCTTTGGTGATACACAAAACTATGGCACAGGTAACTTAAACATTTATTAAAAACTACAAAAAAAAACTGATTAAAAAAAATTACACAAACTACATACATTGATAATAAAATATTAGGGGAATTTTCTACTTGCCAATTCAACTTATTGTAAAAAATTGCGCCACTGATTTAAAGGAATAGAACTATAAGGCAGGAAAATACATATTTTTAAGTCTTCAATAATCATCACATTTTAAAATTAGCAACTAAAACATCACAAAATACAAGACAAAGACATTTTGTTGGACTAGAAATTAATTATTGAACAAGGCAATTCCTGAACGTCAAAAAGATATGAATGAAATCAATACCGGCTGTTGGATTAATGTTTCCTCAGTAACGTAACGTTGCTAACTATGTAACTACTATCATGTGACTGCAATGTTATATTGTAATATTGATCAGTTCAATAGATCCTTGCACTGAAGGCAGTTTTCACCAACAACGAAACACTCTATACTATACTCAACGTGCGTTTCACCAACCATACAAAGTAAATAATATAGCTTACATTAGTATATTAAGCAATAATGCTCGTTTCCCTGAGTAATTATCTGGAAAATTATATTATAATTGATTTAAGGCTTAAAAATTGGCTAGAGAAAAATTTGTTGGAACAATGGACACAAGAAAAGTTATTTGAATTTTTATTTTACCGAATTTTGTTACAAGTAACATTGCAGTAATGTTTCAAGGCACCATCGCATTTACCTTACAATGTAACATTGCAGTAATATTACAGATTAACATTGTGTCTATGATTCAATATTATAATAGCATGTCAGTGTAATGTTGATGTAACATACGATGTAATTATATAACGTAAGTGGGCAACATATCACTTACTGGACTTATGCATAAAATTCTCGTATTGCATTACATTATTTTTAAATTGTTAATGTTTTGTACCATTACAATATAATCATCTTATTGAAAAAAACGCAAAACTGTATGATCCATCATTCTATATTATTTATTCAGAAGGCATTCGAACACACTAGATAGCGCTTTGTCAATCTTAAATATCTACAATCCATGTTTACTGGCAATAAATAATATGGAATTACTACAAATTTAACTATTTGTAAGGGTACAACCTATTAACGATTTCCCATTAATTTAACAAATTTACAGTTTCAAGAATCACCCTAAAAAAAAATCCAAAAAAATTTTTACTTAAAAAAATGTATTTTCCGCCAATAAATGCCGGTTTTGTACAAATTTTAAAATTTCAAACTACTTAACGAATTTAGTTTCTTTTTACATTTAGAAAGTCATACCTGAGTCGAATTCTTGAATTTTCACCTACTGGCCATATTTAAAATTACATTCCGTACAGAATTTATCAACTCCCGAGTGTTTCACAAGGAACTTTTTTTTTAACTTAACGTACAATCACAATAAAACCTTCAGCTCTTAGGAGACATGTTGTTGATCTGGAATAATGTCACAACCAAAATAACTAGACTTAATTTAAAAAAATGAGACTAAACCTAAAGAAATCAATTACTGACAGTTTTTAAATAAGTTAATGCAACTGTTCACCTGCTTTGAACCTTTTGCCATTCATTTAGTATAAAAAAATATGTGTAGGGAAGAATCATGGAAGAGAGCATCTGTTTTCTTATATCTGTGTGCTAAATCTTGGCCTTGGTAGGTCACCAAAGACAGCGTCTCCGTGTACACTCTTTGCAAGTGCTTTAATACTGGCCGCGATGTCCACATTATCATCCTGAGGCTGTAATACAAATTAATATAGACAAGTGTGGTAAATAAAGCGCTCAACAATTGAACCGGTTCTCCCTGAAATTTGTTTTCGATCTAAAAGGGTCAAATTTTGTCAAATTTTGAGGAATTTAAAATTTCTTCGCCATAAGCTTGCTAAAACCGACTGCCTAAAAAAAAATTATGACTTTTTTACAAGATAAAATTTTTTTAAATGTTATAAGAAAAATCCAGTGCCCAAAAATGTAAATTTTACATAAAGTCAAGCTGGGAATTTTCCAGTACAGTACACCTCGACTATTTTGCAGTTTTGATGAACTACATGTTCATCAAAACGACAAAATGAAGTGAAAGTATATTTCATATGCCGACTTTTAAGAGTTTGAAATATGTCAATTTCGCATTTCATAATGCTGTCATGCTAATTTATATCAAATTGACATTATATGCAAAATTGTATAAAGCTCGCCAATAATAAAGTAAATCTCCACTTAAACAAATTAAAAATAATCATTGATTTCTACTTACAATGTCATCCAAGTCTTCTATAGAATCCCTGGGTTTCGACATAAAAGCGGGGATGTTCATCGGTAGAGACTTCGCTATGCTTCCCTTAGCTGGTCTGGATCTTGGTATACTTATCGCCTCCCCCTTGACATCTGAAATAATTAGTAAGGTAGTAATGAGAGTTCTAGAACACCCCACCCCCCACCTATCTTTATTTCCCTAGAATGGTGGGAGGTATTAGAGACGTGGTGGGAATGCTCTAGAACTCCCATTTGTTAGAAAACTAGGCTGGCAAGTGTTTAGACCGCCTCAATTTTTTTATGATGTTTACAAAACATCTAATATTTGAGCTGGCCTTTACCGGTCCAATTAATTGGATAAAATTAGGAACGACTTTTAATTATGTTACAGACGATATAAGCCTTTTACCCTCTTTATCACTATCCTCCACATCAGTACTAGGTAAAGAGGCTACTCCGTCGCTGCCCTCAAATTCAAACAGCCCCTCTGCATCTAATGAGTACGGTGGAGCAACTGGGCTGCTTTTTTGACGTTTTGGGGTATGTCTAGTGCTCTGAAAGACAAAATTATAAGGTTGTAAGATAATCTTCACAACAATTAAATAAAAAGAGCTGCTTCAGGATCATTTCAAGACAGCTAAAATAATATATTTTTAATAGTAGTCTTACTCCTACCTGTACAGGACTATCTGTGCTCAAAGTTAGGCCGCCAGTAGATATTTGGTCACTCAGTCTATCAGGTCGCATTGATGTGGATCCAGCCGCAGCCTTGTTTTTTTTTGCGCTTTTAGGATTCATTGTTTCGTCAAATGTACTACGTATCACTCTGGAAGAAAAGTAAAAGAGGTGATGGATGATAAAGAAACTACAAGTCGAATTTAACTATATTTTAGGTTACACTAAAAATTTTGAATGGGTTTTGACTACGACAGACTGTTACTAAGTTTTTTAAGTATTATCATTCAGCATTTTCAAGTTTTGGAATTAGGGCATCTACAATGACTTAGGTAATATACAGGGTGTCCCGAAATTAGCGTGCAATAATTTTCCAGCAATTTCTACAATCAAAGATAAGAAAACAAGTTCTCATAAACATGGGTCGAGAATGCTTCCTAAGCGAGCTACAGCCGTCCCCTAAGCATGTTTTAATTCCATCACACATCTCGGCACTATAAACCAATCGAAGTATTTTAATTGGCTGACAGATGTTGCTTGACTGAGTGCTGAGACAAGGGTCGGAATTAACTAGGGAGAGCCGAATTGTATGACATAATTAATTGAACTTATTAGAAGCATTCGCGCTAATGTTATTAGTTACAACATATATTTCATTGTTTTCACTGCGTTCCTTGTCCTACAATAATCTTTAAAATTCATGTCATTTCCCCGTTCATTTTTTTGGAAAAGAAAATTATTTCTACTCTTAAATTCCTTTGCAATAAGTAATTTTTAAACAATCATTTCCAACCACGATTCGGTAGTCAGTTGGATGACGCCTTTTAACCAATGAGAACACTGTATTTTTTGCGCGTCCCCTAAAGAGGGAGCACCGACAACGGTTTTCTCTAAATATCTCCTGGTCAAAGTAGAATTATAAACCTTGGTACCTTGGATTTCTATTAAATTTAATACCTGATTATGTAAAACCTTTTTAAAACATTTAATCATAGGCGCTCTAAATGGGGGGGTCAGTGGTACAATGAGCCCCGATTTTATTGTATATCACTTTTGATACCAAATTTCAAGGTTTTCTTACAAAAAAAAGAAGATGTTCTTGTTTACCTCAAGTAAAGTTAATAAGTTGCAAGTGCTCTTCGACTTCAACACTGTTTAGAGTAAAATTAGTCGTTTTTCTGTAAAAAAGTGGAAAATAATAGGGAAAAAACCTTTAATAAATCGTTCACTGTAATAATAATAATAATAAAAGTATTTTATTGGTTTCACCAAAAGGCCATCGACCGAGGTCCTTCAGCCTGTTACAACTGTTTAAAATAATTTACATACCATTTCATTTCATTACAGTATAAATATCTGTATTAAAAAAAATAATAAACTAATATAGATGTGTTTCATTGTATATTATTCAATGCGGTGATGTGTTCCCATATGGTTAGCTCTGGAAATTTTCTTCTGCTAGCTAACTCTTGTTCTCTTGTTTTGCAAAGGGGATGTATTATTTCTATGTTATCTATTTCCTTAGCAAATTTTGTGGTTAGGGATTGTAATCTTTGGTTGGTTGGTGTTATTTGCATAATCTCATACAGAAGGTTGTTGGGAGGGTTATGGAGAGGATTTCAGGGGTGTCTGATTTTGGTAATGGATCGCAATGTTGATGTTTCTGCTATTTCTAGGCTTTTTATGACTGTGTCTTCTTGTAAAGGTATAGTGGGTGGCTATTTCTAATATGCACGATTGTACTTAAATAAGGGCAGCGTTTTTTTGTTGATTCCTTGGTTTTTATATATTAGGCTGCAAAAGCATCTGCTTCTTGCAATGCACTTCTTAATTAGTTCGACATGTTTGTTAAAATTACTGTCAAAAGCTTTATGGATGTCAAGAAAGATGGCAGCACTACATTGACCACTAAGTTTTGCTGTCTGTATGTTAGATGCAATGATTGTTAAAGTGGAGCACTTTTCTCGGAAGCCGAACTGATACCTTGGGATAACATGTCCTACTTTGTTCTGTAATATCGCATTGATGATTTTTTCAAAGTTCTTTCCCATAACAGAAAGTAACATAATGGGACGATAGTTGATAACATTTGTGTGGTCGGTGTTAGACTTGGGAATAGTGATTAAAATTCCATGTTTCCATTCTGGAGGAAAATAACAGTGATTGAGACAGTATTCAGTATGGTGATAAGGTCCATTACACTTAGTGCATTTTATTGGTGTGGTACAGTTATCTCATGTATGTGTAAATTTTTGGCAACATGAACAAGGTTGTGGTATTGTAGCTGGTGGTAAGCTTGGATAGACCGAGTAATGTCTGTGTTTATAAAAGAGGCCCTCGTTAAGTTATTTTTCTGAGGAGTTCATGCATCCCGTAATGATTCTTGTGAGGTATGTAGGTTTGTTAGTGGCTTTTGCAACAATTCTTTTGCAGTACCTGTGAATGATATTGCATTGCGTGAGAAATTCGCTAATTTCCTCTTCTGTAATGTCATGTTCTACAGATCCGATAACCACACTGTATGAATGATTAGAAACATGAGTGTTTGTTGGCATAGTCGATGAGGGTTGAGTTTCTTTGTAAATTAGAATATATTTCTGACCAATAAGCTTATTTAGTGTCTGACTAATTATGTTTTTGTCTTAGTTTTAAGGAGAAATCCTGTTTTTGTTTTGAGAATCATATCGTCAGTATTAGGATGTTCCGTGTCCCATATATCTGACATCATTTTCCTTGTTAACGTTTCAGGTGTTTTTATATAAATAGTGTTTTAAACAGTTGTTGTGACATTTCTTTCATTTTTGCTGATACATTTTTTCGTCTTATGTGCTGTTCTTTTTGTGTGAGAATCTCTTCATTTGTACTAGTGTTGGGCAGCGTATATGAATTTGTATTATCTGATTGTATTTGTTGTGGAATTTCATTATCATTATTCTTGTTTTTGTTAGAGCTTGTGTTTTTATATGTATGTTTTTTACTTGTGGGCTGGCTGTTTGGTGTTTCTGGTTTATGTTGTCCCATAATAATTTCATTATTTCTTCTGTTGATAGTTGCTTGTTTTTTTTTTAAATACTCCCTAATCTAGTCCTTGCTTTTTGTTTATGCTTTACTTTTTTCCATTGACCATTATCACAAATGTCCATTTCACTTCCATCACTTTCATTGACATTTCAAAGAAAAAAAAAATTAACTATCAACAACTTGTATTCTATAAGCAAGAGAAAAATAGGTGTTAACTCTACCACTGTTGCTTATCTACTGCGTTACTGTAATATTTTAATTATAAATTGATTTCCTTCACGTAAAATTTACCATATCGCATCTACGTGTGTAAATACTATTCGACTCGTAGTTTTATGCCCTCTGTCAAAATAAAACCGTAAAATTGCAGACAGGTGTTATTAAAAGAATATACATAAGCAACAACATGTGTCACAACAAATTTTGAACACAGTTATCATTATCATCTGCTGTAATTAATCTGTGCATTGTCTATTACAGCCTAACTGAAGAGGACGGCTTACAGTAGCTGATAAGGTTTTATTACAGAGAAATTATGGCTACATTTTTTATACATAAATTGCAGATAACATTTATTGTTCATTTAACAGTTTTAATGGTACTCTAAACAAATAATTTAAATTTAAATTAACTTCGTAACCTACATTTACATTCAGAATGGAAAATTATAATAATTAGTCATAAACTAAACACCTAAATTTATTGTTATTACACATTATAGGCCAATCAAATTAAGTAAAAATCAGGCCCATTTTCACGATAATTTCCAACCATTCCCGACAATACTATTCGATTCAGTTTTTTTTGAATTCTCATGGTCAATTTTGCCGTAAGTTATATGAGCAAGAATTTAATTTATAAACAATTAAAGTTGTGAAAATGATAAAAATCGATGTTTCTAAATATTCAACTTCAAACGCTGCGAAAACGGCAACAGATAGAGAAAAATTGCTCAAAACATTTTTTATAGAGCGTTAAGTTCTCTTCAAAAAAAGTCCACGACGGCATATCTCTACGATGAATAGTTAAGGCGTTACAATGAGTTAAATGTTTATTATTTTTCAACTGCGTACTGGTCAGCTGTATACATTGTAAAAATAAGAAAATTATGAAAGATTTACGGCAAGTCTACTTTAAAATGTTCTGCGCAGGCGGCCATTACGCGGCGTACGAGTCTGTTGATCGCGCATGCGCGCTACTTGTACATCTGACTGATATACAGCAGAAAAATAACACCGGCACACAAAAAAAAAGTTGTTTGTACATTTAACGCCACCTACCTCCCGACATGTATTTCGACCCGCTGAATCCGAATTTGAAGTCAGTTTGGACCGTACACCCTCAAATATCGAGTAAATTGAAAAACCGTAAAAAATAGCGAAAATTGGATGTTTCGGTAATAAAAAAAATTTTGTGGATCTAAACCAAACCTAATTTTTACATATTTCGATCCGCTGAATACGAATCTAAAGTATATTTAAACCATAAGCCGTTTTAAATCTAAGTAAATTGTAAAAAACCCTCGAAAATTGCTAAAAATGGCAAAAAATTGTGATTATGTTGATGAAAAAAATTTTGTAGACCCAACGTCATTTTTTATAAATTTTACAATTTTTCACATTTTCAGATTCTAAACTTGTATTTTATGCATAAAAAAATACAAGAAACGTATTTAATCGTGTTTCATAGATTTTTTTCAATTTTTTCAACTGCAATTTTTTGCTATTTTATCGGTTTTTTTGAGATTTTTTGAGATTTTGAGGGATTAATGGGCCAAATATATTTCAGATTCAGATTCAGCAGATCAAATTACATAAAAATCCTCTTCGCTCCGGGTCTACAAAATTTTTTTCATCAACATAATCTTAATTTTTTGCCATTTTTAGCAATTTTCGAGGGTTTTTTACAATTTACTTAGATTTAAAACGGCTTATGGTCTAAATATACTTTAGATTCGTATTCAGCGGATCGAAATACATAAAAATTAGGCTTGGTTTAGATCCACAAAATTTTTTTATTACCGAAACACCCAATTTTCGCTATTTTTTACGGTTTTTCAATTTACTCGATATTTGAGGGTGTACAGTCCAAACTGACTTCAAATTCGGATTCAGCGGGTCGAAATACATGTCGGGAGGTAGGTGGCGTCAAATGTACAAACAACTTTTTTTTTTTGTGTGCCGATGTAATAAATATTTAACTCATTGTAACACCTTAAGTATTCATCGTAGAGATATGTCGTCGCGGACTTTTTTTGAAGGGAACTTAACGCTCTATAAAAAATGCTCTGAGCAATTTTTCTCTATCTGTTGCCGTTTTCGCAGAGTTTGAAGTTGAATATTCAGAAACATCGATTTTCATCATTTTCACAACTTTAATTGTTTATAAATTAAATTCTTGCTCATATAACGTACGGCAAAATTGACCATGAGAATTCAAAAAACATACTGAATCGAATGGTATTGGTCGGGAATGGTTGGAAATTATCGTTTTGAAAAACCCTTAATTTGACTGGTCTATTATCGGGTTGCAATTAATAAATCAATAAACAAGTTCATTGCTCTTGAAATAATTATAATAATTATTTTATTGCAAAGTGTAATGTAGGTAGAAGTGCAGTTTCGATTTTAGGAAAACAACTTGTAAATAATAATGAAAAAAAAAATACAAATCAATTGTTGGAAATAAGATAAATGATTGTTAGAGTACAAATCAAACATAGCATAAAAATTGCATTGCAGTTGTGGTGCAGCATGCATAGGACAAACAAAACAATCGTGAAAAACCAGAATTAAAGAACTCGGGTCATTTATATATACATTTTTAAATTCGTAATACTTTAATCTGTTTTTGTCATATTTCTTTTTGGTCAAAGATAGTGAATAAATAATTCAAATATGTATTTTAAGATATATTAGTATAATTTAGTCCTAATATCCTACTTAAACTTTGCGACATTCGAAGCAAAAATCAATCTGAGTATAATTCTTACATTCATATGTTATTTCACTATTAAATTTTATATTTAAATTCTTTGTTCCTCATTATTCAATTATTATATAAAAAAATCCATTAGTAACGTAATTAAATCGAAATGTAACTAATTTTTGTTGTATTTGGAATCATAAATACAATAAAATTTGTCAAAATGTGAACGATTTGAGAGTAAGAATCTACGATTCTATCAAAATCTAAACAACCACCAGCTATTTGGGAATCAAAACTTCTTTGCCGTGTGGCTTCCTCTTCATATGGCAACATTTGCCGTGGTAATAATAATAATAGTAATTTTTGAGTGTCAAATTTTAAGAAGTGCAAAGTCGGACTAATATTAACTTACCGAACTAAAGATTCCTGTTCTTTGAAAGCCCTGTCCCTCACAACGTTAAGTAGTTCATACTGCTCTTCCGTGTATTGCCTAATTTTCTCCTCTGCTGCCAGAGATTCTTTCCTCAGATGCTCTGACATAGCATGCCTAATATTCTTTATGGTGTTCTCTACTGTTCTTGGAAGATCTACAGAAAAAAACAGTAATAAATATGATATTGATCAAGATGATTGCTGTTGTCGAAAAACGCTAATATTAGTAAGTATAAGTAAATTTATTGGTGCTATTAATAGTTTACACAAGGCAATACATTGAGCAAATGAAACAGGGTGTCCCATAATTAAGTACCTCCAATAATTCCATAATATTTTCAGCTATTGTTGTGTAGAGCAATTTAAAATATCGCTTTACGCAATGAAGCATGTAATTTAAAAAATGTTTATAAATAATAAAATTATTTTTTTATTCTTGATCATCTTCTGAACTTAAAACACAAACTTGCAATATTATTAATTAGAAAATTATTTTAAATAAAAAAAATATTTTTTGTCCTTAAATTATTCTTCATATTGTATAAATCTTTCGCTTTACCCTGCGCGAAACGTTGCCATTTTTCAGTCTTCCTTCAATGTACAATGTACTTTGTATAATACTTTAATAAACATAGTGTATATTTTAAATTATATGTGGATTTAGTTCAAATACAAATTTGGTGTTTTTTATTTAGTTTTACAAGAGTTTTCTTTTAAAAAAAATACAATCATTAAGGGGCCTAGTCGGGAAAAAGCTTCGGATAGCTGTGTCACTCTCTAGAAAGTTTTTATACATGCGTCGCTGAATAATTTTGCTCTTGACTATACCTTCACTGGACGTTTTATTCACCGACTTCATTGAGGTGTGATTTCCGATAGAGGTAACACTTCCTTGCTCCATTTGTAGTGACAAAGATACTTATTTAGAAAATTCTTTTTAACCAAATAGTACGGAATAAAATTTGAAACTTGCTGAGCATAATTATGAAGATTCATTCTAGACGACATGTATGAATTTTACCGATTGATATCATAATTCAGGAGCTAATCACGTCCAAATTTCACTTATATTTACAGTATAAATTTTCCCTACATAAAGTGAAAATTAATTAAAATAGATATACATGCACCCTCTAGTACACTTTCAACTACTGATCCTCCAAATTTGGTGTAATTTGACCAAACCGTATGGAAGAAATAAATTTTGAAAAATTATCTTACAAACACTGGTTCGATTAGCCCCCTTAATATTTATACTTACATGTTTCTAAATATGTGTGTTCTTCTCCAATTTCATTAGGGTTTACTACTATGTTATACACTGTTGAAAATATATCACTAGACCTCAAATTTGATATTGCCTCAGAAGTCTACAAAAATACATATGTACAATTAATATGTGCAATCATTTTCAATTTTTTTAGAGACTGCATACTCTTTCGATAATACTTGTAGCATTTAAGTAACAATTTTCAGAAAAAATTTTTTTCTTTTTTATAATAGCCATTTCAGAAAAAAAAAATCATACTTTAAACCACAATATCCAACAATTTTTGAGCAATTCTATTGGCGGTGACTAAAAACCTACAAAGTTGATTTCGTCAGTCAAATTGGCAAATTGGTTTATTTGAAATCCGTCATTTTAGACATTTTCAAATTAGAAATAAACACACAATGATCTTTAAAATCTTATTGAAATCATATTTATATACTTTGTTGTTTCGATCCTTGCGCATCTCAATTAGTAGCCGTATGAATCAAATAATCGAAAGTAAATAGAAAGGTCAACTCTACCTTTGAGAAATGGTGATTACTGGATGTTTCATTTATACATATTATCATTAAATTAAATTAAATACCATAGGTAATACAACCCCCTATAGCCCTGAAGGTATCTCAAGATACTTTGTGTGGGAGAGGGCGACATATTTAGAGACAACGGACACAAAAAATCCTAGCTCCTCAACCGGATATCGAACCCGGGACTCCAGGGTCTCGACTACGAAGCTATATTATATTTGTTGATACTATAAATGCATTGCTGCAATATAGCAGTACACGAGCAGGTCATACCTAATTTGATATACTCGTAAAGATCCAAACGAGAAACTATATATTTGCCCATATCAAAAAAAAAAAAAAATCTAATTGGATTAATAAAAATAATAATAAATAATTGTATTTTCTTCGATAGGCACTGAGAACCAAAGAACTTTGGAACAAGAAATGTAAAGGACTATTCTCTCCACACTCAATAATGTGCTTTAATATTGTCATGCATTACCATAAAAAATCAAGGCATAGATATATCACATATTTAAATTTCAGTTTATTTTCATAATGCATAATGTATGAAGTGCGGCTTCCCAAATCAGTATGACTTGTAGAATCATTTTAAAAACTAATCATACGAAAATATGTGTTGTGACCTTGAAATTGCACTGTAAAAAAGTACTTTTTATAATGTGTACTGAACAAAAACTTTAAGGAAAAAATTTCTACTTATTTTACTTGTACTGTAGATACCTATATTCTACATTGTTTTATAAAGGTAATTACATCGGACGAACGAAAAATTATTAACGGAAGTCTTACCAATAACTTCGTATATATCAAAACACAGGAGGCCCCCTTTTCTCGATGTACAGCATGTGTATAGCAATCACAATTACAGCATCGCGTAATAGTCCAGCACCCAACATGCCTCGTTTGTACTAAGCACGGATGTACTTTGGTAATGTTTAACAATTTCTCAACCTTCTGAATATCCTAAAAAAAAAATCAGACATTAAGTCAGTGCTAATCTATTTCAAAATGGTCCATACTTGCTTAAAGAATTTGTCACTCTTTTCCTCATCATTTAAACCAAGAGTTTCAGCAGTAACCTTCTGAAAGTCATTTGCAGCCTCAATTAGGATATTCAAGCAATAACACGCCAACATTTTGTCCAACTTATAAACACTTCGCCTAACTGGTAACTGGTCTATGCTAATCTAATGACAAGTGAAAAGAAACAATCTTTAAAAATAATTAGTTCGCGTTCATACACACATATTTTTAAGGCGAGCATATACAGCTGATATTAGAGACCAGTGGCAGTGAGTTTTTTGTTTACGGAAACCGTTCCAATTAATTTCTTACAAAAAAAACTAAGCAATTCAACGTTCGTTGCGGTAGATTTTTTCTAGATAACTACTCTTACTATAAAAAATATCTCTATATGTACAAACTACAAATCAACATTTACTTTACTACGAAATCGAAACAAAGAACAGATTTTAGAGACTAGCGGCGCCGTGAGCAAATTCGAACAGAAAATCTACGTGACGATCGACGAATACATACGACGAAAAAATGCGTAATATTTTTCGTTATTCGTTTATATTATGCAATATAAAAATTGAAATATGTTCCGTATGGTTGTTCTAGAAAACAAATCTCGGCTGGGCGCCAAGAATTTATTAATTATTTACCTACTTGGAGGAATTGAATCAGAATTAGCACCTGTTGTTTGAATTGTTGCATCACTTTTTGTTTTAAAACTAAATTTTTTGCTTTAATTGAAAACGTGTGGGTACATTTTTTATACTTTTTTCGTTACCAACTTTTGTTCAGATTGTTTCTCTGTTTTCTGAAATTAATTATTTAAGAAATTCGTTTTCAACTTGTTTAATTTTACCGCAAAGTATTAAAAACTCGTTGAATCAAAATTCCAGCAGCTATAATAGCCAAGTTCAACTTAGTGTTTTAAACTTCGATCATAAACATGATCGAAGGTTTTAAAACCATTTAAAGAATCATTCCAACACAGTGTGAAAATGGAATTTTTTTTAAACTAAAATAACTGCTTTCGTTCGTCATTAACAAAATCAATCCATCACGATTTGTTTTGATCTTATCTGTCAAGTGAATATGTGTTCCATGGCAAGGAGTTCAATGTTATGTAATTTCGTTATATTAGTAAAATTTTGTAATAATTGATAATAAGTATTTAAATTATTTTAAAACGAGCTGCTTTTTGAGATGAAGGTTGCAGAATAAAACTTTCCATTTACCTAATAATAAGTAACATTTTGATAATGATATATTCTGATACTGGTTCACCAAAACCTACAGTTTCTACCTTGTATCAGAGCTCTGCTTGTATTTCTGCGAATTGAGAATTGAAATTCCCACGTCGATTATGGCGCTGCGATCAGATGAGTAATTATCAGCAGATTCTTACATTTGTTTTTGTAGGTTCTTCCTTAGGTAGAAGAATATATATTATTATATTAATCAAAAGTTGGTAAGTAAATTCAATAAGTTTGACACATTTTACACTATTTTTATTTAATTTGTGGAAGAACCTAACCTAAAAATATCACCTTTATAACTTTATATACCTTTTGTATTATAATCCTTGGTTTGAAATGGACACGCATTGCCGAAGCTAATACTTTTCCCAACAATTATATGCTTTTTCCCATACTTTTCTTCTATTTTTTCCACGATACCACAGTTATTGGAGATATAAACAAATCCTGCCACTTTCTTGGGAAAATTGTGAGAGTGTTCTATTAATATTTTTCGTGATGACAATTGTAAACACAACAATTCGTAATATGCGCTGTTTTCTTCGAATGTAAAAAAAGCAAAGATTTTTCCGTTTTGCTAAAGTGCGATTTTAGCCACCAGGGCGAGTTGAAGGCTTATATTCCCATCACTGTACAAACTGCAGTACATAAAAAACATATGCAAGCACAAAGTTAAATCACTTTCTATTGTCCTAACTAAAAACTTATTTGCGCGTTGTGTTGGACAAAACATTTCCTGTTAATTTCAAACTGCTGTCAGTTTTTTATGCCATGCCGTTAATAACATTACTTAACCTTAACTTATTGCCAACTTATCAATGAAAATATCACTTTTTAGTTGGGATAATTGGAAATCAATGGACTATGGAGTGTAGAGAAGGAGAAACGTCTCCGTGTTAAAAAAATGTGATCGGATTTTCGATGGAAGAATAGGTGGCGCTGATTTAGAGGAGGTATTCTACGTGATTTTGTTTTTACTATTTTTATTATTTTTTTACGCTGTATAATTCTTTTCAACACCTACATAATATTATGTTTTCGTTAGTTTATAGAATCTGAAGATAGAGTTTCAGATATAGTAAGTGTTTAACTTCAGATTCAACCCCATAATACGATCAGCGCCACATCTCATACCTTACAGAATTCAGACCACATTTTGAACGTACCGTCCATAAGAGACGTTCCTCCTTCTCTACTATGGAGTGTAGAGAAGGAGAAACGTCTCCGTGTTAAAAAAATGTGATCGGATTTTCGATGGAAGAATAGGTGGCGCTGATTTACAGGAGGTATTCTACGTGATTTTGTTTTTACATTTTTATTTTTTTACGCTGTATAATTCTTTTCAACACCTACATAATATTATGTTTTCGTTAGTTTATAGAATCTGAAGCTAGAGTTTCAGAGATATAGTAAGTGTTTAACTTCAGACTCAATCCCATAATACGATCAGCGCCACATCTCATACCTTACAGAATTCAGACCACATTTTGAACGTACCGTCCATAAGAGACGTTCCTCCTTCTCTACACTCCATATTCTCTACACTCCATAGAATGGACCCTATCCAAAGTTCATTCTTTTTAAGTTATGCTATTGTGTTTTGTAGTTATGATAATAGCCGATAGATGGCGATCACTCTTTAATGAAACTGCATAAAATAAAAAATAAATTGTTACATCATAAAAACTTGTTAATTCCAAAAATATCACGAAATTCGTAGATAGTTACAAGAAAAAAATATTATTTGTACCTTATATTACAAGTTTCATGATTATCTAAAAATTTTTAGCAAACATGTTATTTCAAGTATATAAAATTGGTCATAGAAAACAGAAATATACATAATAATCATTTATTACTTAAAAAATTATCATATAATTTATTATTATTGTTGATTGAGAAGCTCTAACTGGGCAGCAGTTATACTTTTCATTCCCTCTTGCACCGAACTTAGATTTCCCCTCCAGGAGTGAAGCAAGTCACGAAGTTGTTGCCACTGTGCTCTTCCAAATGTTCGGTGCATTGTGCTAGAAACGAATACTTTACGTGCTGCTTGGTCCATGCGAGCCCTAACCAGTTTTGTTTTCAATACTAAAAAATTGTAAGAAAAAATCTATTTTTACTTCTCCTCTGGCTTTTATCTGTTACAGCTGTAATGTAATTGCTGTATGCAGAGAAATACCTCATTAGGATATCTGCATCAGTCACATTTTTGAAAAATTTAATGTGAGAGATCCTTTTTCTGTAGTTGCAAACTAGTTGCTATAATTCTATAGTCAGTCCTTGTCAAATTAACCAATCGTGGTTGCAAATCAACTTAGAAAAAAATAATATTTTGTCTATGTATTCCTAAATGGTACCTTAATAGTACCTTTTTTTTTAAGGCAATAACCATTTCATCAAATAGACTCTTTTAGTGTGACGTCACATAATTAGGCAACCTACGTACTACTTGACACACCGGTTGTCTAAACATCACACTGGAATATGCTCCTTAATTCAAATGTCTATAAATGTGACATTTTCGATAGTTGGACACAGCGTAGAATTTTATTTTATTTCTCCATTGTAAGAAATATTTAAGAACTTTATGTCACATTTCATAACCTAACTTTGGTATATTTAAGTTCAACTATTGTATTATTGAGTTAAAAAGACGTTTTTGTGTTTATTTGGAACTATGTGTTTATGATTTTTCCAAAGTGAGATCATACTAATAAAAGTGGACGTAAAATGTTTAATTTTCCAAAGGATACCAAATTAAAAGAAGAATTTCCTACCTTACGTATGATTTTACTTTCTTCGCAGAAGTCAAATATATCACTCATACAACCGGTTTTACGTTTTACAATCCAAACACAATCAAAGTTGTTTCATAAAAAGAAAACATGTTATAAACTATGTCAACAACTTTACGTCAGCCACAGACTAACTGACATAAAATAAAATTCTACGCTGCGTTTAACCCTCGAAAATGTCGCCTATGTAGACATATACATTAAGGGTCAAGTTCCGGTGAGATGTATCGGCAACCGGTCATGGCAGGAGTAGGTAGAACAATTATGTGATGTCACAACTAATAGAGTCCATTGGTATATGTGACATAATAACAATTAATTTGCTGAGAGCCGATCTTTCCATCTGCTATTAAATTTATTCGGTAGATAGTTTCCTTGGATACAATTGTATTAATAACTGTTTCCATGGAACTTTTTAATCAAATATATTTAATGGGAGATGGAATGATCAGCCCTTAGAATAATAATTGCAAAATTGTTCCATGATTCCATAATAATGCTTCACAAAGTTCGGGTAGTGAGATTTATCATAAGTAAAAAAACAACTTTTAATTATTATTTTAAATCATAGTCATTGTTTAAATCTACTAGTTGATCAATTGATCCCTGGTTTTGGTAAATACCAACACATGGCATGCTTACATATGGTTTTAAACGCTAAATTTCTTCAAAAACCAAAATTAAAAAGTGTGCTTAATCTACTACACTTAATTTCGTATACTCGTATTAAGTTTGGTAAAACACATTGGAGTTATCCGATGGTATTTACATGAAGATGTGGTTGATTAACTGGTATATTTAAACAATGGTGTGGTATGGTATACATTAAACATAATAAGTAAATATATGTTTTGTTTTTCCTAATTTTTAAATAAAAAAAATTTTTAATAATTTTTACTGCATCTTTACGAAAGTACACTTGTTCCAAATCGTGGATCTCTTACAGGTTTTATCTAGTAGACTGTACTGGTGAATTTTATAGAAATTTTGGTAATAACTAAAGTTGGATTGGGGGGTTTCTATTCAGTATCTTACCTTCAATTATAAACCCTTCCACTTCATCAGGTTGCATCTGAAGTTCCTGTTCGATAACATCAAAAGATATTTCAGGGCTACTCTCTGCAAGCTGCATAAATGATAACAGTCTCATTTTCTGCATGTTCTGTTCATGATTTAAACCTGAAATAAAGTTAATAAAGATAAGCATAACAATTTTATTTATCAGTTTCTCTATATTCGTAATAATCGTTAGTAAAATGAAAAACTAAACCTACCCTGGGTTGTAACGAATTCCTTATGTTCCTGATAAAATTTCAAATAAGCAGCCAGATTTTCACTGACAAAAATGTTTAACAAATCATGTATTAACTCTCCTTCGAGGAAGCGAACCGGTTTTAATGACAAGAGAGGATCCAAAAGAAAGGTTTTAGGGTCCGCTAAAGCCGACGCGATACAACGGATAGCATCTTCTCTTGCATGTGAGGCGTTTTTATCGGTATATGTTCCTAGGAGTTCTATCATTACTAGGGCTGCTTGTTCACTACAAAATATATTTCTTTAAAGTCTAGATAATATTTTTTTTTATTTCAAACTATAATACCTTTGATTACTTTTAAGTAGAACTTCGTGCAAAAGTCTGTATAATTTTTGCAACTGGTCGCTGGATGGTGGGCAGTTAGCAAATTGCTGCTTCAAATGTTCAATATTCTGAAATACTGAACGCACCGAATCAGTTTGTTTAGCAATTTGAATTAGATGGTAATAAACGGGATAGCGCATTGGCGAGCGATCATCGAAGTGATTGAAAAAGCAGCCATAGGCTAAAAAATTATTCCATCAATACCAAGAAGTATCACAGTAACCCAAACACTAATACTTACGCTCTTAAACATACTAATCCTAGTTTAGGGCCCTGAGCTTTAGTCAGCTTTTCACAGAAGGCTAAAATAATATTTTCAGACCTTTCCAATGGAATCTGCAACCATGATCTGTTAATTAAATCAATAAGCAACAATTATTATTAACTTACAAGAACCATAATTGATACGATATCGTTTAGTACCATCTCAACTTCAGCTTCTTGTTCTTCCTTAAAACAGGCATCGCATACGCCAATAATTTTATGCAAATCATCTTCTATACCTTTCGGAGATTTTTTCTTCCGAAATTTCAGCTCCCAAACTTTTCAAGTACACTCTCAATTCTTGTGCCTAAAATTTTAACATAACCTCGAAATTACGGTCATATGGTGCTTGAAACGGATGTTAAATATTGAAAGCTATTAGACAAAGCCCTACCTGGTCCTCAAGGGACATATCAATAAACACCGGTGGCACTTGCATTTTGAACAATTATTTTATTGTCTCTTTTTAATAAAAATAAAAATTAATACTAATATTAATAACACCACTCACAGACACCATAAACACGAACTTTTTTGGTGTTGCGAAAGTGGTTGTCTCTATCTCTGGTGTTGCTGACACAGAACAGATATTCCAGACACAGCATATGCTGTGTTCCAGATTCAAAGATTCAGTTTGTCTAAAAATGTTGCTTTCCAGTTGTTGACATTAGTCGGAAATGACATTCATGAGAATGCATACGTAAAGGTGACTTCACAGCTAAACTTATTGTGTTTTGCTTTAACCACTGTATAACATGTGCTTTAACGTCACGTATTTGGATTGGATAAAACTAAATTTTTAATAATAATGAAAAGCAAGGTAAAACGCGGATAGACCATTGTTTTGAACTGCTAAAACACAACAATCCAACTTAATTTACAAATCGTAGTTCTCCTGCTTTGCGGAACTTTCAACATGCATGTCAAAATCTGAGGGCACTGCAAAAAGTTTAAAATATTCTCGCCTTGAATCCGCCAATTTTAAATGTAAAACTCACCAATAGAATCGCTTAACACGAAATGCAACATTCTGATTGAGGACTCAACGTTGTAAACAAAAATAGGAAAAAACTATTGGTTAAAGGCGAGTTTCCACCATTCTATTAGTGTTACGCCTTATAAATTAAAAAAATAAATGGAGAAGGAAAACAGAATAAAATAGGTCTCAAGAATTATTTATTATTACTACACTCGGAGATTTCTTGAACGCGGTTGCCTTTATGAATGCGGCTTATCTTCTTGGGTATTTCCTCTGAGTGTTTCTCACGCAGAACAGACAAGTTTTTCCAACATATCAAGATGTTCTGTGTTCTGTGACATAAACTTCCTCTGCCAAGTTGTCACTTGTCCTTGTCAGGTAATTGTGTTCTGTCAAGTATAGGCATAAACTTGTATCTGGGGAAAGCCGAATTTTGTAAGTGTAGGTGATGCAACATTATTTCTATGAATTATAAATTGAACTGTTACTCTTAAATTATTACTCATTAATGAAAGGTTGATATAAGCGTATGAATCGTAGAGAAAAACAGAGACAAGCTTTTATAACCTAAGTTTGTTGTGGTCACTGATCAGTTTAATTAAAAAAATGTCTAGAAGAGTTCAACCGGTGTGGTCTCCTCCAACGTCGGAGAAGACACCCGTTTTAAAATTATTTAATAGTCTGACGAGACAAAAAGAAGAATTTGTACCACTTTCTGGGAAAAAAGTAACATGGTATAGTTGTGGACCCACAGTTTATGATGCATCACACATGGGACATGCCAGGTAAGTTGTCTTAGTTATAGTAAGAAAATATCTGAAAATCTCTTTTTAGATCATACATTACCTTTGATATTCTACGTAGAGTTCTATCCGATTATTTTCATTATGATGTGTTTTATGCCATGAACATTACCGATATTGATGATAAAATTATTAAAAGGGCTAGACAGAATTATTTGTTTGAAAAGTATGCTTCTGAGAAACGATCACTGGAGACCGTAATTACTGATGCAAAGCAGGTATGTTTAATATCAACATTTTTGCTACTGTTATGCTCAATTTTTTTCTAATTAGGTATTAGAAAATTTGTCGAGCAAGGTGAAGACCACTGTGGATCCCGATAAAAGGCATATGTTTGAAAAGTTGTTAGTAAGGTAAGTTACGCTGTATGTAGTGTGTCCCCTGATTAATTTTACAAGAGGAAAACTTTTATATTTTTTATTTTATGACAAAAAGTTTAATGAAAATGCCTGCTTCCTTAAAAAATTCGATTGCATTTAAGAACTATTTGTGTATAGGGAGCCCCTAACGCTGAATAATATGGAAAATATTCAAAAGTTGTCTCAGTTTTAATTTCATAGTATAATGCCATAAAAAAAAGTTTTTTAGAATTATTACAAATTTAAAACTACTAAAAAATTTTACATGGTGATATTTTTATTATTATTTTTTTTATTCGATATGGATTGACATGGAAAAATGTTCTTATTTGTGGATGTACGATAATGATTTTTGATGAGTTTGTCTTGTTGATCCATATCACAAAAAAAAAAAAAAATAAATGAAAAAATTTCACCCTGTAAAATTTTGCAGTAAAATTTTAAATTTGCGTTTACTGGATGATTCTAATAATCATTTTACCGTAACATTAAAACTGAGACTACTTTATTCTTGGATCTCTTTCACATTAATCAATTTTTGGAGCTCCTTGTACATTTCTTAACCGCAGGCATATTTTTTAAGGTAGCAGGTAGAGAGTCACTTTTGTAGTAAAACCAAAAATTAAAGTTTTTCTATTGTAAAATCAATCCGGGGCACTGTATATTTTAAGCAATAAATTATTTTAGGCTGACAAACTCAGTTGAAGAATTAGAAAAAGCTGTAGAAAGTGGTGATGCATCTAAAATACAGGAGTCCCAGCAGAAATTCATCAAAGAATGCAAAGACCCATTGTCAGATTGGTTGGATACAAAGTATGGGTCTACAGTTAGAGAAAATGCAATTTTTAGCTCTCTGCCGAGACATTGGGAAGAGGAGTTTCATAAGGATATGGATTCTTTAAATGTAAGTTTATACAATGTAAAAAATTAATATGAAAACGATCATAGTTTTATATAATTATATAGAGAAAAATTATTTTCAGGTACTTAGACCAAATGTCCTCACTAGAGTAAGTGAATACATGCCAGAAATTGTGTCGTATATTGAAAAAATTATTGAAAATGGTTTTGGGTATGAAGCAAATGGATCCGTTTATTTTGATGTGGGGGCATTTGATAAAAAAGAGAAGCATCATTATGCGAAGCTGGTGCCAGAAGCCTATGGAGATACCAATAGTTTGCAGGAGGGAGAGGGTAATATTTTTATTATTATAAAGTAGGATTTAAGTTTAGTCATTTCAAAAATGAGAAATATTCGTCGATCCTTTGTCCTCATGGACGTGAGTAGATAACGTAGATAAGTTTATTTTTATTTTTCTGTAAAGTACCCATATCTTGATTGATTTATTATCTATGCACAAAATTTGATAAGGAAATAAATAACATAGAAATAATACAACCCCTTTGCAAAACAAGAGAACAAGAATTACCTAGCAGAAGAAAATTTCCAGAGCTAACCCTATGGGAACACATCACCGCATTGAATAATATACAATGAACAAATCTGTTTTTTTTTTAATACAGATATTTATACTGTAATGAAATGAAATGGTATGTAAATTATTTTAAACAGTTGTAACAGGCTGACGGACCTCGGTCGATGGCCTTTTGGTGAAACCAATAAAATACTTTTATTATTATTATTATCTATGGTCAGTTATCTAGTGAAATTAGTAAATGGAAAACTCAAATATGTTCACAATCAATTGAAAAATAACTAATCTAAAATTTTAGATAAGCATTTAAAATATCTATTATTACTATAAAAATTTTATCTTTTTAACACGCTTTTATTAGCTTCAATTGTATGTTTGTTTGTTTGTTTGTAACCGACTCTTTGGACTCGATTTTGACCCACTTTAAACGGACAGATTTAATTGAAACTTTGTACACTTACGAAGAATCGGTAACAATACAATAATTTGATAAGTTTATATCATTATCCTGATCAGGATTGCCAGTCCTTTCCTCACGTATCCTCTGCGTGAGAGCAAGAGGCTTAATATTGTAAGTATATTCCGTGATTCTCAGTTCGGTCGTTGGCCGAGCGGACAAGTCTTAGTCGACGCGAAACGACGGACTCCTCGGGCGTGAGTTCAAATCCCATGGCTGAAATAAAAAAATATTTTTTTTTTCAGAAATATCTGTTGGATCGTAATATGTTATAATATCAGCATCAATGAGCAATATAAATATAGTTTAAAAAAACTACAAAACACGCTTTCATAACACATCAAACTAAAAAGTGAAAAATAAATATAGTTTAAAAAAACTAAAAAAACACGCTTTTAAAGCACATCAAACTAAAAAAGTGAAAAATAATTATTAATATAAACTGAAAACGATAATGAACGAAAAATACTAGTATTATTGTGAAAAAAGCGTGGGGCGCTTTGTGCCATATTTTTCGTATATCGAGCAACCCACGCTTTTTTCACAATAATACTAGTATTTTTAGTTCATTATTGTTTTCAGTTTATATTAATAATTATTTTTCACTTTTTAGTTTGATGTGCTTTGAAAGCGTGTTTTTTAGTTTTTTTAAACTATATTTATTTTAAAGAAATACAAGCAAGCCTTCATAAGGAAGATATGCATACTAGCAAGTGTACGCGTTAACTATATAAGAGATTATAAAATATCAGCAAGTATATAAAAAGTACCTAATTGATAAGTATTTAAATTTTTTTAAATGATGACTCATCAACATTTTTAATGACACCAAGTTAGCAAGATTAATACTTAATGCATTGTCAATTAAAACAATATATATATGTAAAATATTTTTACTGATTTTTTAAATTGTTCATTACTAGTTATTTCTAGTTATCTTTTCCTTGTTGGGTTTTTGTATCATCATTTAGTATCAAAGTACAATGTATTTAAACTTGTATCATAGAGTTTGATCTACTGTTACGTATTTATTTTGTTTTGTGACACTATTTACATTATGTAATATATGTTGTTGTTATTATTGGTAAAATAAACATCAGTAGTTTAAAATTATTTTACTATTATAGTAACATGACTAATTTTATCGAATTAAAATAAATAACAGTAACAATATATTGTTAGTCATATACTTTAATAATTTTACAAAATAATTCATTAATTCATTTTATTTGTTTAGAGTGACCGCTTTTAAAAAAACATCTAAAATTATTTTCATAAAAGTGGATCAACCTTTATAAGTTTTGTAGTGCCAGCTTATTAGACGTATTCTGATATAATAAAGTAACAAATTAGATTTTTTGGTTATCTTTTACAATAGTTAAAGTACAGAGTGTGCGAGATTTTAATCGGGAAACATTGAGAATCAATAGAATACGCCAAAATAATATGGTCATATAATTTTATAGCTAAAAATGCTTAGTTTTTTAAATAGATGGCACATTTCTCCAGAAGTAATTAAGATGTTATGAAATTGAGAAGGTGCAAGTTGCAAAACCATGTAATTTTTTTAAACGATTCTTCATTAACAGCTAATTGATAAGTAAAGGTTGATTGATTTTAAAATGAGTTTAACTCAAAGATGTTGCATCCTATCAAAAAATTATAACAAAACTTTTTTGTGCATTAATGATAGCAAATGTCAAAAAAGAAGAAAAAATAGCTTAGGTTAGTGATGTCCCATTTTTTTGGGAAGAATATCTTCGACACCCCCACCCCCCCAACTGTCATACCTCTGGTTGGAATGGAGAGATAAAAACTATGATGAGAAGTGTACTTATGTACGCAACATTCATTTTCCGAATTTCATATCAATATTTCAATTGTTTCCAGAGAAATATGGGAAAAGTAGAAAATATATTAAAACCCCAACGCCCTCTATCTCAAAAACTAAGCATTTGTATCTATAAGTGTATACGACAAATCCAATTATTTTGTTGTATTCTATCGACTCTTTTTTAAGTTTCCCGATTAAAATCTAGCCCACCCTGTAAAAGTCTCAAAGTCTTAAATGGATCAGGTAACTAATTATGAGCAAAAATAAGAGAAGGAAGAAAGAATTACACTGTGTGCAACTTGTTTGGTGAACAACAAATCGCAGTGAAAACTTTAACGATGTTTAAATTTTTCCTTATAAGATAGGTGGATTTAATAAATTTTCCTTCTAAAACAAATATTTGTCTTTTTTAGAAAGAGATTATAAAATTAATCTGCCTCTAATCTAATCTAATCTAATTGAGAAATAATACCTATATCGCGTGCTGATACTGATACTACTGATAATTTAATTATTTTTACAATGTATTGTGAAATATGAAAACAATGTTAATTTAAGTAAATTGTTTATTGCATCATTTCACTTACCTGTTATTTGTTTTGTAATTATGCTGACACATTGATTATTTTATTAAAGAAAAATTACATTATATGACACATAATTCAATTGTTTTCGATGAAATGAAAAATAAAATTGAACATTAAAAGTATCAACGGTTAAAATATTCCATCCCAACTCCATGCTCATTCAGTTATTTTTTTAAGCATTTAAAAAATCTTTGATAAAATGATTGATTGCATGAATTGTTTAAATTTTCAGAAACTAGAATTTGGAAATATCAGATGTTAATTCAGTTATCAAGAGCAAGAGATAATGTAGATATTTCTTTTTTTATTTATTTGTTTGAAAGGCTGTAATTAATTAACTGTTCCTCTTTTTTTATTATATATATTTTTTTAATAGGTAATTGTTTATCTGATTGTAACGAATGTTCTAATAAGAATTTTTACTATATTCCAAAGATAACTGATTTACCATTTTGCCAATAATAAAAGTTCTGGACAAAAAAAAAATGAAACAATTATCATATACAAAGAATATTTCTTCTTATTGCTACAAAATTTGATATAAAACTGCTAAGTGGTTTCTGAAAAATGGCCACTTAAAGTTTAGTGTGATGGGAGTTCCGTTAAAAATGGGTAAATTGTTTGATATAAATTAAAAAATCTCAATAACAGAGGCAAAACTGTGCTCTGGCCGTGGTGTAACAAAAAATATATTAGAAGTTTTTTGGATGAATTGAGAGTTTAAAAATTGATTATTTTTAAACACTCTAAATCTAAATCTAATTTAGAGCGATTTTAAAGAAAGTCCTTTCAATTAGGAAAAAAATATCTCAGTGGACTAGTTCATTACTGAGTATTATGAATTTTTAATTTACAGAGTTATGTTTGCAAACCGGTCATTTTTCTTTACAGGAGATTTGACAACGGCTGACCAAAGAAGTGAGAAACGTTCTCCAAATGATTTTGCTCTTTGGAAAAACAGTAAACCTGGGGAGCCAGCATGGGAATCCCCATGGGGCCTTGGAAGACCTGGTTGGCATATTGAATGCTCTGCAATGGCCTCGAATATATTTGGACCAACACTGGACATTCACACTGGTGGTGTTGATCTCAAATTCCCTCATCATGATAACGAAATTGCTCAGAGTGAAGTAAGAACCTCAGCATTATTAGAAATGCCTTCTTTTCGGCCTATATCTTATTAAAGTTAATTTTAAACTTATTTGCAATATAAAAAAACGTCTGCTTCTTTGATGGCGGTAAAGGGTTCAAAGAATCTGACGTTTTTTATGTTGCAAATAAGTGTGAAATAAACTTTACTTATACATGTATCTTTCTGTGTTCAATCTTCATAAAATTTATTTATTTTCAGGCACACTTCTGCAAGCCTGAATGGGTAAAATACTTCCTCCATTCTGGGCATTTAACCATCGCGGGCTGCAAAATGTCAAAATCGTTGAAAAACTTTGTTAGCATCCAAGATGCTTTATCCAAATACTCGGCTAGGCAACTGAGGTTTGCATTCCTTCTGCATTCCTGGAGGGATACTCTGGATTATAGTCAGAATACTATGGAGTGTGCAGTACAATATGAAAAGCTGTTCAGTGTAAGTGATTTTAATTGAAAAGATAATTGGTTCCGACTAATCAACATAAATAAATTTCACTATTTTTCTAGTGCTCTAATTAAATATAAATCTTTATCTTTATCTACAGGAATTCTTTTTAAATGTTAAGGCAGCAACAACAAATTTCTGCCGTGAAAAGACGACGTTTAATACATTTTTAAAATGGAATCTTCAAGAAAAATCCTTGAATGACAAATATTTACAATCAAAAGAGAATGTTCACCTAGCGTTATGTGGTAAGTAAAGAATTTAGACTGATTATCACAATTTAAAATCAAACTAATCGATACAAATGTTGGTGTACCGCAAGGTTTAGTATTGTGTCCAATACTGTATATCAATAATTTATCAAAATGTACATCTGTACCTAAATTTATGCTTTTCGATTGTGTAACCACAACTTTTGCATTATATTCCCTCGTTTTTGTTCTGTTTTAGATAATATTGACACCAGGTCTGCAGTAGACTCGTTAAGGGAACTTGTTACCAGTAGTAATATTTACCTAAGGGAGAGGAAACCTCCAAACAATGTTCTGTTGCATGATATAGCAGTTTACATTACCAAAATGTTGACCATTTTTGGTGCTATTTCAGACCCCTCCAAACTTGGATTCCCTACTATTTCTAACGGGTTATCCGATAATGTAGGTGTTTTATTGTTTTTATCGTAACTGTAAAAAAACGGTTGTTTGTTTTTTTTTTTAGGTGGAATGTATAATAAGACCATACTTAAGTATTTTAGCTGAATTTAGAGACAAAGTGAGGACAAATGCTAGGACATTGAAAGCGACTGAGATCCTTGATGAATGTGATAGAATTAGAGATGATGTGTTACCATATGTTGGAGTTAGGTTAGAAGATAGGGAAGGTGAGAATAAATTTGACTATTTTTAACAGACTAACATTATTATTATTATTATTGTTAAAAGGTGAGCCAAGTGCAGTGAAATTGGTGGACAGAGAGTCCCTGTTAAGAGAAAAGGAAGCCAAAAAGAAAGCAGAGCAAGAAAAAATAGCCGAAAAAGAGAAAAAAAGGCAGAATTAGTAGCTGCACAGGCCATCAACGACGCTCAAAGGAAAATACCTCCCAGTGAAATGTTTAAAATGGAAACTGACAAGTATTCTAAATTTGATGAGAACGTAAGTAAAAATATCCTTAAAAAAATTGGCAGCTACTCAGAGCGCTGGTACTTCCCCACCAGTGTGAAATGATATTAGATGTCGTACAATTGGTTCCAAAACATTTTCAGCTTATTCAGAATAGTAAAAAAACGTTCAAGAGTGATATGCTTGAAAAAAATTACGGGCGTTATCTGATCAGCAATCAATCAATCAATCAAAAATGTTTTATTGTCAGAAAAATACAAATGTTTTTTTTTGACAACGTCGAACCATAATCCTAATGTAAAACATTGGTAAAAGATAAAAACAGTATCCAAAAGTACAACACATGTAAAGGACCAAACAGTATGTCCCTAAAATAGTGTACAGCACACACCCTGCATAGAAATTTTAAATCTAGTCTAATTATAAAAGAATTACGTATGTCGCGCAAACAAACGATTTAGTTAATTTCAGAATCTTGAAAATTTGAAAATAGTTATTCAATGAATAATATGCCTTTTTAATCAATAATTTCTTTACTTTATTTTCTAAATTTGTTTTCATTTACAATTTGCCTCAGGCTTTTTACTATCATAAATAATCGAGATTTTTGTCTGAGTAGATGAAGGAATAGGAAGTGTGATGTTAAATCTATTACGTGTATAATGTATGGATCTGGTGTTTATATCACATTTAAACTTTTTTATGCATAAGACATACAGTCTTTAAAATAAATATACAGGCCAGAGTCAAAATTTCAAACTTCAAAAACAATGGTCTACACGAGTCTCTTACTTTCGCCTTACTTGTATATTTTATAGCTTTTTGCAGAACAAAAATTGTATTGAATAAATATTGCAAACAGAAACCCCAAAAACAAATGCCATAACGTAAGTGAGACTACGAGGGAAAAATAAGCACTTCTTGTGGTAGCCATATCTAATTCATTTGATATTACTCTAATTACATAACAATTTGACGCTAACTTATTGCTTAACATTGATATATGGTTCTCAAATTTTAATTTATTATCAATCCATAAACCCAAAAATCTACTATCCATTTGGTTTTTAACAACTTCATCATCTGGGAATCCCTTGTTTAGGTGCATTTAAAAGTGATGCAATAAATTAGCATCACACCACTTTTTGATTATTAATAAATCAATATTAATAGTCTCCTGTAGCTCAACGCACAGCTTTTTATCTTATCTGGAGTACCCGTCATCAAGATTGGTTCAATACTTTCGACATACATACACATATATGGCTATTTTGTACAACCTATTTTTTTGTATCACTTTTGCCTCAAAATGGATCTAGTCTTATCCCTTTTTTCTGTTTTGTTTAGAGGGAAGGTTAAAATGTTTAAAAAAGGAGAATCAATGTTATTTATTATTATTAGCACAGGAAGTGAGGCAGTATTATTATGATTAGATCTTGGATTAGAAAATTGAGAATGTTTTGTAATGTGTTTGTTGGTATATTAAAAAAAGTCTTTTTGCTATTTTCTGTTTTCCTTCTAGGGCTTACCAACGCATGACGTGGAGGGCAAAGAAATCAGTAAAGGTCAAATGAAGAAACTACAAAAGCTCTATCAGGCTCAGGAAAAGAAATATAAGGAATATATGTCCAGTCAGGTGTGAGGATGAATGGGTATTGGATTCAAGAGAGTTGTTTAATTTATATTATTTTTAACACAAATGTTTAATATTTATTGTCTTATACCCAGTATTGTATTTATTATAAATTAGTATAAATAAAATTTATGCAAGATTTATATAATCTATTGGTATTTATTTAAACTACCTTCACCTAATATTCAAAGTTCGGTTTTGTCATTACCCCTCTACCTCATGTTCCAAATTTTTTTAAAATTCATAAAAGTTGGTTTTCTCCACGAAAAACAGGAAAATAATGTTGGGAGATATTAATGTCTATAGTTCAGGTTTGTTGATGTAGAAAAAATAAAGCCCTCACAATTGGTAACAATTTTTTTCAATTAATTGGGTATCCTGCTCAAGTTCCAGAGATTAACCCCATTGAGCCAATACTCGAGAACTCGTTTTTACATGTACCACCAATATCACAAAGCAAATGGGCATTTGTGATCTATATTACTCCAGATTCCTATTTATCTGAAGTTTCATCAAAAATGATAAAACTAGCAAACTGAAATTATCTGTGTTACAAGTTACGGGTTTGTTATGAAGTCATTGATACCACCACAAACAAACCTTGACCACAATCAACTTTTATGTGTGCTCTGTGCTAGATCCTGGTCATTTGTTTTTTATCAATAGTCAGATATCATTACAATCACATCATATGACACAGAAAAATGAGGTTTATGATGGTTTTAAAAGTCCAATCATATTCAGATGAAATAAAGAGTTTCCGTCTTTAGTTTACTACTTTTTGTTCCACTTCCTCCCACAATCCATAGGGAAATAATGTAATTAAATAACAAATCATCCCTTCTCGTAGATTGGCTGGAAAACTGGTTCTAAATTAAATGTGACAGTTTAGTGTGTGACCCCGTTCAAAATGATTAATTCCTTGAGAGTTTTTTTAGTTTTCTACTGTTTTTTAATATTTCAAGTAATTTGTGGCGCCATCTAGTAATAAGTAGACAAATTGCCTGCTAAACTCAGCGGAAATTTTGAGATCAATACGACATTTTCCTTTGCGATCAAAGGCTTGGCTCTATTTGCTTTACGAATAAATGGAAGGCATAGACTGGCGGTATAATAGGTTCGTACTTTGTGCTTTTGAGTTGAGAAATTTGCCGACTTGTGCCATCTATGATACTTAGATTTAGTTACATTTAGCAATAGTATATAGCTCAATGTTTAGAGGGCGCTCTGTGTATTTGGATTGACTTCTTTAGAATCTGAGCTACAATTAGGCACAAGCATAAATCTGATACAATTAAATTTGTAAAGTTCAAAATAAGGGCAATAAGTATAGAACTAGTTAATACCTGAAGCACTGGCGTATTTATATATGACAGACGGTCGGCAGCAAAAGTATTTGTCTTAATAGTTGCTACGTTAAAATATATTTGAAGCGTCGCATCGTGTTTAATTTATTATCTACCTAAAACTTTTATACTGGCGCATTTAGATAAGAATAACAGTGTAAAATGTATAAATTAAGAATGCCACTGTAAAGTCCTTAAAAAATCATTGGAAAACGATATGAAACATTGTTTAATTGAACCACAAATAAAAAACTTACAAGGCATTTTAAAAAATGGGAAATTTGGCTTTTCCTAAACAAAATCTAAAGAATTCAATGATATTCTGGACGCTATATTAATGGGTATAAAATTCTGTAATAGTTTGTTAATTTAAGCGATTCTCTATCTCCACTAATAACCAAGATATCCATGTAATCCTACTTCCCGTGAATAGTGACAAAGGGCCAATTCCAATTAGCCCGCTTTATTGGTTAGTGGGTCACGGTTCGGTCACCGAACTGTGACAATAGTTTAGGTATAAATAGGTTACATTGTTAGCATAATGTTAGTTTTAATCATCTCCAGATAATGCCAACTTGGTTGACGAAACGCCCGTGTTAAAAAAATCAGTATCAATAGAGTAAAAAAAATATGGAATAAATAATGATGATATCTGTTTGTTTGTCCCTTATGCATATCAAAATATTTATGTCATCTGAAGATTGATGACGATCCAAAATCATTGTTTATTCGATGAAAATATATATCATTTAACATTTCTTGGGCATGCACCGCCCTGTGTATAATTTTTTTAATTATTACACTTATTATTATTATTTGTCCGAAATATAAAAAAAAACTATTAATCTTGTCCCTAGTCTGTGTCCTTTTTCATCATATTTTTATTTTTATATCCTCAAATAACAAATTAACCACAATATAAAAAACGACTATAATACTTTTTTAATAAACACAAAGCAATACATAACGTGCAATTATTATCAGAAATTTTTGGGGACTGGCAAAAGAAAAACAAGTCTTTTATTATATTAAAGAATAATATGGAACTCGAGTAGGATTCAGGGGGCAGAAGTCAATAATAGCCTGAATAGTATAATGATTTTGCATGTCATATGTCAGAGTCGTTCCCGTTGTTTTGAATCTTGGATCCGATTTCATGTCACCTTTCATATTCTTTTCTACTTTGATACGTTACACTTTAGATAATTTACAAAGTATGCTTGTTAGTTCCAATGAAAAACAACGTTTTATGCCTTTTACGTTCTTCTGTCTCCTTGCGTTCTCGTATTTTTTATTTTATATAACGAAAATAGAACTTGAAATTCGTATGCTTATTTAAGCACTTTTATGGCAAGACGTGACAATTTTTGTATCACACATTTGAATATTATTTAATTTTACTAAATTCAATTTTTTGTTTTTTTAAATACAGGGTGACCGCGCAATCTAGAGAACACCAGGTTTCCAAATTTGATATGGAGCACATTTCCTTTAAATCTAGTTTGACTTGTCTCGTTCTTCTTATACATACCGGATGTAACAGGATCATGGTGCACCCCCTTTTCTCCTTTAATTTTCAAGATAATTGATTGAAATTTGTGATATTCTATATACATAATAAGCGGCATTTTTTGACACACAAGTGATTACTTGGAATACCCTGTATATTATTGCATTTTTGAATTCTGCATAATTTTCTGAATCCAACGATACCAAATAGGTGACATTTCAAATGTCAATATTTTTTATAATATAATTTTTAGTTTTCCCATTTAAGTGTGCCATGACGGTTCCGATTTATTCTAAATGACCCGCTAGAAAAATCGAAATCCCGTCAAAAATAATAAATTACGTGATTTGTGACCAAATAAAGTTCATCAAAATGGTTTTTGGGGAAAAACTCAATTTTTTCAAATGGAACCATATTGGTACCGTGACACCATTTATTAGTACTATTAATAAGGAATTTATTCATATGTCGTATTAAAATGTGCGATAAATACAAACAAAATTACAGCTAAAAGAAAATAAGAAAATACAATTTTGTTCTAATAACCTTATTATACATAAGATGGCTTTGGAATACAAAAAATGATTATAAAACATTACAACAGTTGGTCAAAATGCTGTCCATAACGTCAATGTACTTCTGAACTCGCATAGCTGTGTCTCGAGGAACGTTCGCCAATTGTTGGGCCGTTATGCTATTAATTACGCGTCTTACTCGTAGCTCAAGGTCATCAAGGGTTGTAACGGCGGTTGCGTAGACAATATTTTTTAAATGACCCCCAAACAAAGAAATCAAGGAGTGTTAAATCTGGTGGCCTTGGAGGCAACCTCACATTACCATTCGTCGAAATTACGTTTTCTCCGAATCTTCGTTGAAGGTAATCAATTACTGTCCTTGAATTATGGGGAGGAGCGCCATCTTGTTGGAAATACATTTCCTGTCATAAATGAAAAGGTAATTTAGCTAAACTGTCCTTAAAAATCATTTTGCAGAAATCCCAAGTATCTGGCACCAGTCATGGGTCCTTCAAATATTATTGGACCAATGATTCTACTACCGATTATTCCAAGCCAAACATTGAAACCGAAGCGCACTTGAAAGTTACCCCTCCCGTAATAAATTTAGATTTTCTTGTGACCAATATTTTGTATTTTGTCGGTTAAATAACTCTAAATTTGTAAACCTAGACTCGTCCGAAAATAAAATCATTCCCAAAAAACCATTGTTTGGCTGCACGATATTCTGCAAAATCCAATTGCAATATTACATCCTACGTTCGTAACCATTTTCGTACAAGTGCTGGTGCAATTGGTATTTAAAAGATTTTTAGTGGTATTTGTGCAAAATTCGGCTTACTGTTTGGTGACTGATTTCCAATTCAAACTCAATTTGCCTTAAAGAAACAGTCTTATCAACTTCTACTCGAGTCAATACATTAATTTCCGTTCCTTCATCAAGGAATGAAATTTTCTTCGAGGTCATTGTTGGGTTCACTTCATAATTGATTTTCAAGATGATTAAAATTTCTCGATGGACATTGTCTATCAAGATATCGTTCGGCATAAAGGTGTTTAGCCGCAACGGCATTTTTTCTACATTCCCCATAAATAATTAATATGTCCACTTTTTCATCTCTTGTATAAATTTGCGGCATTTTGAACACAATTAACAAGAATTTTAAACAATTTTTAGACACAATAAAAACACCGGTAAACCAACAAATGTTTGACAAGCTAAATATTTAATTGTTTTCAAAGCCACCTTAGCTACTTCTTAACATGTAATTAGAACAAAATTGTATTTTCCTATCTTCTTTTAGCTGTAATTTTGTTTGTATTTATCGCACATTTTAATACGACATATGAATAAATTGCTTATTAATAGTACTAATAAATGGTACCACGGTATCAATATGGTTTCATTTGAGAAAATTGAGTTTGGCCTCAAAAATCATTTTGATGAACTTTATTTGCTCATAAATCACGTAATTTAGTATTTTTGACGGGATTTCGATTCTTCTAGCATTACACGGGTCATTTAGAATAAATCGGAACCGTCATGGCACACTTAAATGGAGAACTAAACATTATATTATAAAAAATATTGACGTTTGAAATGTCACTTATTTGGTATCGTTGGATTCAGAAAATTATGCAGAATTCAAAAATGCAATAATATACAAAGTACCTATTCCATTTAAAAATCGAAAGTTAGTGTCACTTCCGGCAAAATCAAAAGTGAAAAAGAAATCACTTGTATGTCAAAAAGTGCCGCTTATTAAGTATACAGAACATCCCAAATATCAATCAATTATCTTCAAAACTAAAGGAGAAAGGGGGGTGTACCATGATCCTGTTACACCCGGTATATGTCTAGTTATTATCAAGGACTTATACATATGTGACACTACTGAAAGTGGCCAGCATTGGGCAACTCTATTTATTTGTAATATAAATTATGTACATAATACTGAATAAAAAAACGACCGAAATTTTCCATCATTTGTTGACTATATCACTATCAGATATTTTAGTTCGAAACACACTTTTTTATTATTATTTAAAAACAAATAATGGCTGTATTTTGCAAATCCAGGTCTTACATCCGGTATCTTATCGGATGATCTGTTATTGTTATGAGGCGTTTTTAAACATATGAACACAAATAACATCCTCTTGTAAATATATACCTAATAGGAATTAACCCAATTAGAAATCAGAAACAGCTTCCGAACAAGCTAACCTGTTGCCACGAAAAGTTTTTTTATGAAATAATCATCGCCACATGTCATCCATCCAGTCATCTCACTCAGGTAATAGGCGTGTATCCGCGGTGGCGCGGGCCGCAGGTATTAAATAATCACCCAGGTAATAAATTACCCATTACCTGCCACCCAACCATGCCACGGTTGACACACTTTTTTATGTTTTGTAACGCCTCGCGTACAGGTAGAATTCATTTTTGACCTAACTGTTCACGTACTTGGTGACTTTTGTTGATTGTACCTGAGTTTTTCAATGGAATAAAGGACTATAATACATTTAGCATCTTGGTTTTATATGTAAAATGAATAAAAATAATATTACGATATCGAAATGAATTTTTGAACATTAGATTTTTCTTGAAAAGTGATCTCGATAATATGCAGTCAGCTTTTGCAAGCGAATAGGTGAAACCTCAATTTCTCTCAAATCTGCAATACCTTTTATACCGATAGAGATGTTAACCAGTGGCGGTTCGTGGGTCAAGAGATAGGGAGGTCAATTAGAAAAGTTTACTGTATTACCTACCTTTTAAAGTGATTTAAATTCCAAGTCGATCCTCCGGTCTTTTTGAGATGCAAAGTTGTCAATTACTTTTTCATTAAAGTCTTTTATCTTCTTTATTAATGCGCTTTCTATGGTTAGCATAGCTAAAGAAGATAACCTTTTCTGACCCATGGTATTTCTTAAAAATGTCTTTATTCTTTTTAAGGTGGAAAAACAACGTTCACTTTCGACGGTAGTCGTAGGGAGAGTACACAAGATTTTTAACAGTTTGACAATTTCAGAAAAAGTATTGCACACATTATTAATAAAAAGCTGTAACAAAGCAACTGCACCTTCACTACTGGAAAAATCTTGGCTATATAATACTTCTAATTCAGTTTTAAGTTTCAAATGATTTATGACTGGATACTCCGTTTTAACTAATTTAAACATATCTTGAGGAAAGCTTTTTTTATAATCTTTAAATCGATCTGCGTGAAATAACTGAGGCACTGCTAAATGATTACTGAAGCCAAACCTGTTTTTGATCTCAGATGTAATTATATCACAAACTTCTAATGAAATTCTCCTTTTTGATTCTTCCGTTTTACATCTCTGGGCAGACTGCATGGATGTCTCCTCCAAATAGTTATTCACAATTTTATTTCTGATGTCTTTAATTTTACTATTAAAAACGCCAATACACTTATTTACTGTTATGACATCGATATTACATTTTTGTAATTGATTGAACAATATATCACAATGAGGCATAACTAAATGAAAAAAATTTAACCAGTAAAGAAAATGTTCATTTTGTAAGTAGTTTTTTAAACCAATAGCTTGGTTTAGAGTGTTGTTTTCTGATTCATTATCAATGATTTTTTCTAAACAATCTAATAATTCTGTTCGATAGGTATAAACAGTCTCTATGCACTTTGTATTAAAATTTCATCGTGTTGGAGCCGCTTTAGGTAATCTCACCTTAACAACATTATCTAAGACGGCTGTTCTTTTTAGTGATTTTCCAAAGAATGAAGAAAAGCTATGTAAATTAGCAAAAAAAAATTTTATGCTTTTATCCTGACTTGATGCTTTTGTAAAATTAAATTTAATTGATGAACGTAACAATGAATTAAAAATACCTATTAACTTCTTTTTTCTTATCAAGAGATGTTTGCTTTATCGGCATATTAGGTTTTGGACGGCCACCACCTTTGAATTTCACTCGGTCTTCATAACCCAACTTATGTCCATCTTTCAGTTTTAATATATTTTGTACAACACTCATATTTAATAGTAGTAAACACCAAAAACACTGTTTTACTTAATTTCACGACAAGTAGAGATTTACTAATAAAATATTAAAAACAACGCGACAGAATTTACCGACCAACGCGTACCTAGTCAGCATTAAGACTGGCACTAGTGAACTTCGTGCGTTATCGTTTCCGTAAAATGTGTCAGGGACATTGTCCCCACCAGTGTTTTCTGTCTCTTTTGCTTTCTGACGATTCGCGCATAAGTCTATTTCACTTTAATTCGTTATAAATTCGGTCCCTAACTAGCTTTGAGGACAAGTTGTGGATTCACCCAAGAAATTCTATAAATGAATAATGTAATGAATATGAATGTAGAGGTTCGGTGCTCGGAGGGGATACGAAATCCTGTGATCTAGATATTTGAATAGTATTGTGCATAAAATGAACTAGAAACTTTAATAGATTTTTTAACAATATTAAAAATATATATATTATATATTTTTAAACTTCAGAAAATGAATAGCTCCAATTTTTTATTTGAATGTGGGAGGTCATTGACCAAATGACCCTATAGAAGAACCGCCAGTGATGTTAACTGAACAGAAGAGTAAGCATAAAGTCATGTTTTCGGAAAGATAGTGACATATTATTCTTAATGCAAAAAGGTTCCAATCTAAAGTTTGACCCCTAAACTTGTTTTTCCATAAAAAGCCTGGTAAAAACATCAATAGAAAGGGTCTTTACGTACTGCGATTCGAATGAATTTTTAAAGTTACAACAAAATTCTTTATGAGAAATTTATGGAGAATCAAAACATTAAAACATAAACAGTTGAAAACCTAATTAAAAATATATGAATCAAACTTGTATTTTTAAATTAAACACGCCGTATATTTTTGCAAATATTTTTTGGATAAGTCCTTTTCTCTGATTCCAAATATAGATACACAAGGTATGTGTATTACTATTAATTATGAAGATTTATTTTGCAGTTATGTAGACGTACTTCAACGACACAACCACCAAATATTGATTTTTATTATACACTACCGCTAATTTAGGACAGCTCAAAGAGCATATTGGCAATTTTTTAAATTTAACGTCCTGTATATTATTTTATTTTTGGCACGTTAATTCTCTATAATTTTTCTGAATAATATCCTATACCGAAGATCGATATTTCCAGAGACATTTTTACTTTTTCATAAAAAAACCGTCTAATTTTTTTATTTCTGATCTAGTAGCTATGATTTTAACATAAAGTGAAAATAATTGAGAGTAGTATCAAATTTTTTTCTGGTGCGTTTTTAATAGTTTATTTAAATCACTTTTGAGTCTATCCTTAAAACTTATAAATTACTTTCCAGTAAGTCTGTATATTTCTGTAGACGATTTTCGAATAAATAATCTACTGGTTGAAATATCTTCAAGAATATTCTGAAAAACTTGCTTTATTCCGTCTTTCATATTTTCTTTTTCAGTTTAAGAGTTTTGTATAAATCAAAAAGAAGTCCAGTTTAGTCAAATCAGGGCTTCTAGCAGGCCAATTATGGGGTCCTCCTCTTGCTCTCCAACCATTTAAAAACGCGTAGTTTAAATGTTCGTGAATAGGTGCAGTGTGGTGCACAGGTAGGTACTACATTGTCTCCCTAATATCCCATGGGACATCCTCGAGCAATTCTTCCAAGTTGTCTTGCAAAAATTCCAAATAAATTTGACCACCAAAAAAATGTGGTCCTCCCCAAACATTCAACGACCATCTTGTTTAGCTATTTGTTCGTGAGATGTATGTAAGTATTGATTGTGTCGTAATGAAAGTTATGACCATTAACATGTCCATTTTTATGAAAGACTGTCAAAAAATTGTTTGTTATCTTATTTTTTGTTGTGCCTATTGACAAAATTGTATTCGGTTTTCATAATCCCTATCAATCAGTTCCTGCATTAGTTGAACGTAGTAGAGATGAAATTTGTTTATATGTAGAGTTCGATGGACTGAAGATCGGCTAATATCGTTTTCTCTTGCCAATTCTCTTATACTGCTCAAAAGCATGACTTTAGTTTTCTTAATTTACTGTATTTTTTTGTTCGTTCCTTTTTTCTCATATTCCACTTTCCTTGTATTGTCAAATCGTTCCATGATTTTTTAGAGGATATCTCTTCCATCTCTTCTCATAAATTCGAGTTGATAACAAAAAATTTGTATCACTCGCACCCAGAATAAGAACCATATCGACTATTTCTTCTCTTGGAAGATTCATTCTAGAAAAGTGCGAATTTCAAACTAGTTTATAACTTCAAATAAGCGTGAATACTGAAATACTTTGTCACAATTGTTAATACTCAAACCTCAATAAGTAACTTTCAATAATTATTCTCACTTTATGTCAAAATCAGAAATAAAAAAGTATAATAATTTAACGGTTTTTAATGAAAAAGTAAAAATATCTCTGGAAATATCGATTATTATTCACAAAAATTGTAGAGAATTATCGTACCAATTCAAAAATACAATAATATTTGAAAAAAAAAAAGAAAAATTCACTTTGAAATGTCTTAAATTAGAGCTAGTGTAAAAGACACTCTGTAATAATCAATACATGGTGGTTATACGTTATAGTACATCTCTTGTCTGCATAGCTGCAAAATAAATCTCCTTAATTAATAGCAATACACACACAGCAAATAATAATTTTCCAAAGCCTTCTAATTTATTATTAGAGTTGGCAAAAGTGCACCGCAGGACATAGCCGTACGCACCATAATAAATATAAGAAAAGAAATTAACTAATAATAAAAGCAATAAACTGTTACAATTTATAACAACTTACCTTCTTAACTAGCTGGGTTACTACAAACTGGAAAATATCTGTAAAACTTTGCAGCATCATATATGTTTCTACGGTTGTCTCCCAGAATAATGTTCGATATGGTGAAAAAATATGTTTATATTTTGAGAACGACCGTTCGACATCTATTGATGTAATACAGGCATACTTAAAATAGTCTTTGAACTCACTTAACGGATCTGCAGATGCACCATCAGTACCATCACAAATTTGTCTTAATCTGGTAAAACCGGTGTGTTGCTTTAACACACGTGGGAACTGTTCTCCAACAAGTTCATTTCTTGCCTCACCTATAGAGTGTAACAGTCAATTTACTTCGTCCACTATTTGCAGTGACTCAGCTAACGATAACGCACTGTTCTTTAAGTTTTGTATGGAGTCATGTAATCCTTTATAGTTCTTGTGAATAGTTATTAAAGCTGTTTCAACAGAAACATCCTCGAATTTTGTCTGGTTTTCCTTAATTGCAGCAGCCTCGTCTGGATTGACTTGTAGTATCACAGCTTTTATTTGTTGTAAATATTCAGCATAATAAAAAGCTGCCTTTAACCATATTCCCCAACGTGTAAGAATCGGCTGTGGTGGATCGGGAATACCGGGACACTTACTATGAAATGCGCGCAGATGTTTAGGAGATTTCAGAAACACTTTTTTTGTACTTGCTGTTAATGCATCTCTGGAAAACCTTGTCGAATAGTTTCTGCCACAAGGTGTAAAGCATGCCCTTTACACGTAACATGAACCAACCTACAACCGTTTTCTTGAAGAGAACGGCCTACCAAACGCATTGTCGCGGCACCATCGGTCACAAACATCAACACTTAACTTTTTGACAGATAAAATTTTTCTAACGTCTCCAGCACCACTCGCTTAATTGTTTGGCCAGTACACTCAATTAGACTTTTGCTAGCTAGTAGCAGTGGTAATGTCGGTTTAAGACGGTCCAGTACACGTACTATAACATTTAAAATAGATTTTTTTTACAACCTGTCATTTGGTCAACACAAAAGTATTTTTTTTGTACACATTTGATTTGATCTTATTTACAATGTCTTCGCTTACAGTTGGTCCATAGTTACGCAACGTTGTGCGACTTGGTAACGTCACCTTGGAATGGTATTTATTGCAGAGCTCCTGAAAGAGTATGTGCAGCGGAACATCACAGACAATCAGCATTAAGAGTAAATCGAACATAAACTGCGTTGTTGAAGGCCCGCCATTTTTTGTTTAGTTTTATGTTGCACAAAATTTACATGACGTTTACAATCACGTTTGTCCCAGCACATCAGGTCTGTCACGCACACCTTACAAATTATTATAGCACCATTGTAGAATAAATCCGGGAATTCACTGATAAATTTATTCACTTTATCAGCGTATGGCCGTTTTTTACCTTTGGGCATGTCTGACATACTTTATTATTAAATTAATATCAAGAATAAAATACAACAAATAAAATTATCAACAATATAACGGAGAGGAATAAATTACGTTGTACACACCGCGAGGCATAACAATAGACTAAAATCAAATGTTAGTCTTTGCTAAAATAGTAAACGCGCTTACGTATTTGGGTATTTATCTACCTGACACCGTCCGTGACTTTCTGACCGATTGTCCAACTCTATTTATGATTGATATTGGACTTTGACGCACTATTCGGGCACCCTGGAAACGCCAGATAACTCTTGTATATGTATTCCGTTTGGAAATATTGTATCTAAAAAACAAAGTTAGCATATAGGTACTTTTATGTAAACAGTGATATATTGTCGATCCAACTTTCTAATCTTCATGATTTACTGTCAATAAATTCAATCTAGATTCTTTTTAACACGCTTTTATTAGCTTCACTTGTATGTTTGTTTGTTTTTTCAAACAATATTCCAGATTCATGACAAATAACCGCAATTCAATTCAATTCAACTGTTTTCAAGGTGTTAAATTCACATACATATTTTTTGTGTTTTTTGTCATTCTACAAATTCACATGATTTTGAAGATCCTTTATATACTTATTTAAGGGCGTTATGATATGCAAAAAATCGATGCCAATCACTACTCACCAATAGACATGATTATAAGTCGTGTTCATAAAAAGCGGAACATTAGAAATACAATATCACAAGAAAAAAGAAACAAAATAACCTCAATGGTACTGACTGACTTGTCAATAAGTTAAGGGTGTATAATAGGAAATTGGGGAGTGAAAGTATCGAGAATAAAACAGAATTAAATCTTTACAACAGGCTGTAATTTTATATAGACTTTAGCGGAATTTACAATTTTTTAAAAATCATAATTTGACGGCTTATATTACAATAGTTTCATTAAGCAGAGAGTAGGGTGTCAAAACAGAAAAAAATAAGTATACTTAGGTACAATATACCATTTTTAGCACAAAAAACGTCTATCATTCAAAAGTTTTGTATCATTGTCCCACAGTCAGTATCTATTACTAATAAAACAGTGGTAACAAGACGTATAAAAATGTTATTTGATTTGTCTGAGGTAACAAGCAAATTATTGTGGGTAAATATTTCGGTTAAAATTCGTTATAAGTTTCTTAGATTTAGGGCCAGTATATCCTGGTAAAGTTACCAAACAGATAAGTTTCAGAATCAAACTGTTAAACCAGTAAAATAATAGTTACTATTTATCTATTTTTGCAGAACAGTTATTCCATATGAGAATATACTTCGCTGTGAACAGTTTTTTGTAAAACTAGAGATGTAATAATTAATATAAATATGTTTGGTAACTAACATCCACTCTACCAGAAGATGGATATATCGGGCCTTAGAGCCACATTTTCATTAAGAAGAATAGCTGGGAAAAAACTTTTAATAGTATGTAGGTATCTTAGTACTTTCCCAAAGTTTTAAGACACTCATATTCTAGATACATAGGGTCCAAAGCAGATAAAGGATGTTCAAAGCTCAGATTAATTATTAATCTGAGGTTCAAAGTATCCTAAATATACAGTGTATCTCAGCCTAGCCTCGTTCATTATCTTGGCTCTTATAAAATAAATAGAAAAATAAGAAACGAAAAACAGGGTGGTAGTGAGTACAAAGTTTTATAGTTTAAAACCATTTTGAAATATTCAGTGTTATCAATTTAGGGTTGACGACATAAACTTACGTTTTTTTTTTTTTAATAGAACACTCGGAGTATTATTTGAATTATATTTGAATTCTCCTTTTAAAGACGATTGAAATGATAGGTGCCATGATGCCGTAGTGCCGCCCATTTAGAATCATTTCCAAAATATGGTATATTGCTTAGGTCTGAATTAAGTTCTGACTCAGCTTGTAATGCATAAGTTTTTGTAAAAGATACACAGATATTTGTATCATCAGTATACTGATGACTGTGACAGTACTGTAACTGACGACATATGTCTGAGGTGTAAATAATAAAAAGAAGAGGCCCTATTATTGAACCTTGTGGTACTCCTGACATAATTGACGAAGATGATGACACTGTATTGTCTACAAGTATACTCTATGTACGATTACTTAGATAATTTTTTATAAGATTCAAAGCAGAAGTATGGAATACATAATATTTGAATTTTGCACAAAGAAGATCATGATTAATAGTGTCAAATGTGTTACTGTAGTCGAGTAATACCAAAGCAGTTGTCTTCGTATCATCCACATCTCGAACTATTTCATCTGTTACTTTTAAAAGAGCTGTAACTGTACTGAAGTCATGTCTAAATCCTAATTTTTGCGACGATATAATATTATTTGCATTGAAAAAAGTATTCATTTGATCGTGTATAATACGTTCAAGTGTTTTACATAAAGTCGACAGTATGCTTATTGGGCGCAGATCAGAGTAGGAAACCGGATTAGATATTTTGGGTACCGAAATAATTAAAGCTTGTTTCCAGTCAGCAGGAAATATATCAGTTTCTGAAATAGTGTTAAGTATATGTGTAAGATGATCAGTAATGTATGGAATACAGTATTTTATAATAGTAATGCTAATAGTATCAGTTTCCTTGGCATTTGATTTGATATTAGTAATAATTTTCTCTACTTGAAAATTATTTGTTTTAGCAAATTTAAATGGTTCACAATTGCTGAATTGATTATTTTTAAAATAATTTAAACGTTTACAACATACAGGTGGAGCATTTGCTGCAACATGTATAAAACTGTTATTTATATCATCAGGATGTTTTAAGTTACCAGGAAGATTGATTTTCTATTCATTTTTTACATGTAAGGTTTCTAAAGCTTTCCAAGTTTCATGACTATCTCGCTTACAGCAAAATTCAAGGTACGCTTTTTTTTCTCGTTTAATTAGTGACATAATTTCTCATATTTTTATATTCAACCCAGTGATTATCATTATTTGTTTTTTTATATTTTGACAGTAATTTTTATCTTTTTTTAATCATAATTTTGATTACATCTGTAGGCTGTGGTGCCTTGGGTTTACTAACTTTTATAGTTTTTATAGATGCATATATATTACATAAATTTATAATATTGTTAGTTAAAGAAGAAAGCTTTTCATTAATATCACAGAGACTATAAATGTGATCCCAATTTACCAATTGCAAATCGATTAAAAACGTTTCTAAATAAAAAAATTTAACATCCCTAAATTTAAATAATTTGAATAATTTAGATTTATTATTGTTCTTATTATTGCTATAATTATTCTGCATGATTTGTGGCAAACTATATTATGTAATTTTATACTTTATATAACTCGGTTAAGTAGAACAGGGTGATCTGGACTTCGCCAAGTATAAAAATAAAGGCCTTATTATTATTATTATTTTCCCAGCTCTCCCGTGGCCTCCGACGCCTAACGAGAGTCGCGCCGGCGCATTAACTACAGTCACTCCCCACATCCCGCAGGGTTAGTGACTGTAGATACCAGAATCGTGTGCCCTTAGCAGACGGAGATAACCCAGAATGACCGCCTTCTGCATTTGGCCTGGCAGCCACTCGGCTGATTTTTGGCAGGCCGGTATGGTCCTCAGTTCCGAGAGCAGCGTAGGCTTTATTCCTTCGAGTACACCGATTATAAGGACGACCATTTTTACCGAGTAGCCTGGGTACAGCACTTGGAGCTCGTACCGGAGATCGCGATATTTGGTCTGTTTCTCCTCCTCCTTCAAGGTGATGTTTTTCTCCGCAGGTGCCGAGAACTCGATGACATACATCACCTTGAGTTGATGGTCGAGGAGGACTATGTCAGGCCAAAAATATGTGTACTTTGCGAGCTCCATGTGACGTAATGGAACACAGCATTCTGAGATCTAGTTTGTGCCAAAAATTGTCAAAAAAAATCTGTAGTTTACGTAACTGTTCGCAGATCTAACAAAATCGACCATTTTATATCGGGTAAGTCAGGGAGAGGATCAGAATAAAACGTAATAATAACACACCTTTTAAACTGAAAATATTATAAATATTTGGATTTAGGACGACGGAATCTTCAGTTCATAATATCTTTTATGGTTTCCGAAAACGCTGTTATTGAATGAAAATAATTTTGTGAGTTTTGTATGTATGTATATTATTTTCTTACTCTTGGATTAGGATCGTTTGATTCGATTAACTCCTTTAGTTGGCCCAAGGTTTCTGAGATCTGTAGGTTAAGAAATAGATACAGATAAAAATGTCAGCATCTTGCAAACTTGATGTTATTGATCTTGTTAATGAAACCATTCAAGTTAATGTCTGAGTATTGGGTTGGTCAATGGATAAATGTTCTTCCCGTCATTTGGTAAGTGAAATACGTGTGATTCTAATTGCTGACTCTTGACGCAGTAACACACTCAAAGCAAAATATAATTAGTGTATACAGGGCGTTCTTTGTGTAACAGCACAATTGTCATAGTGACGTTACTACGATTTTTTTATGTAGTAATAAATGTATGGTCTGCGGAACCTATATTGTGACGGGACGTGCGGAGCAAGACCGCCATGTGGGCGGCGAATGTGTAATACATGACATCTTCCGTTTTTTACACCGATTACATTAAAGCGAGAACGATGATTGTTGTTGCTGGCACGCGGCCGAGACGGAGTTTAGCTTACATACTGGGATACTTCAGAGCCGCATTTAATTTTATTACCGAATCATTCTAGCAGTGTTGATATATTGTAATATAATATACAAGATAAATAATAATTATTTAATATCTGTTTATTTGCTGGCGTGTTTTTGAAAATATTTTAAGGTTATCGTATTGAAGTGAGTTGTGTAATAATAATTATTTATCTGTTTATTTGCTGGTGTGTTTTTGAAAATAAGGTATTTGATGTAAAAATGTTTCGATCGTGGGAGGCCTCTACGTTTACATCTTATTGTGTTTGTGAAAATGAAAGTGATAGTGATTACAGTGATAAAGAAAATCAAAGTTCATTAGTGTTTTCAGTAAGAAAAATTCGGTTACATTTGAACGAGCAAGCGAAACAAATTTGCTTAATGTTTACAATAATCTTTTGAAGCGACGAGTGGGCGGGAAATTTGTATGATTTGTATGTGCTAGGTGAAACAGCATCTCTGAATTTATTTTTAGTTCATTTATTGAGAAAAATATTTGTTTCTGTTACTATTTTGAGAGTATATTTTTTGTTTTTATTTTGTTTTTAAAGCTTTCTTGTTACTTTTTAAATAATCTCTTTATTCTATACTGATATTCCATACCCATCTTTTCTTGGCAAGAAATGCTCATACTTCCTTACGGTTCTTGCTGGGCAGTAACAATTTATATTAAGCAAACTTGAATACTGTAACTGGTGTATGTGTAGTCAATACGGTAAATTCAATACTTCTATTTCAAGTTAATACTTTTTTTGTACAATTGTTAAATTGTTGCTAGTTAAACTGAGCACAAGAACCTACATTGAAAAAGTAAACGAGCGAACAATATAGTTAAATCCAGCTCTGCGTTTCGTAGCGTCTTACCCCGGACGTCCCGTGACATTATAGGTTTCGCTGACTATAATACGACTTATTAGATTTATGGGTCTGTAGAAAGTCTATTGATTTATTAGTGTAACTGTATCCCACCCAAAAGTAAGGTTTTCATTTTAAAGCTTCTGTAAATTGTCTTGTATGTATAAGTAATATCATTAAAACGCCGATCGATATCCTTTAAAGTAAAAATGTAACACAAAAATGACTTTTCGCTCATTCCATAATCATAACCGCGCATATTAGACGACGTTTTCTCGGCAGCGTATGAATTATAGAAAGCTTTTTTCTTAATCAGAAGATAAATTTATGTTTATGTCCTTCACCCCGACAACTTCCATTGTTTTGCGCCCTATCTTCCAACCACCGACTTAAAATATAAATCTTCACCCTCACCACACTAATTAAAAATGCTAAATTGTGCGTGAGATGCCATCCTAGCCTCTTTGCGTCTCTCTGTTATCCTTCGTGTTTATTCTTTTCTTATAAAATTCGCGGTGTAGTCGGTGAACAAATTGCATTTGGCTCAGTCTTAATGGCAACGGATTAAAATCCATGGAATAATTTCATGCGAGCAAAAATGAGGTACAGTTAAAAAGGAACATGTACGTGGTAGTTGGTTTAGAGCTATTCGATTAATCTTAAATCCTAAATTTTTATATCGTCCGGTTTTCTTTATTGGACATTTTTTATTTATTTCATTTGTACTTAAAATTCTTGCCAAAGGCTCGGTGCACACAAGCGAAAATAACTCGGAACAGCAGCCGCACACTTGTAGTTGTGTATAAACTATTACATTTAAACACGAATACCATTGCAACCTCTGCAGCAAGTGTGTTGTCACCCGCGCGGCTGCCGTTCCATCTTGTTTTTGCTCGTGTGCACCGAGCCTTAGATCTGACTCCATTCCTTTGTGGACTTTTCGATTTTTCCTACAAATAAGGTATCTTCCTATTCAGCTGGAAGGTTGGTAGTGTGCAACCTATCTGCAAAATACTTTGTAAAGTATTGGACAGCCCATATATTGTACACTCCTTAGAAATCCAGTAAGAGTGGTTAAACAAAAATTACCCGGAGTGCTGAACAGGTTTGATAGTAAACGCTAATTTTGCCGAATTGAATCTTGGTTTGGGACCAGGAGGTCAGGCAAATGCCACAAATTCGTTAATTCAACGATGTCAAGAATGTGCTGAGAACGGTGGATTGCACTTTGAGCATCTTCTTGAATCTTCTTGTGTCTTTTTTTGTTAATTTACAACAAAATGTTTTTAGAACCATCAGTAATTCTCATGTTATTTATAAACGTATTTCCATGGCTAACTCAAAATGATTTCTGCCCGTTTTTGCGAGCTTTTTGAAAAAAAAAAACTAATATTACCGAAAACATGACCTTAGACTAAGATCTGTAAGAGCGCGTCTTATTCCAAATTGCTTGAGGATTTTGAAAAATGAAATAAAATTTAAAAAATTCAGAGGCGTACTTTTCTCTTGAAATAATTCCAATGTAACCTCATTGCACGTCACTGGTGTGTCAAATTTAGATAAACATAACTTCAAGAAACAACCATATCCATTGAAAGTATGCATACAAAATTTTGTTTGATTTGCTATTTTTCTTAGAAGATATGATGAAAAAAATTATGTAATTTTGTAAACTTTAACATCCTGTATCTTTCTTAGGAAGCGAATGAGCGGCACATGCTTTTCCGAATGATAATAACAAGGAGAATACTCTACCAAAATATTCAAGACTAGAACTGACGTTAATGAACAGCATCCATTAACGTCAATGCACTTCTGAACTCGCATAGCTGTTTTTCGAAGAACGTTCTCCAATTGCTGGGTCGTTATGCTATTAACTGCGCGTCTTATTCGTAGCTCCAGGTCTTCACAGGTTGTAACGGCGGTTGCGTAGACAATATTTTTTAATTGACCCCAAACAAAGATATCAAGGGGTGTTAAATCAGATTACCTTGGAGGCCACCACACAGGACCATTCGTCGAAATTACGTTTTCTCCGAATCTCCGTTGAAGGTAATCAATTACTATCCTTGAATTATGGGGAGGAGCGCCGTCTTGTTGGAAATACATTCTCTGTCGTAAATGGAAAGGTAATTCAGCTAAACTGTCCTCAATTTCATTTTGCAGAAATCCCAAGTATCTGACACCAGTCAGGGTCCTTCAAATATTATTGGACCAATGATTCTACTACCGATTATTCCAAGCCAAACATTGAAACCGAACCGCACTTGAAAGTTACCCTCCCCTAATAAATTTTGATTTTCTTGTGACCAATATTTTGCATTTTGTCGATTAAATAATCCCAAATTTGTAAACCTAGACTCGTCCGAAAATAAAATCATTCCCAAATAATCATTGTTTGGCTGCACGTTATTCTGCAAAATCCAATTGCAATATTCCATCCTACGTTCGTAATTATTTTCGTACAAGTGCTGGTGCAATTGGTATTTAAAAGATTTATAGTGGTATTTGTGCAAAATTCTGCTTACTGTTTGGTGACTGATTTCCAATTCAAACCCAATTTGCCTTAAAGAAACAGTCTTATCAACTTCTATTCGAGCCAAAACATTAATTTCCGTTCCTTCGTCAAGAACGAAATTTTCTTCGGGATCATTGTTGGGCTCACTTCGGAATTGATTTTCAAGACAATTAAAATAATTTCTCGTTGGACATTGTTTATTAGGATATCGTTCGGCATAAAGGTGTCTAGACGCAACGGCATTTTTTCTACATTCGCCATAAATAATTAACATGTCCACTTTTTCATCTCTTGTATAAATTTGCGGCATTTTGAACACAATTAACAAGAATTTTAACAATTTTTAAAGACACAATAAAAACACCGGTAAACCAAGAGATGTTTGACAAGCTAAATATTTCATTGTTTTCAAAGCCACCTTAGTTAGTTACTTCTTAACATTTAATTAGAACAAAATTGTATTTTCTTATTTTCTCTTAGCTGTAATTTTGTTTGTATTTATCGCACATTTTAATACGACATATGAATAAGTTCCTTATTAATAGTACTAATAAATGGTATCACGGTACCAATATGGTTCCATTTGAAAAAATTGAGTTTGGTCCCAAAAATCATTTTGATGAACTTTATTTGCTCATAAATCACGTAATTTAGTATTTTTGATGGGATTTCGATTTTTCTAGCATTACACGGGTCATTTAGAATAAATCGGAACCGTCATGACACACTTAAATGGAAAACTAAAAATTATATTATAAAAAATATTGACGTTTGAAATGTCACTTACTTGGTATCGTTGGATTCATAAAATTATGCAGAATTCAGAAATGCAATAATATACAGGATGTTCTATTTAAAAATCGAAAGTTAGTGTCACTTCCTGCGAAACCGGAAGTGAAAAAAAATCACTTGTGTGTCAAAAAGTGGCGCTATTATGTATATAGTATATCCCAAATTTCAATCGTCTTGAAAACTAAAGGAGAAAAGGGATGTGTACTATGATCCTGTTACACCCGGTATAATGTAATTCGAAGTTACAACTAATTACAAGAAACAAATAGTTTTTTAGAATTATATTGTAATGTTATGGAATTATGTGAAATTATAGGAATTACTTTAAAATAATTCGGAATTGTAATAATTACTTTAATTAATTACCTTTCTAATTCCAATATTGGAAATCAATGTACATCTTATGGGGAGAGGGTGGTTGATCTCTCGCCAAGGCATTAGTAATCATGGAATCATCATTGCTGAGCCTCGACTTGGGACACCTATATAGAAAATACCTCTTTTTTTTTTATGACGATTATAATAATAAAATAAAAAAGCAGTTGCTTACTGAAAGTAAGAGAATGCCACGTGTAAATTTGGACAATGTATATCATGAATGTTTTTCAACCTTCATAAAAATATACTCGTTACACGAATAACTCATTTCAAGAGGAAGATAGTCCTATATAAGGTAATAAACCCGCCCTATTAATACCTCATAAATCAACACATACAACCGTAATTTCACTTAAAAAGCCCAAAAAAGATATTTATTATCCTTAGGTTGTAAGTAAAATTAATCTGCAAACCACGAGAGAGCGCGCGGGCACGAGCACTCGATCCCCCGTTTTAAAACACAGAATTGCTTTTCACTCATCTCTTTTCTAAAGCTGTCACCAGAAACTTACCATAATTAATTTACAACCCCTCGTTCAGGCCTTCAAATGCAACCCTCAATCCCTCTGTAAAGTAATCTTTTCTTGAAACGCAGAAAAACACCTAAAAAGTGGAAACTATGTATGTACGTACAGCCCCCTATAAGGGTTTTTTTGTAAAAAATAGCATGTGCCACATGCCCTCACCTGCCTGGGGTACGCGCTCCATATACGATGTCGAATCATGCATTTGTGTAACAACGGTATTTTCTGAAGAACAAGGTAAATAAAAGAGCTCGAGCCGAGGTGCAAATATTACAGGATTTTAATACGGATGTGTCAACGCATTAAAATATCAATTTATTCGTAACGAAATACGCATAGGCTGTCATATAATATTTTGGATTAATGTTTTGGTAATGCGATACAGCTCTAAAATGGGAGGGATCTCTAATTATTTAAAAAAATATATTGACCCAAGTAGTAGGGAACTGTCCAGCCGGCGAAAGAAGGCGCGGCAAGGGAGAGTATTGCCGATAAGTCGCCAGTTTTCTGCAAAACCATGTACTAGGAATATATCTCTCCATGCACTAATTTATTTATCTCATTTACGCTTAATTGTCAATGGAATACAGAAATCACATTCCATCCGCGGGTCTTCTTTCCCCAACCAGATAGTATACGTGAAGAAATATTTAGGTGGTGTATCCGAAAAATATTTGATTTTAATATCAACCAATTTTCCACAGAAAAATATTATGTTGTTTTATTTTTTAATAAGCACAGAGTAAAGAAAAAGCGTAGTAAACAATAACCAGTATCTTATCTCTCTGGCGGTCCCTTTGATGCTTCTCTCGACTCTTGGTGACCTCGGCCATAGGAAAACAATACCTCGACCGCGTGCTGTGGCGAAGTTTTGATTTTTCCATGCCCATACCGGGGATAACACGCTATTTTAAAATATTTTTTAGTTTTATATAGTTTTTCAGTCTATACGTATTATAGGATGTTTACAGGGTGTTCTAAAATAAATGGCAGCCTAAATAGGTATTTTACTATTGAACAAACAATCGTAATGGAGTAACATAAATATATGCGACATCGAGGTAACATCTATTGAGTTCAATTAGCATTGTTTTTTAAATTACAATTTTTATTATTATTTCATTGGTAACTTATTGTAGACTTATAGACTTAATTTAACGTTTGTTATCTTTAATTTTTCCAAATAATTAACTTATTTTTTCGATACGTCTTAAAATTTCTATTAATAAATTTGTTTTGTATAAAAACATTTTCCTTAAATCAGTTCATATATGAAAAAGCGGAATTATTTTTGTAGAGGTATGTAGTTACCTATCGATTACCCATCCTGTATTGCAATATTTAAATATAAATAACTCCAAAACGATAACTTATATTGACATTTAGTAAGAGGAAAGTTTTTAATGCAGTTTTTAACACTGGCGTTTCTTTCCGCTATAAATGTGTAAAAAAATAAGACAAAAAGTTATGGCGAAAATTCACCCACACCCCCTTTGTAATTACCCTAACAAATCATGATATTTAGATAAAAATTTACCAAAATATGTAACAATATGAAATTAATAAATGATTCAGATTTCATTTTTGCAACTTAAAACGTTTCGAGGCAAATAACTATGTTTTACTTACTCCCTTTAAGGGATTATAGCTCCATTATGAACTGACTTAAAGCAATTGTTTGTATACAAAACACAACTTATTTTTTATAGATTATCACCCCCTTGAAAGAAGGTACTTAATTATGGGATATCCTGTAAATACTTTAACTTTATTTGACCCTTTCACCCTGTAAATGGGCCGCAAATAATAGAACCCCAAGATACGTTGTGTTAAAAATAATCGCCTGAATATGGATTTACAAAATGAAACGACCAAACTTTTCATAAAATGACTAATTTGTAATTCGTCTACAACATACATACATTTTAAAATTTTTTCTATATCTTTAAAAATTATTCAAAATAGATGCAGAAGAGCATTCCTATAATTGTAAATACAAAACTAAAGATTTTATTTTTTTATTCTATTTCCTATTTTATTTATACCATCAATTTATAATCCTAAAATTACTTCATCAATGGTTCTTGTTTTTGCAAGACAATACCTTAACTCCTATACTCTAAAATATGTTTTATGTTTGCATAATATAATAGTTTTTCACTTACCTTTCGTCTTCACGAGGAAATGAATAAAACTTTTCATTACTACAATAATGTGTAACATAGTGAATAAACTAAGAATATTACTCCCTAAATTGAAATGCCTTAAAGAATTCTTAGGATTATCTCAACTTAATATGATGTACTATTCCTTGATAGAGTCTCAGCTGTCATATGGCATCATTGGCTGGGGAGGGGTTAGTAACAACTACTTAAAAAAATTAGAAATAATTCAAAAGTCGTTCCTCAAAATCATGTATAATAAAAACATTACTTACCCAACCAATTATCTTTTCAACCTATCAAAAAAATTGGACATTAGGCAGCTGTTCTATCAAAAAATCTTAGTAAATCTTTTTAAAAATAAACACGAAATAAAATATAATGAGCACGTCTATAACACTCACAATAAATTAACAACAAAAACATAAGCTAATAAAACGATTGTACAAAGAAACTATATTTACATTGGCCCAAAAATTTATGATTTACTCCCACCCTTAATAAAAACCATAACTTCTTTAAAAAGATATAAACATCGAATTAAATTATGGCTACATAACACTTCTAGACTATTATTGCACAAATTATTGATTTAAAAAATACTTACCAATGCTAACTTACTTTCTACGGCAATTTGTTTTCATCTTAATCTTAATCTAAGAGTTGGATGTGTAGTTCCTACTGTTACCTTGAAAGCGGCAACCTCTAGCCCAGGTGGACTAAACTACTGTTATTAAATATGATTTGAAGGAAACAACTACTCAGCGGGCAAATACCCGGACCTGCATTGGATTACACCTTCAAATCATGATAGATCGATAGCCAATATCATTTGTCAATTGCTAACCAGACATAGATCGGTTCCGAACTTATTTGTTCTCCTCAGTATGCCATAGGTTATGGAACAGACAAATGATAGTGGCCAACCTGCTAGTCATATACTAACTAAGGTAAATTGAGTAGTGGTGAGAAGTATGAAACTTCTCGTATGGTCTAAATGCTACTATCTCGGTACTTGCTTCGCAAGTCGCTATCCGCTACAGAGACATCTATGATGTCGGTCGGATAGTAGTATTTAGACCATACAAGAAGTTTCATACTTCTCACCACTACTCAATTTACCTTAGTTAGTATATGACTAGCAGGTTGGCCACTATCATTTGTCTGTTCCATAACCTATGGCATACTGAGGAGAACAAATAAGTTCGAAACCGGTCTATGCCTGGTTAAGAATTGACAAATGATATTGGCTATCGATCTATCATGATTTGACGATACGGTGAAAACAGCACTGAATTCCATAAAGTGCGCATGTGCCGCTCACAGTGTCATGGCCGCCGTTTCCGCACTTTCCGTGAAAATAACCAAACTATAATAAAGGGCAAGGAAAATCTTACTAACGAACTAAAAAAATACTTATTTAATAATAATAATAATAATATTAAGTTTGTGATTCAAACCCTGGACCTAGCGCGTGCTAGGCGAGTATCTTCTCCATCGTCTAATGAGTTCCTTGCTGACAAACGATTCCAAAAGGATTTAATACACTCTGACATGTCATGTAACTGCGCATGCCCTGCGGCTATCTTAAAACGGAATCCAGTGCTGTTTTTACCGTATCTACATGATTTGAAGGTGTAATCAAATGTAGGTCGGGGTATTTGCTCGCTGAGTAGTTGTTTCCTTCAAATCATATTTAATAACAGTCGATTAGTCCACCTGGGCTAGAGGTCGCCGCTGTCGATACTTGCTTCACAAGTCGCTATCCGCCACAGAGACATCTATGATGTCGGTCGGATAGTAGCATTTAGACCATACGAGTAGTTCCATACCTCTCACCACTACTCAAGCTACTGGTTATTGTTTACTGTGGAAAAAGTTCAAAATAGATAAACTTATAAATTAAATTGTTTTGAAGTATTTTGAAACCTTATTATTTCAATTCTTAATTAAAAAAACTAAATAGTTTGGGACGATAAACTTTGTCGACTTTTTATTATTTTACCCAAGCGACTTAATTTTTTTATCATTCTGTTTCTTAAATGCGCCCTTAACAAATATAATTGCACCCGCCCAGCGTATGAACTCCTCTCGCAAAACTGATATTAATCTGCAAAAACTAACTTTGACGTAAGAAACTTAAAAACCCCATTAAAATAAAAACCCACTTTGTCTGGAAATTTAAAAGAGTCTAAGGCGAGTTCTTAAAGGAACGTGTCCCGTAATTAATTAAAGGGACATTAAGTAATCCATCACAGAATTTAATTCAGTGGGTAATAGAAGTAAAGTGCAGTGCTCTTAAAATTAAATCCTCTCAAGGAACACCGTGAAAAACAGAATGGCAGATCCTTGACAACCTTAAGCCAGCGCCCGTGCTTGCTTGGTTACCCTAAAATGACTCTCACCAAATCTGGGGTGGCTGACATTTTATACACTTGCTAAATTTCAGTGTTTCACGCTAAGAAGAAACAATAATTTTATACACGTTGAGCATTATCGTGTGGTTTTACTATACAGGATGGTCCCGAACATACAGTCTTATTCATTAACGTATTGTAGCGTGCATATCTGCTACAATAAACGAGAAGAAAACCCATGTTACTCTTCGGTTGTAAACTGAAACATGAACAAGGTCTCGTTTATTTTTGGCTAATTGTAAAACTTCGAACGGAACGTTAGAGAGATGACTAAAGCTGCAAATCGTTTCTGTGTATTATCATGGTCGTAGAGTACAGATGTACTTACTGTCGCCGGCATTCACCTTGACTGCGAAACTCTTTCTCCAGTCCAGTCTATTATTAGCTTTCGAGTTGTGTTAAGTCACTTGGGCGTATTGCATATTGTTTTTGTGTTTTTATTTTATTTGTTGTACTGTATTGTTGATATTTAATTTAATAATGAAGCATGGCAGACGTACGCAGGGGTACAAAACGGCCATTTGCTGACAAAGTGAATAAATTCATAGATGAATTCCCGGATTTATTCTATGATGGTGCTAAAATAATTTGTAAAGTGTGCGAGAAAGATTTGATGTGCTGGGATAAGCGTGATTGTGGGCTTCACGTAAATAGTGTACACCATAAAAATAAAAAAAAATAGGTGTGACTTCAACAACACAGTTTATGTTTGATTTATTATTAATGCTGATTATAATAATAATAATAATTAATACCTTTATTAACCATTGTGTGATACATAACATGTATATATGGTAAGTCAAATAAATTATGTACAGTGTATAAAACAAAACAAACAGTAAAAATAAAACAAACAGTAAAAATAAAACGAACAGTAAAAGAAAAGTAGACAACAAAACAGTAACATGTATGAAAATTAATTAATTAATTATTGTGCCAAAAACTCTAAAACACTATAAAAAGACATTTCTATTAAGTAATTTTTTGTAGCTGTCTTAAATTTATTAAAGCCTGTTATAGTTTTTAGATGGTCAGGAAGTTTGGTAAACAGACTGATGGCATTGTAATTAGGTGAATGTTTATACAAAGTGGCAGAGTGAGGCGGTATTGTCAATTTGTTATTATTTCGAGTATTGTAAAAGTGTGTATCTCCCAGTTTATTAAAATTTGTAAAATTATGTATAACACACACATTTTAGAATAAAAATACATATTACAGTTAATATTTTATTTTTCTTAAAAACATCTCTGCAGCTATCTAATGGTTTTAAATTAAAAATGAGTCTGATTATTCTTTTTTTATGAAATTAATACCCTGTTTATATTTCCGCCTGCACCCCATGTGACTATATTCATAGACAAATGGCTGTAGACTAAGGCATAGTAAATATTTAACAAACCATTAGTATCGAGTACAGTTTTCATTTGAAGAATAGCAAAAAAACGCAGAACTTAATTTGTTGCAAACAAAATCTATGTGATTGTCCCAAGAGAGTTTAGCATCAAGCCAAGTTCCTGAGAATTTTATGTTTGACACCACATTAATATTGTTGGCCACTAGAAAATTTCGAGTAAGTCCTCTTCTATTATGAAAATTTATGGAGACGGTTTTTTTATCATTCAATATAAGTTGATTACGCTGACACCAGGTATCAAGCTCATTGCAGACATGAGTTATATTTTCAGCTAACTCCTCAGGGGTCTGTGCTGACACTGTAATGGTAGTGTCATCTGCGAACATTGTAACTCTACCTTTTGTGATGTGTTTTGGTAAGTCATTCACATATAATGCAAACAGTAATGGTCCCAACACAGAACCCTGAGGAACTCCCATCTGCACATCCCTCATATCTGACATAGCATTATTATATTTTACCAGCAATTTTCTGTTGGACATATTGGACTCTAGCCACTTCAGTAAAGTTCCCCGTATTCCAGTATTGTATAATTTGCTTACTAAGAACTCAACATTAACAGTATCAAACGCGCGAGAGAGGTCAAACATTAGTGATATAACGTACATTCCTCTATCAAGGTCTTTATAGACAGGATCTAAAAGATAATAGGAAGCAGTTTCAATAGATTTTGTGGATATAAAACCATGTTGGCAGGGTGAAATAATATTATGCAAATGTAAAAATTTAACCATCATGTTGTGAACCAGCCTCTCTGTTAATTTTGAAATTACACTCAAAAGTGAGATTTGCCGATATTTGGCTATATTATGAGGATCATCTTTTTTGTACAATGGTATGATACATGCTATTTTTAGGATGTCAGGAAAAACACCAGATTCTAAAGCTGTATTAATTAGATATTCAAAAGGTTTACTTATAGTGTCACTAGTGCGCTTTAATAATTTGATAGTAATTTCGTCAATTCCAGTTGAGTTTTTATTTTTTAGATTTGCAATCTCACTTTTAATAGTGTATTCGTCTATATAGCACACAAATAAAGTTTGTGGCTGGTTATCCATAGTGGTGCATGGTAACGACAAATTTTCTCCAAAATGTTCAAATAGTTTAATTTTGGATATCGTGCTAAAATAATTTGCAAAATTATTAGCTATTTCAACAGAATCGGTTATCATATTGTTGTCAATTGCCAGTTCTATCGGATTTTGTGTTTTATTTATACGACCAAGTTTTGTGTTTATTATTTTCCAAGTTTCTTTGCTCTTATTCCCAGAATTATTAATTTTATTTTTATAAAAACTACTTTTAGCCATTTTAATGTTCTTTTTGTACTCTTTCTTTTTATTTAAATATAATGTCCTACCGTTTGCACAATTTGTTGAATTTACTAGCCACGAAAGCATTTTTAAATTATTTCTCTGTTGAAGTAACTCGTCATTAAACCACGTATTTTTCTTTAAGATATTGCTATTTTTCCTTTCGACTAAAGGACAGCAAGTATCGAGACAGTATGTCAATTCATTTACAAATTTGCAAAAAATTCATTAATATCATCTACATCATAGATGAATGACCAGTTAGTTTTAGCGACTTTATCTACATATAAAGATATATTTTTTTTCAGTAAAATTCCTATATATTTTGATGACATCATCAGAGGTTAAATTTTCTTTTGTATTTTCAATAGTCATTATTTGTGCTAAATGATCTGCTATATAAGGATCTAGAATTTCGCATTGATACATATCGAAAGGCAAATTTGTGGTTAGACAGTCGATTATGCTAGAGTGTGTTTGGCCATTACACATCGTAAATATTCTAGTCGGATCACGAGTTGTGATGTTTAGTTGAAATGAGTCAAGAATTGCCTGTGATGTTCCGCTGCACATACTCGATAAACAACCATTTCGAGAGTTCTGGAATAAATACAATGCCCAGGTGAAGTTTTCAAGTCGCACAACGTTATGTAACTATCTACCAACTGTACACGTAGATATGGTAAATAAGATAAAATGTGAATTAAAAAATACACGGAACATTTTTGACAGCCCTAACCATGATCCTGTTACACCCGATATTCATTTGTTTCATGTAGATTGTAATTTCTGACAATTTAAAACTGCAGCCTAATCCAGCAGTCCTTATGGCGCAGAAGTAAGAGAGAACTATGTTTTCACGTGACGGTTACAGTTTAAAAGAAAACTTAACGGTCATTTTAATTTAGTGCGTTTTTTTGTAACCAACTAGACTGAGTTTCCTGAAGCGTATTTGCGAAGTACAAAACAAAATAACGGCCACCTAAGAAAAAATAATGTATTCAAATATATCTTGAAATTTGTCTGGAATAATCGAAAATACTAGAAACCGTTCGTAGTGGGGGGTTACCGATCAAAAACGTTAAATTTCTCTGAGAAAAAAATGTAATAATATACACACATCTAAAAATAAAATCTGTTGAAAAAAATGTATTCAAATAATATGTAAAGCGCCTAAAATAGACTCCTTGTTGAAAATAATGAGGTAGAAGTGTCAATCTTTGTCATGTTTCCGCTGAATTGACTTCCTGTTCGGGAGTTAAACGATTTTTAAGTATGCAAAAACGAATAATAGAAATTTGTACAAAAGTTATAGAAACCGTTGCGGATAAAATATTTAATACCTACTTGTGAATTAATTTCCTATTTTGACTGAAACGTCACAATATGAATATGTCAACGTGGGCATTCTAACGAGACAGCTGAAGAGATTACGGTTGTGCAATTGCGAGATTTCAATGACTCTTGCTTATTTAATCTAGCGGAAGGAATACGTTTTATACTTCCGTTTTGATTTTATCGGTAAATCTCATTATGTTGCGGTAATGCAATTCAATGCTTATACACACACAAGTGTTTTTGCTTCTATACATTTTTTGACCGACGATTTAAATTTTTCAAATTTGTTTGATTGAGCTGAGATAATGTCCAGTGGTCGAACATCCGTCTAGTTGAGATGCTATCTTGAATTTTCTTAAATGTTCCCACAATTACTGTCGGTTACTGTGTGTTGCTTGATTTTGAGGTGCTTTGGCCTAGAATGTAGAAACATACAATAAGTTGCCAGGTGATGTTAAAAATCCGTCAATTGTATTTTTTAAAAATATGAGTAAGAAAAAAATGTCTTGTTAAATGAGCGACTTCATTTTTAAACGTTCAACAGAAAATCTGTTTACATTTTCGAATTATTCTAACTCTGAGATCGTGAATATCTTCTCGTGAAGTTGTGTAAACTTTAAATAATACACGATATCCACAAAAACAGAAACAGTCGCTAAACACTGTAAGACGCATATTGGATAATTTTAGAAACTCTGGCTCTGTCAAGGAATTCAGAAGAGGAAACCTTTTAGACATTTTCTTACATAGTAATAAATATATAATAATAGGTGGTGATTTTAATATTGATATTAATACAAATAATTCAGCCCTAGGCGAACTGTCAAATGTTTTAAATTGCAATGACGTGTGCAACCATTCATGAGCCAACTAGAGTTACTCCTATATCCAGTAAATGCATTGATAACATTATAGTTAGTGATAAAGAAGTAGTTTTTGAAGCAAATATAATTAAGAATAGTTTATCAGATCATTTTGCTCAATATATTAAAATTTCATTAAATCGAGTAGTTGATGATGTAATTCACTACAAACGTTTTTTCAACACAGCAATATCTGTGAATTTTGTATGTACCTAAAAAACATAAGATGGGACGAGGTTTGGGCCACTCAAAATTGTAATGATGCTTTTAATTTGTTTATGGTTACTATTTCATATCATTTCGAAATCTGTTTTCCTATATCCAAAGTTAATAATAGTAAAGTAAATAAACCAAGAGTAAGTTTCAAACGTCACGAGATAATGGGCCTTTTCACAGATTTTTTTATTGCTTTATGTGATAATGTTTTATAAAAAAAACTTGCCGTATTTTTTTCTTTTTTTGAGCACGATTTCTATCGAAAAAAAAAACAAAAGTGCGGAGATAAAGCGCGCGCTTTTACGTGACGTCATGCAACCCACCTTAGTGACGCCAAAGGGACTACGACCTTGAACATGACACATTGGTGTATTGCAAAGTTGGTTCTCTGCTTTTTGACAGTTAACGTCGAAATTGACTTTGACAGTCGTTTCTTTTTAGTTTGGATTGTTGTGTGTGGAACATGTTTAAAAAGTGCTTTGTACCAACATGTACAAATAACAACATGAATTGTCCAATCAAAGTTTTCGTTTGCGTTCCACCAGATGAAAATAGACGACAAGCATGGTTTAAAATAGCCAAAGTTGAGAAGTAGTTGACGAAAACCAGAAACATTTACTGTTGTGATGATCATTTTGATGTAAGAAAAGTAGTTGTATTTAGAAATTGATGCTAAATTATTGAAATTTTACAGTTAAAAGAAGATTCAGAAAACTGGTGTTACCATAAAACCATTGGTTCCAAACTTATTGCAACAATTGCATGTTAAAATAATGGTAGTTCCATTATATTTATAAATAAATTACACGAAAATAAGATTACTAATGACTTACCGTTTTGTTTTAATATTCCTGACTTCTGCTGATAAATAATCCAAATTTGACATGTAAAACTCGTCCACCATAATAAAGTCAACTTTCGGCAGATTTTCTGCATTTCTTTTAGAAAATCCTGGCTCCATTTTCTTCCAATAATGTGCAGAAACAAAGCAAAACATAATTCGTAAATGAACACACAGAACATAACCACAAAACTAACCGTAAACAATGTAAAATGTGTCAGTTGTGGTGTGATGTTAGTAGTATTAGGCGTTCTGGCAAATGCTACCAACATGATTCCGGTTTGTGTGACGTCACTCAGCTTCAAGGTCAAATGAGTGTTCAAATTGCCATTATAAATGTTTATTTTTTTATTAAACAATGGGAGACTTATATTTCAAACTGAGTTGCACAAGGTGAATATCTATCAGTTAGCTTTCAAATTACAACTATTGGCTGATCTTAGTAGAAAATATGCTCAATTTAAAGAGCAATTTAAAATCGCTAATAACGAATATCGACAATTTTTATCGTCAGCCTACATAAATAAAAATGATCAATTAGTATCGAACGCAAAAAATAAAAGTAAGGCTATGTGGAATATAACAAATAATACCGTAGGGAAATCCAGAAAGCATAACTTACAGCCTGAAATTGAAGACAAAGGAGAAATTTGAATCCTACTGATTGTGCTAACGCTTTCAATGATTTTTGTATATCCGCTTCAAAAGATATTGTCTCAAATCTACCTAAGGCTATAGACCATCAGGTTGTAGAATTTTGCTTAAAGCAGTCTACTATTTCATTATTTTTAAAAGCTCTGACAGAAGACGAAGTTCTAGAATTAATAAAATAGTTGAAAAATTCAAATTCCTCTGGGATATATGAAATATCTAACTTTTTATAAAAAATTATCCGTCACTATATAGTTCAACCTCTTACTTATATAATCAATATGTCTATAGAACAAGGTACATATCCCGATAAATTAAAAGTATCCAATGTAATACCTCTTTTTAAAAAAGGGTAATCCAAACTTGGTAATCAATTACAGGGGAATTAGTCTATCACCAAGTGTATCTAAAATTTTTGAATTGGCTATTAATGCACAACTAGTAAATTTTCTTACAATTAATAATATGATGTCTCAAAATCAGCACGGGTTTACAAAACAAAAAACTGATATGATTTGGATTCAGGATGGGGAAACTCCCCATAGTGTCCTACCCGTTCGAGATCATTTGAATAATGTATTCCCAAGATGGATAGGGAATAATGGACTTATTAAATGGCCACCTAACAGTCCGAATTGATCCCTATGGATTAATTTTTTTGGGGATTTCTAAAAGACATTGTCAGTAATAATAATAATAATAATAATAGTATTAAAGTCATTTAAGACAGGATTCGACTTGAAATAAACAATCTGAATGTAAATAACGAAGTAATTTCCAGTGCAATTATAAATATAAGAAGACGTTATCAATTATGCATTGACAATAATGGTGGACACATCGAACATGTTTTATGAGTTATCATTTATATTTAAATTTCCTAAAAAAATCTTTGTTATTTATTTTGTATAAATATTTGGTTTTTATCTTCCTCACTGTAAACCATTTTGAAATGTGAAACCGGGTTTCTCCCTACAAGAAAGACAAACCATAATCCATAGTTAAAATAGGAACCTTAAAATATTTAGAGCCTACCCTGTCCTCAAACTGTCAACAACAACTATAACGGCAAATATCTAAGCTAAGTTTTGCTTGCATATCTCATACTTACCTGTTAAAATACTATTTTATTGGTTTTGTGAAAAATATATTTATTTTCTTTCCCTCTATAGGATTTTATGTGCTCTTATACAGGGTGGACTGTTAATAATGGGCCATAGTTCAAGAGTGGATTCTTTGGACCAAAATATGAGGATATAACCAAATATGTTTTAGTAAAATGTTGCTGTAAAAAAAGTGTGTTGTTTCTTAGATTAAAAAATGTTCCTTTACCAAATTTGGTGAGGATCGGTCAAGACGTTGTTGACTTATTTTAAAAAAACGAAAAAAATATCTTCAACTTTGACACCCTGTATCTTTCTCCACAGCAACATTTTACTAAAGCATATTTGGTTATATCCTCATATTTTGGTCCAAAGAACCTACCCTTGAAATATGGCCCATTATTAATGGTCCACTCTGTATAATTTAAAAGGTATGTACAGTATTTAAATATTTATTTTTGTACAAGTTTTTAAAATCTACTGTTTATGCGCAAATTTAGTGCTATGATTCGATTGTCTTATTAGGAGGTCGATTTTTGGAAAATTTTATTCCTCAGAATACCCAGAAATACTATACAATGGTACTTACAGGTACGTTTTACAACAATACATTTTATGAGTAATTTTGAATCTGTCGAGTTGTTTTTAAGAAACTCAGAACATAAAAAATGGGAATTCTGAACAGTGTTCGGAGAAATTTAAAAAGTCTTCGTGGGTGTAACTTAAACGTGCTGCATTTTTTAACACGAGATTGACTGACATTACTGATTATTTCTAATCATGGCTAAGTTGATTGTAATTATTACGAAAAATTATTGAGAATCTCAGTAAAGCGCAAATATGTCGTTATTGATAATTTTGCAATTTAAAGGAACGAATTTATTTCTTTAATCACCTTATATACCGAACCAACGGAAATGTAGATTAACTTATCTACTTTCGGAATAGAAATGACGCAGAACTTCGATCTGTGCTGTTTCTTCCATAACGTAATTTAGCCCTAATTACGCAAAAAATATCGGAAACCTTAGATGCGCAGGGACAGGTGGACATGGTGTATATGGATTTCTCAAAGGCCTTCGATACTATTAATCATTCTATAATAATATCTAAACTCGCATATTTTGGGTTTTCCTGCAGTTTGATTAATTTATTTATTTCCTACTTGGATAATAGATGACAGTACGTAGTACACAACGGGTTTAAGTCAGATATATATACAGCTACCTCTGGAGTTCCGCAAGGCTCCAATCTTGGACCGCTTTTATTTGTTCTCTTTATTGATGATGTCACTAAAGTGATTGACTGTGATAAGCTCCTGTTTGCAGACGATCTAAAAATATATGCTAAGATTAACACAATACAGGATTGCTTATTCTTACAATCTCAGGTTAACTTGCTTATAGAATGGTGTACTACTTCCAAACTTAATCTAAATGTATCTAAGTGTAAAGTCGTAAGCTACTCGTGAAAGAACAAGCCAATTTAATATGAGTATTCTCTAAACGACCCAGTGTTAGATAGGCAAAATTCAACAAAAGATTTAGGCATACTATTTGATAATAAATTATCTTTTGCCGAACACATAAACAATCTAGGACTATCATCCTCAAAAACTTTAGGTTTCATTATCAGAAATTGTAAATCTTTCACTAACGACGCTGCGTTGAATGTTGTTTATTATTCACTTGTACGTTCCAAATTGGAGTATGGATCTCTAATTTGGTACCCAATTTATGAGAACCATTCAACATATCTCGAATCTATCCGAAGAAAATTTTTAAAATTCTTAACTTATAAAAATGATCGTGTATATCCTGGTCGAGGCTTCAACCACGAATTACTTTTATCCATATTCGAGATGTCATCATTAAAGACTCGACGGATTATGAATAGTTTAATTTTTCTCCACAATCTGCTTCATAATAAAATTGACTGCTCACCACTTCTTGAACTCCATAAATTTAGAGTGCCAACTTTCAAATCCAAACAAAATGTCACTTTTTACACACCTAATGCAAGAACCAATGTCGGTAAAAAGTCGCCTATTTACGTTATGTCACATAATTTTAACTGTATATCTGATCTGTGTGATATTAATCTCTGTTCAGTTCTATCCTTAAAAGACATTCATAGACACTTTCATCCATAGCTTAACTATCCCAGCATTATTGTTATGTTACCTACTTCATTGAATACTAATTATTATTATAACTCGATCTAAACTGGTGTCATTATTATATTATTGTCACCCTCCGGTGCTATATTATTATAGTTATATGTATTACTTTGTTTAAGTTAAGTCTACTATGTATCCTTATAATATATATTTTTTTCTTATTGTATTTCATACATTTTGTCCTGTAAGTGGATTTTCTGTTGGGCAAATAAATATTACTATTATTATTATTATAACTCTTGCTTGGATTTTTTTTTGTTACGCACTGAACAACTGTCTTGAAATTTTCGAGTAGTAGTAGGGGCGGGCATACTTGAGGAAACGTCCTATATATTTAATACAAATTTATGACTTGATCCGATTATTTATTGTCATCAATAAAAAATGTAAAAAAGTTCCTTATTGCCGGGAAGTCACCCAGTTTAAATAAGGGGGTATTGTGGTCACAGAGGCTACTACAAAAAACTGTAATAGATGTGTCCTTTTTAACTTTTTGGTACGCCCGCCATAAACTGCTACTTGCAGTGGCACAGTTTCATTTTTATTGCACATAATGCAGCGCCAGCAAATGCTACCTTGTATATTTATTGCCCGTCGTCGGGGTGGATTTTATTATTTTTAGTGTTTTTGGCCCTTTTCCGTGTTTGCTTTTTAACAGCTGTTTTAAATATTTGAATACAAATAACCTGCATTGGGGCATTAGGAAGTGCCGTTATTTCTACGACTTTTTGCCATCTGTGGTGTATTTGAATAATTGCCAGAGAAAAATGATCTGGGTCTAGGTATTCCGGGAATTATTTAAATTAGGGCGGTTTTTAATTTATATAGTAGTACGTGCGGTACACTAAAAGCTGTTAAATGTTTGAGAAAGAAATTGCAAAAGTGCTAGTTCGAGTTCTCGTTTTTCTTTACTTTGGAAAAAAAAAAGAAAATTATTATTACTTACTCAAAAAAATATACACTTGTTTTTATAACATTGGGAATGACAAAAAAAATTTTGAATTGTTAATTCTCATTCGTGAATTCAGTCTTACTTGGACACAAACTAATTTATTGCAGATTTTCGATTGTTTAAAATTAGCTAGGCCATGATAATTAGGAAAAAAACTGAATTTTCTTTAGATAAAGCGTCTTTTTTGTAAAAATACAACTAAGAAGGATTACAATCAAAAGTATGTTAGACAAACCAGACGATCAATTCAAACTAGAATCAAGCAGCATATGGCTCATCTCAGATATGGCAGAACAGATAAGTCTAATTATTTCTTCAATAAAAAACAGAAAAAACTTTATTTCCTATTTTTATTTCTAGAGGACTTCCAGCCAGGTACATGAACAATTTGTCCTACGTTTCTTCCGAGTTTTCGGACTTTTTCAATATCGAATATCAGCAGCAAAATTGTAAGGCTTTTAACCTTGAAAAAAGTCCGAAAACTCGGACGAAACGTAGGACAAATTGTTCATGTACCTGGCTGGAAGTCCTCTAGAAATAAAAATAGGAAATAAAGTTTTTTCTGTTTTTTATTGAAGAAATAATTTCTACTTTAACAGCCAACAACTTGCGTAAAATATCATCTATAAGTCTAATGTTGCCCAACATGCGTTAGTGAACAACCATAAAATAGATAGTAGCAATTTAAGATTAATTAGGAATGTAACAAATACTAAACAACTGCCCACGGCGTTGCCTGATCCGTCTTCTTAGCATATCCCATACGAGTCCTATGGGATTTAGGCCAAGACTACATGCTGGCGAGCCTCCTAGGGCGTCAATACCGATGCCATGAACGTAGTTTCTAACAATTCTTGCCACGTGCGGACGAGAATTATCGTGCATTAAAAGAAATTGCTCACCAATCAATACCGCAAAAACCATCACGTGCTCTTTCAAAATGTCATTAATGTACCTTCTGCTGTTAAAGCACCTTCATCTACGAACACAAGCTCTGTGTGAACCGCGTAAGATATGCCAGCCCACACCATTACAGACCCACCACCGAAGCTCATCCTCTCACTAGAGTTGCATTGCGCGTATCTTTCTCCTCATCTTCTCCACACTCTTTCTCGTCCATCTGGAGACATCAGGGCAAATCGGGACTGATCGGAGAAAGGAACATTGCTCCACTGCGAGATATTCCATTTGAGATATTCGCGGTCTGAAACTGAGCCTGGCCAAACGATAATTCCGGAGAATAGAATAGAAAGGATAGGATTTTCCCAAAACTTAATCCCATATTCCAAGATGAAATAGAAGTACGCATAGATATAGTCTTGACTGCATCAAAACCGATACAATTTTTTATAATTCCTATGGCAAAAACTGCACTACATTTCTTATTGATTATACTTATGTGAAGTTTCCAATCAAGTTTCTCATCAATATGCAGATCTAGAAATTTCGTACTGCAAAGGGGTTCGATATTTCCTGTATTTGAGATCAATATATTTTGCGGTATATTTTTGTTGGGTTGTTGACGGTCTTTTCAAGGTTAAGTAATAATTTGTTAGATGTGAACCAGTCAGATGTATCGGTGATTTTCGCGTCTGCTATTATAATTAAATTATCGATATTTGAGTTGCTAAGTAAAATGCTTGGTCATCTGCATATAGTGACTTTTACTAATGAGTAATTACAAACTAGATAATTAATACATATTAGAAATAATAGTGGTCTCAGAATGGAACCGTGAGGTACTCCATATTTGATGTTTTCTAGCTGGGAGTAATATTTTGTGCGCGAAGTATTATTATGCAAGCAAACCTCTAATAATATTTTTGACGGTTTTCGAGGTATGATTTAAACCAGTTGTTTGTTATTCCTCTAATTCCATAGTAATTTAATTTATTTAATAGTATAGAATGATTCACACAACCAAACGCCTTAGATAAATCATATTCCAAGTGGGAGTTGTTTATCTTCTATTATATTTCTATTATCTAGAAGTTCAAACGTAGCATCTGATGTGCTACAATATTTAAGAAAACCATACTGAAAATCTGTAAGGATGTTTTTACTTTCTAGATAGTCTAAAAGTTGTTATATAACAACTGCTTCTAGTATTCTTGAGGGTGCGGGTATGAGAGAAATAGGTCTATAATTTGAAATTAACGTTTTATCACCTTTTTTTATATAATGGTTTTATAATAGTGTAATTGAAACAATCTGCAAAATACCTGAAGTTAATGAAAGGTTAATTGAAAACGTAAGGGGTTTGTTTAAGGTATCGCTTATTTTACAATTACGATCGGAACATCGTCAACTTCAGTTGACGTTTTCGATTTATGTTATTGTATTGTCCTGTGTATTATTCGAATAATATCAGAATCTATTAGTGCTCGGGGCGTGTTGCTGGTCTTCTAGCAGATACATTTGTTTCTGCTAACAGTTCTATCACTGACGTTGACCTGATGCAGTTCATCCCTTACTTGAATGACAGTCAAATGTCGATCTCGCAGGATGGAAATCACGATGAATTGATCATCGAGAGGACTTATGCTTCGATTTCTTCCAGATCTTTGCTTTCTGTAGCATTCGCCGGTTTATCATAAGTGAACTGCCCTGTGGACACTGGATCGAGGAAAACTCAATCTTTCAGCGTCTAAGCCAGCTATCAATTAAAGCAAATGCTCTATCTTCTCAAGATAAGGGCATTTTCATAAATTACCAACACTTAAAACAATCGGCATAATGCAAACTGATACTAAAGAATGATTTCTCATAGTGATTAAAAATGTTAAAATTCGTCAGTCTTTAAGATGATAAGGAAAAAGAAACGGGGAAAAAAGCTGAACAAAAGATTTGCAAGAATGCAAAACAAATGATTCAACATATATTGTGTACACCGAAACAAATTTTAATTAAAAATTTACCAATTTTCCTTGCTGTTCCACTTTTTGTACCGGTCAGTATAGAAATATGACATACGGATATTCGTTTTTTTTATTTCGTAGCTGTACTGCACATTTTAAATATTTTCCCAGTGGGAAATATATATCGACACCATCTCTACATTACATACAAGACACAAAATTTGTCTATATGCTTACAATTATAAGTTGCAAAGTCTTTGTTATATTTAATACATACATGCGATGCATATACAACCAGGTCACCCGGTCTAAGATATATGACGTAAATAGCAATTAATATCTGATAGTTTTTTTTTTGGGGATTTCGGTCAGATATCATTAATTTTATTATTTTTTAATTATTTAATTATTGTCTCACTGAGTTGCGTTCAAACAGACAATCCAATAACACCAAACATGTAACAAAATTTAAAACAAATACCTACCTAATAATTAATAGTTTGATGATAAACCGAAACGTTAAAAAAAATTAGTTATATCTGACCAAAATCCCAAAAAAAAAAAACTAACAGATATTATTTGATATTAAAGGTCAAGAAAAGAAAAAAGTATATATGTAAATAGCAGTGTTTTGTTTTCAGAGACTCAAATATACAATTATAAAGAGTTATTAAATTAATTTCATTAAGAACTTATATCTGTTAACGTTTCGGTATTATCATAGGTCGTATACCTTCCTTTTGCTACTTCGATCATACAGTTTGGCAAAATTATTTCTTTAAAACCAATTACTCGACACCTTAATCAATTTCTTTATCGGCCCGCTTCCACATTAAATCCACAAGTGATTACAAACTCATTAATCTTACACCTAACGACTGGATTCAATAAGAAACCAATTTCCCTAATGAAATTAAATTTGCCAATGTTAATCCATCAGATCAAAAAAAAACTATACAGTGTAAATAGTCGCCACTTAAAAAAATAAAATTAACCCAAATCGCATGTCATCGCGCGAGAAAGGAAAATTAAATATGCGCGTAACAAGATGAACTTTCAGTAAATTACAAATCTTAAATGGCCCTATTGACGCGAGTTTACCCCCTTCCTTTACTGATATTTCGATGTGGGATGATAGGCACGTGGGACGATTATTTTTTATGCATTAAGCCAGGCCTGGGTTATATTGCCTCGGTGTTTAGGGATGCAGTTGCCAGCGGCGTACAACATAAACATTTGGACTACATACAGTAAATAGGTATTAGTGTGATATGTAGCATCTATTTATATACAGGGTGATCTACTACGAGTGTGCCAAACTTCAGAGGCTGGTAATTTATCAAAAAATTAATGGACTTTCATTAATAAACATATGTCCTAAAACGCATAATAAGGGAGCTACAACCCCGTGAAGGGGGTTGATGAATATCAATTTTTCGATTATAAGTCCGATATGGTGGTGATTAAAAAAATGAAATTTTCATACATACGGCCCCGATGTAGGCGCATAAAATTACAAATTTCGTAATTAACAGCTTGCTTTATTGAGGTCGTTTTGAGGGGTGAGTGGTAGTTTTTTACCCCAAACTTTTTTTGACGTCACTTCCGAAGCAAAACTTTTAAATAATATTATTTCCCATGCCATGACTCAGAAGAAAGTATTTTTCAAAATTTCTGTCACACCAGCCGTTTTTAAATAATTTGCGTTGATCGACAATAAGATTTTTCATGTGAAATAAACAACATTTTTATTACAAAATTAAAAATCAATGTACAACACAGAAATTATGTACTTAATAGGTCAGTTCAGTCTGCATCAGTTCAGTTTTTACAATTTATTTATGAAGAACTTGACAAAAATAAACATGTGGTTGGCATTTTTTTGACAACAAGGGCGTTTGACACTATTAATATATCATTTATTGTTAAAAAAATGTTCAATTTGGGTATTAGAGAGCCACTTAGTACCTGGATTGAATGCTACTTATCTAATCGTAAACTTCGTGTCAAGAACGGCAATGTTATATCTGACGAACATGCCATTAATGTGGGTGTACCCCAGGGATCAGTTTTGGGTCCCTTGTTGTTTCTTTTATTTATTAATGACCTTCCTCAATTTGTTAATCAATGCAAAATTGTTTTGTTTGCTGATGATACATCTATGTCACTATCAGCAACTGACCCCATTATGTTGAATGAGACTCTTGCTATAATTATAAGTGACTTTCAAACTTGGTGCCATAAAAATATGCTTATGCTAAACACTGACAAGACTAAATGTTTATATTTTTCGGCCAGAAAATCTATACCCCCGAATATTTTGCTTGATAATGATGTATCATTCTTTAGTAGCACTAAATTCCTGGGTACCCACTTGGACAACAGGCTAAGTTGGGATACTCACATTGATGAACTTTGTAAAAAGATTAGAAAAGCCTACTTTGCCATCAGCCAACTGAGAAATACCTTAGATGGTAAAAGCTTATTAAATATCTATTATGCTCTTGCTTATTCCCATCTTTCTTACAATATTATGCTAAGGGGTCGATCTGTATATATTAATAGAGTGTTTGTATTGCAAGAAAGGCTTCTAAGATTAATGTATAATATAAACACCAGGGATTCATGTAAGCCTTACTTTATACGCAACAAAATATTGTCATTACCCTCAATTTACATATATACAACTTTACTGTACATTAAACGTAACCTTAGTCAAGTCCCCATGAATTCTGGCTGTCATAATTATGCCACAAGACATGGCCACTTGCTTAGAACGGATAACCATTGCACTGCTCTTTACGAAAAATCACCGCTTTATTCAGGTGCTAAATTATTTAATAAACTATCCATGGATATCAAGAGTTGTACCAGTTTTCCTATATTTAAGAATAAGCTAAAAAGCTTTTTAATAGAAAACTGTTTTTATAGCGTCAATGAGTTCCTTTCTTATTAAGCAGCACCTACCTGTTTTAGTATGTCTGTAACTAATGACGTGAATTGTTATACACTATATGTATTGTAATTTAATTTTTAGTGATCTATATATTTATTTTTTATTTTTTTTGCTTTTTATGTTTATATTTCCACTCTAATTATGTTTGTTATTTCTATGTATGTTTGTTATTTACTTATTGTTGACGACCACATCTATTCGTTGTAATAGCCTAAGTGTTAATAAAGGAATTGAATTGAATTGAATTAATAGCGAAAAGAGTAACTGTTCAAAATGACCTCCTTGAGCACGAATACATGCTTGACAACGACGAATAACTGAATTATTAATTTCAGCCATGTCACCATTGTTTGTGATATAAGCTAAACTATTATTGATCCTTTCCCTCAAGTGCTGAATCTTATTTATTTCCTCAAAATAAACTAACTGCTTCATATGCCCCCAGAAATAAAAATCTAAAGGATTGAGATCGGGAGAGCGAGGAGGCCATAAAACAGGACCACGGTTACCAATCCAGTTATTTCCAAAATTCCGATTCAACCATTCAGTCACATGTTTTTCATTATGAGGAGGCGCCTCATCATGTTGAAACCATACTTTCTGTATAATGTTTAGTGGCAAATCGTCTAGATGTTCCGTTAGAGAGGTTTCAAGAAAATTTAAATAATATTGTGCATTCATCCTATTATTTAAAAAATGCATACCTGCTAGTCGATTATTCACTTCAGTATACTTACCCAAACATTGCTGAATCGACGTTGAAATCTTGCCTGCCTTATTTAATGATGGTTATTAATGCCATCCCTGGTGAAAGTAGCCTAGTCAGTCCATATAATATTTCTAATAAATTTGGATCATTAGCAAATTTATTCAAAATCCAGCGGCAAAACTGGAGTTTTCTTTCAGCATCTCCTGGTTCTAAAGCTTGAACACGCTGATAATGATAAGGATGAAAAAATAATACTCCCTGCGTCCACCCCCTCTGAATTATGACTACTACCCCGAAAATTCTTTAAACTTTGGTGAAAATGCACTGTATTTCGTAATATTTCAATTCTAATTTTACTTAAACCTCAGAAGAATCAGCTACCTAGGAAATTTACATTAGAAACAATGACAGATAATTGCCCGAACACCCTTCCCTACCTGCGCCCCTGTAACTACCCTGCGGCAACTGCTACCCCACGCGAATCCTTACAAAAAAAACGTGCCCTCAGTTTTTTAACCCCACGTATTTCATTCCATGTATCTTCATTTAAATATCTACTTAGAGCTTTTAAGATAATCAAAATAGTATTTCTTTTGTTTTCGATAATCTCGGTGTCGCGTGTTTTAAATAACGGAGGATTTTGCGGAAATAATTAATAACCGAGACTGAAATAATTCTGAAGGTTGAGATTGATGGGGAAATGACAAATTTGTTTGGTGGGAGAATTACTTTTAACTACGTTATCTGCAACTTACAAAATTTATGTTTTTTGTTTATTAATTAAAAATTAATGTAAATTAAATATCTTATGTGGCCAGCACATAACTTTCTTATACCAGTATAGGTATATCATCTTTATCTAAAAAAATCATTCTATTTAACTCATCACTTACCTCAATTAAATTTTAATAGCGTTCCTTGAAATGTTTCATTAAAATTTTTAAATAATGATTTATCAACGTCATTCGAAACTATCAATAATGCCATTGACATTTTTGTAACTAAATTATACATTTAAAATGTCAAATTGTTAAATTTATCCTAACTAAATTTTATGAGGTCAAATGTATAAAAGATTTCAGTTTATATCAGCTTTATGTAAGTATTTGGAAAATATATTTTATTGGCTTGATATAGTAGCCATGATTTATAATCTTTCATCAAGAATGTATTTTTTTGTAAAGGCAAATACAAAAAAGTTTGGGTCGCGTGGACCTCCTTTCCGCTGGACAATTTTGCTCATCACCGAATTTATCATCGTCTTTGGCCTTTAGAACATGTGTACCAAATTTGAGGGCTTTATCTCAAAAACTGTGGCTGCTATCGCGATACTGCAGACATGCCGACAGATTCTTTTCAATAAAGTTATGTTTTTTCATTATAATTCATCGAGATTCGTCCAGAAATGCAACAAAAAGTTTTAATTTTTTTTCCCGAAATTGTACCTCTTTCCTTCTTTCATTCATTATATCTCTCCTGATGGTATCACATTCACTAAATTTAATGTGTCACCTAAAATGTTGTTGAAAAATTTAACTGCCAAATTTCGGAAGTCTCCTATTAATATTTTTCGAGTTATCGCGGATACACACATATCCACACACACACACGCACCGACAGACATCATTCGGAAAATAGTCAGAATAGATTCAGGAGGGTTTAAAACATATATATCAATCAAAATTTCGAGGACGAAAAAATTACGATTACTATACTTCCTTTTATTAAATGTAAGTAAAAAACGTAAGCATTTTATGAAATAAATTTATACATAGAGTAAATCTCAAATTCTATAGCATTGAACATAATTGAAGACAGGTTTATTTATATTATTCCTATTATCTGTTAAGAAACAACATTCTAAATATTGGTAAACAGTGTTGCTAGAAATATAACAAAACATTTCTTCTTGAGGTTCAAAAATACTATTTAGATACTAAATTTCCTCTGTATGATGTTAATTAAATTTTTGCCAGTATGATTTGTTTTTTTAAATATATATATTATTGTGATAATAAGGTTTATTGTATTTTTATTTATTTATATAATTTGTAAAAATTTTGAATTGTTTTTATTAAATAGTTATTGAATTGAAAATTTTGTGTTTTATTAAAATCTATGAAACTTGGCGCCTTTATTTTAAATTTGTATTTATTTTATATTTATGCCCTTGTGTACCCAGACTAGCTCATATTTTAATTTACAAGTTTTTACTTACTTTTATTTTCTTTTACTCTCTCTCAGGATGCAGATTCAATTTTGTTCTTTCTAGTTAGTATATTTTCAAAATTTAAATTCACAAAATCAGTACACATAAAAAAAAAAACTAAACACTTTCAGAAAACAATTTAGGAGTTTGTTTTAATAAAATATTTTTTTAAAAATTTTAACAAATGTATTTACAAATCTTAACTTAAATTAGCCCACCAAATTTTAAAATCTCGAGATTTTACCTTATATTTTTTATCCTGGCGGTTGGCCGACCTGTCGTTTCTTCTCAGCTGTTTAATGTTTGGATATGGCCGCTCCAATTTCCTGATATGCTTGTATAGTTATTTACTTTAATTTTGTGTTTTGTGTAGCTGGATTTTTTTATAACTGGTAAGTACTTACAAACTTTTTTTACTGTTTCTTTTATTTAATTCTCTGGCTTGAATCTTAATTTACAAGCTTCTATTTACCATATTTTACTCCTAACCTTTATTTTATTCGTCTCTCTTCTCTTTAATTTTTTTCGATTCTTTCTTAATTTTCAAAAACTCTCCTCCTTTTTTATCAATAACAACCCACTATCCATTGTTTTCTCTGCTTACTTTAATTTTGTATATAGTAAAATCACCAAATTTCAAAATTGACTAGTTGTCACAAATTATTTTTTAATGTCAAATATTTTTAATTTTGAAAATAAAAACTTTTATACTACTTTTGTTTTTTTTTTTTTTTTTAAACAGTATTCTTTTCTTGATACTTTCCTGAGAATTTTCTGTAAATTTGCATGTGTTACGTTCAGTATAAAAATTTTTATCTTTCACATCTCATTTTAAAACTTTTTCTTAACGAGTGCCCTATCATTTTAAACAAACTCCTTTTTATATAACTAGAACTAAATAACTACTGATAACAAATCTTTTTATATCTAGGTTAACATATCTTTACTCAAAACTAATATTTTTGTTTGTACATTTTGTAGGCTGTCGAAATTGGTTTCACCCCTTTTACCACACTTTCACTGTGTCTTGAACTACCCCCACTCACATACGAAGCACTGAGTTTCTCCTTTGTCCTCATGGCATATCTTTGCACATCAATGGATTTCCTGTTTAGTTTTTTATGAAAATATAGTTCAACTATGCTGTCACACATACAAAAATCAAGAAATGTTTATGTTTCAACCCCAATATTGGAAAAATTATTATGGCATTGATCTAAACACATTACTGCACCCCTGTTTGGTAAGTTTTATTTCAGTTTATATTCACTTTTACAGACCATGCACTTTTTATGTTTCGTTATGAAAGTTTTAAGATAATTTACAATATTTTCCCCTGTTTATTGATTGTTGCTTATTTAACTTTTGTATAAAGTTCAATTACATTGACTCTACACTAGATTTTCATAAATTTCCCCTTTTAAAAGTTTATACTATAACAATTGTCTCTTTTATAGGTGAAATCTTTCCCCTGAAATTATGCAACTTTTAATACTACTGGAGTTAATTGAAGTGAAATTTTTATATGGGACTACATTGGTGACACCTTTTCGATGGCAGGAAATACACAATAGGTCTCTCGTCAGCTCTGCCAGTGGAGATCCAGGACTTCGACTTGACACCTTTTTCTTGTTTTTTATTTGTTTTTCATTAATTTTTATGGCCAATTTGGCTTTGCAAATACCTTACAACTAACTACATTTTTATATGAACAATGAATACTTAATTATTCTACACATATGTTAACAACTAAATTAAAATTGTTTTCTGAAATTGTTCATTTTTAATGTATGCATGCTACTATATTTATTAAATCTTTTATAATAATTTATAATATTGCTAAATGTGATAATATATATATATATATATATATATATATATATATATATATATATATATATATATATATATATATATATATATATATATATATATATATATATATTGTGTTGTTTTTCAGGTTTTCGCGGGTGGTGAATGTTAAATTCGCTTTCCGGGTATACTCCCGCGTAGGTGATAGGCCCCGAGAGGGACCGTGGTTGTCTGAACGACGTTTCGGCAGAATCTCATCTGCCATCTTCAGGTTCTAACAGATAACTGCTTACTGCGGCTTCTGGTAACTCGAACTGAAAGCGAATTTAACATATATATATATATATATATATATATATATATATATATATATATATATATATATATATATATATATATATATATATATATATATATATATATATATATATATATATATATATATATATATATATATATATATATATATACATGCGTTATACTCATTGAAAATTAGTTATATTGTGAATTTTGTAATGTTATGCATTTGTTATTGTGTATTTTTCCTACCCTGTAATTGGAACATGTTCTGTTGGGTAGTGTACAATAATAAATAAATAAATAAATAAATACACGTAGTCCGTAGAGAAGATATGCTTTAATACATTGCTACCCTTTTCATTAAACGGATGGGTGATTTGAATGCCGCATGCGAGGCAATATCAAGAGAGATCGAATGAAATATTCAACCCTTATTTTTTTTCAACCCCAACTAATTACGTTAGGGTTCTTAGAGGAATTACTTATCCTTCATCTATAACGAGTGTCGGTCGATCTGCGCTCTCCTTACTCCTTATCGAATCCTTGTGTTCCGCGCTCTCGCAGGATAAAGAGATCCTGATCCTTCTGCGGCACGTACCGAGACCAGGAAAACTTCTTTAATGCCATAAATATTTAATGAGCGATATTGGGGTTCTTGGGATTAATTTTCTTTCTTTTTTTGCTGGTATTATATAACATACGCATGAAAATATGAATAACGTCCAATTCAGGAAGGGAGGAATTAGAGGGCGCCTCCTGGTTGTAATACCTCGGTTAGAAAGCTAGTAATATTATAACTATTGATTGTTATACCGCGTGTCCTTAAAGTAACGCATACTTTTGACAGAATTTTTACAATTTTGCCTTGATTCTTTTAGGGTCTACTTTGTCAAGATAAATTAAATGCTCGAAATGTGCCTCCACTGACCACTTGGTAATGTCTAAGATGAAAAATGAACTTTTCTAAATGTTTGTAATAATCATATCTAGCGGAATAAGATGTTTTTTTGCAAAATTCGATCTTTTAAGTCTTCTACGTTATTAGGCCTATGTAGACTTGATTCTTTAAGTAACTCCACAAGAAAAAGTGGAGTTAGATCTGGTGACTCTGCAAACCACTTTATAGATCCTCTCCTACCAAGCCATCTATTTGGGAAAGTCTGTTCCCAGTATTCGTGACTTTGGTGCCATACACGGAAAGAAAACTATTCTATATCAAAGTAATCGATTATTCTTGAATTTTTATACTTGGCATAATAAATTATTATTGTTTCAATAACATACCAATTGTAAACCAAGAACAGATATATTTTGAGTGTCATTAGCACAAGTCTTTAAGTCAATATAAGTTTGATTCCTTCAAAGTATAAGTATGTATTAAATATACTCTTAATAGTACACTCCTTTCGAGTACTGTTAACCGTGAGAGTAAGTATAAGGACATCTTGAAGTAAATTCTTATGTTTCTCATGACACAAGAATACTCTTGGAGTTAAACTACTAGCAACTTTGCTGAATGAATTATACATACTATTAATCCAATAACTGTTATCCTCGATTGAATACTTACTAATCTTAATGTGAAGTGTTCAAAAATAAAGATGGAACAAGTGAATCCCGCAGTGGTGGGAGGTAGAAAGCTATGCCTTTGCCAAACAAAGACGACATACCTTAGCTACTATGCGTCGAATTGTGTGTGCTGTACTTTGTTCATAGATGTTGATTATTATGAAATAATTTATATTTGTAAAGTTACACTTGAAAAAGAAGTATAGTAACATTATGAACTGTGAAATAGAAGTTAATGAGTCTACGATGGAAGTGCTATTAGCAAGTTGGGAATTGGAGTCCTTAATTTCAATTAGAAGGTAAGTTTAATAATTCTGGTTTTATGGCATGCAAGCTATTTTAATTATGTTATACTTTACAAAAAAATAAATACACAACGGCACTATATTGTAGGTGAAAAGATATTCATCTGGAGTTTAATGGTTGTGTATAGATTTCCCAAGTTATTTTCCTTTTTGATAGTTTTTGCTTGTGTATTATGTACAATCTATAGTCAAGATCTGTATTTTTATTGTAGTGGTGTTTTATTATACAATACATATACAGGGTGACTGGTAAGTCGGCTTAATCCTTTGAGGGTGGGTTAGTAGAACTCATTTGCAATTGATTTAGAGATCTAATAGTTTTTGAGATATTTTATTTTTAAAACAGAAAAATAATAACTTTCTTTAATATTTCAGTTTCCTGCGTTAGTTTACATAGTTATGTAACAAAAATTAGGTTAAATACTTTAATAAGATAAAAAGACGAGCTAAAAAAAAACTACATTTATGAAAAAAATTTCAACCCAATCGTATATTCATAGGAAATTATTTTTAAAACTTGATAATGCATTAAATGTGCAAATTATTTAAAAACTTCTCTACTTTATATTATTACTTTTCGAATGAGGTTTATATGAAGTTTTAAAAACTATATTTTACTTCCATAAATAATACAAAAATACTAGATACAGGTAGAGCGTCCATTGTTTTCAAATTAAAGAAATACAGGGTGTTTCGAAAAACATGTGCCATCGCTTAAACGGAGATTCTACACTCAAAAAAGAAGACAAATATACCTAATTCCTATTAACATAGTTCCATTTTTGCATCGTTTCTGAGATATTGAAGATTTTTTTTTTTGCGTTAACTGTAAAAAAATATATCCGCCATTGATTTATTTAGTTTTTGATGGCCCAATTATGTAGAAGTTAATTGCCAAAAAAATGTCATCTCTTGACGTTTTTTAGATATCGGCATCGTGTTGAAGATAAATGCAATTTTTAAAGTCTTTTTAAGTCTATTAAAAAAAAATAATGCCAAGATTTGGTCCGCTCTAAAGCAAGTAGAATTTAAAATTGTTTTATTTTCTGACATTATTTCTTATGGGTACACAAAATAAAAAGTAACGAACATTTTTAAGACGTTTAGTTTTCTTACAGCTAAATCGAAATTTTTTATTAAATTAGGATGTTCTTATTTCGGCGTAACCAGTCATTTTAGTTTTTTATTCAAAACTTTAAAGAAAATATGTCAATTTTATTTTTGTTATTTTGTTTCTTTTTACTGCAATAATCGTAAAAGGTATTTGTTGTTATTGTAAATAAAATGTATGTTCACTATGTTGAAATATTTTTCCACTGATTCAATAAAACTAAAAGGCATTTATCTTAATTCTAATACCTTGAAATATTTTTTACGCCTGGTAATAAATAAGTAATCCACAATGATATATTTATTACGCCTGGAAATAAGCAATTTACAATACACTCGCTACTTTGCCCATTGTAAATCGGACTCACTAAGTCCAACCCACCACTGCAAATTTTAAGTGAACAGTCTATGTACTTGTGTAAATGTGTTGTGTATTGTTTTTACTATTTTTTTAGTAGATTATTTCTTTCCAAAGTTGACCACACTTTCTTCCACAACAAACAATCTGTCTGCGTGCATGTAAACTACGGAGCTCTCTGTATATAAGACCCACTGGCGAACCATCTCAGAGCATATTTTCCTAATTAGATATTTTCCCTGGATGTGACATTTTGAAATATTTTTGGTGCATTTCTCGGCCCCATTTTATAATATAAAACGAGGGTAAGATATTGTATAATTTTTTCTAAATGCTAATTTTCCTTCCGTCTAATTTCCCTCGGGCTACACCTTACCCTTACTCATTCCCGTTGTAAATATTATACACAATAGATAAAACAATGGGGATGATATGAAAAATAAGGGTAGATAAGATGAATGTTCTGCTGGCTTTTGGAAAAATCAAAACGGTGTTGTGGGTGATAATATATGTCACATACAGGGTTAGTCAAACTGAAGCCTCATCATTAGGATCTCGTAAATCGTAAGAGATACAAAGAAGGTTAAGTTAGGGCAAAGTTGCGCAATTTTATGCTGAGTAATATGGCGAAAAAAAATCCGAGGTATTTTGTTTCGTTTTCGAGATTTCCGAAAAAAAACTGAAAATTTGAGGTTTTGTTTCTCTTTGACGATTCGGTTATGGAGATTAATGGAAATAGTAAAAGCATATTTTTCTCCTCTGTCCGTAGCTGGTCACCAATTTCCTGTACGACGTTTCATCGCTTCAGAACCATCACTAAAGATTTACGAAATATGGTAAACTTATACTTATTCTTTTATTAAAAAAAATAAACAAAAGTCAGGTCCCTATTTTGAAAATTTTTATATAATATGGATTTTGAAAGACAAAATGTCAGAAAACCAAAAAAATTAGTATGTTACTGTGTTTGGAGGTGAGAAGTTGTTAAATAAGAAAAATAAATATCCAAATCTGTATTTAAAAAAAATAAGTAGGTGATGGTTCTGAAGCGACGAAACGTCGTACAGAAAATTGGTGATCACCTACAGATAGAGGAGAAAAATATGCTGTGTTGAAATGCTTTTACTTTTTTCAGTTGTCTCTTCATAACCGAATTATCAAAGAAACACAGAAGTTCAAATTTTTCAGAAATCTCGAAAACGAAACAAAATATCTCGATTTTTTTTCCGTCATATTACTCCGCAACTTGTCCCTAATTTAACCTTGTTTGTATTTCTTACGGTTTACGAGATCCTAATGATGAAGCTCGAATTTGACTAACCCTGTATATAGGATTTCAGACAATAAACAAAATTCAACATACTCAGAATGCAACTGATAATACTCACAACAGACGTCCACTTTAGACGTCCATTGTCAAAGCAAACATCAGAAAATTGATCAGGTACAAGATGCTCATTCTTAGCTGAATAACTTGTACAGGTTTGTTTACAAACATTTTCATGTCTAGGTGACACACAAGTCAATCGATTTGCTAGTCTAACTAGTTAGATAGTCGAAGGGTTTAACAGTATTAAGGGCATTATTTAAATCTACATTGCGAAAATAAAACGGCAGTTACTTAGCTCCAACGTCAAACCTAATGAAATAAAAAAGGATACCAAAGCAAAAAAAGTAAACTGAAATCGTAAAATGAAAGTTTATTTTAATAGGTGGACGGGCGAATAGTGGGGAGAATCCACCTGCAGTAATTAGTCAGTGGGCGGAAGCTCGGAGGTTATCCCGACACGCGCGTCCTTTTTCCTCCAGGAGCTCTTTGTGACTTATAATTAATGTTTTGTTACCAGGATTTCTCTCAAAGAACCTGCCCAACTTCCATTCATTTGATCTCTTTCCTTGTTAAGGACACCGGCAATTTCATTTACTTTACAAGAAAAGATTAAATGTTTAAAATTAGAATAATTTCAGGCAGGGCGAGAAATAAAAATTATGACAAAATAAATAACACGCTATGGAAAGAAGCATTTTTTATAAAGTATTAATTTACGTCTGAAGATGTAAAATAACCACCAGATATCTAATATTTAATGGCAGTTTTTAGATCTGAGTTCTGTTCAGAATGCTCATTTTTTTCTTGTTTTAATTTTTTCTTAAAAACAACTCTACACAGATAATAAACTACTCAAAAATTAAGGCAATTTCAAACAGTGACACTAATTGCTACAAATCTAGATCGATTTTGTAACTCAGATTTTTAATCTTAATATGGAAAATAAAGGTGTTTTTTTTTTTTCGGTTGCCTGTCGCTGGACAGTCCACCTGTGGCCTCCGCCGCCTCACGGGAGTCGCGTCAGCACATTAACCACAGCCACTCCCCACATCCCGCAGGGTTAGTGACTGTAGATTCCGGAATTGTGTGCCCTAAACAGACAGAGAGAACCCAGAATGGCCGCCTTCTGCATTTGGCCTGCCAGCCACTCGGCTGATTTTTGGCAGGCCGGTATGATCTTCAGTTCCGAGAGCAGCGTAAGCTTTATCCCTCCGAGTACACCGATTATTAGGACGACCATTTTTACCGAGTAGCCTAGGTACAGAACTTGGAACTCGTACCGGAGTATTTGATCCGTTTCTCCTCCTCCTTCAAGGTGATGTTCTTCTCCGCAAGTACCGAGAACTCGATGACATACATCATCTTGAGTTGATGTTCGAGGAGGACTATGTCAGGCTTGTTGGCTTGGATTAGCCTGACCGTCGAGAATGAGTAGTTCCAGTAAATCCGGCATTTCTCGTTCTCGACAACGGACTCAATATCTCCGGGAACATAAGGCAGCACTGGTGTCCGGTCTACCTCGTACGAGTGCCTTAGATGGTAGTATAGCACTCGTAACGCCGCGTTATGTCGGTGGATGTAGGCCGAAATCGCGTAGGGCATGAAGATAGTATGTGCATGAGCGATTCTGGTGCCTGACGGCAGGTCCTGCAGTTGATGTCAGGAACCTCTACACGTCACACGCGGCTGCGGTAGGCCAAGGTGTTGATAACCCAGTGTTTCTATGTTCTTATAGAAAACAGCATGCTGGGATTTATCGACGTGCTGCTGAAACAGATTTTCCTGTTCGGCAGCTCTAATTTGGGCTTTCAGGCGATTTGGCTGAAGTTCAGTGATTGACTCTACATCAGCACTTCGCCGACCACCTCGGCTGGTGTCGAATGCGAGACCGAGTTCTGCGGCTCTTTTTGCTGCCTTGAACAATCCTGCTCCCACTCCTACAGTTCCGTGATGTTTTACAAACCGCGAGAGGGGATCTGAGCTCCTGAGGATGTTACATGCTATACTCAGTACTACTCTACCATGCGTACACTCCAAGCTCAAGAGTCCTCGGCCTCCCCACGTGGGAGGTACACACGAGGAATAGTCGATCTAGGATGAATACTTCTGTGAATATTCATCATGCTGCGGGTATCTCTGTCTAATTGGCGCAGCTGATCTACCGTCCACTTTACTACTCTGAAGGAGTAGAGCAGAACCGGAACGCCAAGCATATTAGTTGCAGACACCTTGTTCTTCCCCGAAACGTCGGAAAACCAAATATTTCGGAGACGGTGTCTGTACTTGCCGCAGAGAGAATCCTTTATTTGATTTACATCCCGGATGTGCCTTTGTTGCACACTCAGATATGTATAGTTCTCTCTGGCATCCATATGTTTTAGGATGCTTCTCTCTGCGAGCTGCGAATCTTCAGAGAATTCCCAGCATCGTCCTTTCTTGAGGTGGATGACTGCACATTTGTCCAACCCGAACTCCATACAAATTGCCCGCGTGTATTGTTCGACCACCCTAAGAGCGTTTTGTAGTTCGCGCAACTAGAGAGTCATACACAGTAAATAATTTTTTTAAGAGATAAAATTTGTAAATAAGTATCCTAATTTTTTTTTTGTGATATATTCAACATGCTCATTCTATGTTAGATGATGATCGACTATAATTCTGAGGTACTTCATTTTACTAACGTTCTTAATTTGCGGTCACAAAAATTTTTTTTCTGTTGGCAAATTTTTTTATGAATCGAGAAATATTCTTTTTGGGGTTGATCATTAACCGATAGGGTAAAAGTCAAACATTTGGTTTTATCCACATTTAAGTTCAATAAGTTCAAATTTAAATATTTACAGACTTTGTTTAAATTATTTTCGGCGCTACAATATACCTTTTCCCAGGAATCATCTTCAAAAACAATAGCGGTGTCATCGGCATACGATGTGAGGTGACCCTGGAAATTTTTTTAAATTTGCTGTATTATTTATATACACAAGGAACAGAATTCGACTTAATACAGTCCCTTGTGTTACGCCCCTGGTACCAGTTTGTGGTTCGCTCAAAATATTTTCAACTTTTATTCTTTGCTTTCTGTTTGTGAGATAATTTTTTAAAGCATCCAAAGCAAGACCACGCCCACCAACGTTTTTCTAGTATAATATGATGTGATACTGTGGCAAGGGCTTTAGCCAAATCTAGGAACTTTGTCAAGCATTTTTTACTTGAATCCAAATTGGAAATTGTTTTGCTGATTAAATCTAGGACCGTATGTTCAGTGTTTTTATTTTTTCTAAAGCCGAATTGTTTATCCGTAATCACATCATACCTTTCAAAGAAACTTATTAATCAATTTTTAAAACACTGTTCGAAGATTTTTGCAAAATTACTTATGACTGATATAGACCTATAATTACTTACATCTTTTTTATAACCTGAGCAACTATTTGACTCTTTCCACTGATCGGGTAAAGTGCCTGTTGTGAATGAGACATTTATTAGGTGTATCAAAATTTTATGATATACTGGTGAATATGTTTTATTAGTTTGCTTGATATATCATCTGGACCTGCAGCAGTTTTAATTTTTAGGTTAGAGATGGTCAAAATAATTTCATTTTCTGTAGTGAAATAAAGAAATAAATTATTATGTATCATTTTTTCCTCAAAAATAGTTTGTATTTTTTCTATTTTTGTTGCCATTTCATTACCAATATTTATAAAATAATTATTTATGTAATTAGATTTAGTTATTCTATCACTTACTACATCTCATGATTATTTGCAATCGGCAACGCCTGAATGCCACCGTTACATCAATCTTTATTTGTTCTCATCAAATACACCTGTTTAACATTTAAAAAAGTCTAATCATTTGGAACATCAGAATAGGACAACGTCCATGAATATTTCATATTATTCATATCTTATATAAACAAGGTTGGCGGTGTTTTTGTTCCTTCGGGAAGTTTCTTTGTTTTATTAAGTAGTAAAGATAGAAGACAACGAAGCGCGGTGGGTTTCGAGAGGGGATTAAATTAATTTGGTACGCTAAACAATGGCCGCCCCGCTAATGGTGCCCGTTTGCCTAAATTGCCTCAGCTATGCACGGTTATTTTTTATGTAGATTTTTTTCTGGTCCCTCGGGCGAAGCGCCGCTACCCTTTCGCTGGGGTCATGCATTTTTATAGCACCGTTTTGCGAAGGGTTTAGCGGCTACCAAAAGTTTCAGTTATAGTTGCTAGCCACTACTCTTTCGTTTTATGTTTCGCATCCACTTGTGCTGCTTGATATTGATAAGTTTAGTTTAAAATAAATTTATTTTCACCATTTTCTTTCTAGAAATAATCACCCTTTTTCATTATTTAGTATATTAGTAAAAACATCTTTAATTGGCTACATATTATATATATTTTTTTATTTTATGTAACTTTGTCCTACAATATTCGCCAATCTTATAAGGAAGCTTCCTAAAAATTTTAAAATTTAGTTTGATAGTCCACTGGTTAATGAGAAATAAGTAAATTTTCTTTAAACATGAAGTTTTCAATGGACGATTGATCAACAGTTAAGCTTGTTTACTATGCATGTGTTTTATTCCATAGTGTTATAATTAGAGTCCAGACACTGGCAATCCGTAAAAGGGCTAAACATAGCTATTCCACAGTATAACTCTATTTATTACAGTCAGATATTGTCAATTTTATAGTTACTTTTCAAGTCATCAGCTTATAAGGAAGACGAGGTCAAGTATGATATCATTTATGAATATGAAAATAACAAGGGGCCCAATATCGAACCTTGTGGAACACCTGATTGAGATATAAATTCTATAGATCCATGACCCTGATATCGTACAAACTAATTTTTGCTATGAAGGTAAGTGAATATAATCTAGGTCAAAGCCCAAGGAATACAGTTTTTTAAATACACTGAATTTGTTCCGCGGTTGGCTGCCTGTGAAACATTGTTAAAAGTATTAAAAATAAAGGAACTTTTTTGCTTTTAAATGTTTCAAGAATATTTTATTAAAATTCTACACGTGTTTCGGCTTTTTAGGCCTTTCTCAAAAGTATCATCTGCACTCTTGATCTAAAAAGCCGAAACACGTGTAGAGTTTTAATAAAATATTTTTGAAACATTTAAAAACAAAAAATTTCTCTATTTTTAATAAAATGCCATGGTTTATTCTATCGCATGCTTTAGAAAAATCCATATAAATGACATCGACATGTCTACCACCATCTATAATTTCCACTAGGTACTAAAATATTATGCAAAGTAGGTTCGTAGTTGTGGAACGTTGTGAGACATACCCATGTTGATAAATACAAATGCTTCGATGGAGTTGCGGATGAAGGGTATTATGTAAGATAATTTCGAATACCTTACCAAAACTATTAATAACTGATGGGCACATTTTTGAGACTTGCCAGGAAATGTATTTGTTTGCAAAAATAGGTTAACATTGTGACAAAGCGGTGCAGCTTGAAGAGTCTGCGCTGGCAGACCAAGAGGACCTGCAATAAATTTCGGTTTAATTTTCTTAAAAACATTTAGCATAGCTTGTTCAGTTATCAATGTAACTGTGATATTAATATTATCGCCCGTGTCTGTGAAATAGTCCTTGACAGAATGTAGGATGATCCAAAGTTATCAGCAAATGAATTATCGATATCTTGCGGATTGTCAAGGATATTACTGTTGTAGCTCATGGTGTTGAGTAATGAACTAGATTAAATTTTTTGTTGACATATATGGTCAGATGTTAATTTATTTTCGAGGAATTGTAAGTAATTTTTATAAGACGTGTCGATGTCTCTTTTGATTTTGTTTGTCTTCCTGATCAGCAGGATTATTGGATTTTTATAAATGCGAGAAGCCATCCCTTTTTTTATACAGATTGGATATTTTGTTCACGCGCTATATATACAGGGTGTCCCAACCAAAAGTTGGCACCCTGAATAACTTTGGAGATAAACATTTTTTTGAAAAATTGGTGAAACACGTCGACCTTGTGTCCAAGGGGGACATATTTTAATGTAATACTTGTATACCTATCATGATCCCTCTACCCTACACGGCCACGCCCTCAAAAAATTCAAATGGCAAGGGGGTCAAGTAATACATCTTTTGAAAGGTCTTTCAATTCCCTACATAACTGTGTATTTTTTTTAACTTTTATTGATTCGTTCTTAAGGAAAATAATTTTATTTTTGATGATTACACACAATCGAAATCGTTTAAAAAATCTAAAATACACGGCACTGGGTATCGGAATCTGTAAAAAAACTAAATTTTTTAGTGCTCTCAAATCAACACGAGTTTTTTCGACAAAAAACACTTTCCTTGTCCGTTTAGTTTTAGAATAATAAAAAACTCATAAGTATTTGATAGTCCTTGAACATTAATTTGTTCACAACCAATTTTAAATCGAGATACATTTTACCAGAGTGAGTTCTGAAAATTGTTTATACCCTTCAGGAGAGAATAGAAATTGTCAGAATTTATTTTAAAAACGATAATTGTGCTAGAGCTACGGAGCGCATATTCAATAGAAATCACCCAGAAGGGTTGGTTCTCAGTATGTTTTACAATTATTGACAAAATTTATTGAAACAGGTTCTGTAGGAAACAAAAAGCATGAACCTCAGCGACCGATTAGGAATGAAGCAGTCGAAGTGGCAGTTCTGGGTCATTTGCAGATGGATAATACTCAATCGATCAGGAAAGTAGCTGAGGCTTCCGGTGTATCACGAAGCAGTGTTCATCGAATTGTAAAGGCCCACAAAATCATCCATATAAATTTAAATTGGTACACGACTTAAACGAAGATGATCCCGATCGTCGGCTTGAATTCTGTGAGATCTTTAATGAACAATTAAATGGTAATGCCAATCTACTGTACCAATACGTGTTTTTCTGATGAATTGACATTTCAGTTAAATGGGGAGGTAAACAGGCACATATGTAGGTATTGGAGTGAAACCAATCCACAATTGTTCATGGAAACTCATACCCAAAGGCTTCAGAAGTTAAATGTTTGGGTTGGCATCTTAGGGGATCACCTTGTCGGGCCGTTTTTTATTCCTGACAATTTAAATGGCGAAAGGTACCTGGATCTGTTAGAAAATAACATCGACCCAATGATTATCCAAATCCTCGAAGAAGACGAAAATCTTTTAGAGGGCGAACTATTTTTCAACAGGATGGGGCACCCCCACATTTTGCTATAGCAATCCGTCAATTTTTGGATAATCGGTTTCCTGAGCGATGGATTGGAAGAAGAGGTCCTGTGGAGTGGCCCGCTAGGTCACCCGATTTAACTCCCTTGAACTTCTTATTGTGGGGACATTTGAAATCGAAGGTATTTGCAACAAAACCCGCATCTCTGGAAGAGTTAGAGTTGAAACTGCTGCTTTTATTTTTATTTCCCGAACTTAAAATAATGAAACAATTATTTCTCAGGAACGAATCGATAAAAGTTAAAAAAAAATACACAGTTATGTAGAGAATCTCGATTTAAAACAAATTAATGTTCAAGGACGATCAAATACTTATGAGTCTTTTATTATTCTAAAACTAAACGGACAAGGAAAGTGTTTTTTTTTTCGAAAAAATTCGTGTTGATTTGAGAGCACTAAAAAATGTATTTTTTTTTTTTAAATTCCAATACTCAGTGCCGTATATTTTAGATTTTTTTAAACGATTTCGTTAAATAAAATTATTTTCCTTAAGAACGAATCGATAAAATTTAAAAAAAATACACAGTTATGTAGGGAATTGAAAGACCTTTCAAAAGATGTATCACTCGACCCCCCTTGCCATTTGAATTTTTTGAGGGGGTGGCCGTGTAGGGTAGAGGGATAATGATAGGTATACAAGTATTACATTAAAATATGTCCCCCTTGGAAACAAAGTCGACGTGTTTTACCAATTTTTCAAAAAAATTTTATCTCCAAAGTTATTCAGGATGCCTACTTTTAGTTGGGACACCCTGTATAGTCTTGCTAGCATTGTTAGTTTAAGAGATACTCCGAATGGAGAGTTTTAACATGTATACTCTGTATATGAATTATAATTGAATTGAACTAAATAAGTGAAAGATAAGTAACATATTATATCTTGTAAATTTGGTGTCTAAAAATCTTTAGAAACATTATCTTTCTCTATGAAAAACTATCATATTGTGTATTCTTTGTATATAATGTACTCTCTCATTTAAATAATTATAATTAAGTTTACTAACTTGCTATGGAACTTTTGAGTACCGCTGTCAAAATTGTGGGTGCCGGGAGGATTTGTGGGGGTGGCGTATTCTGGGGTAGCGTTCGTAATTATATTTTTTAATTTATCTTCCTTAGCATTTCCCGCAAGGACACTGTAATAGATAACGGGCACAAATACATTAGCCGATGAATTCTCGTCCTCGTCACTTTACAAATTTATAAAGCATCCAATTTAGGAGATGACACCTTGCTTACGGCTTGACACCGCCCTGGAAGGACACCTGTACAGGGGAGAACTTACGATAACGACGTATCAAAATGGTACATGAAACAATGCGTGTCACAAGATATTTACAAGATATTGTGTCTTTTAAAAAATATTGGTAACGTAACTTTAAACGATTGTGAAAATTACCTACGAAAAAAAGTATAAATTTCTTGTGTGTACAGAGTTATAATCTTTAGTATCGATGTAGAGAGTGGACCAAATTAGATAGGATTTTGGGTTTTCTCTAAAACTATGGCAGATAGACAAAAACCAATATAGGCACAAACCGCGATCGTCTATCTTTTCCGACTATCGAGCTACAGAGCGTTTTTGGAAAATTGACATTTTTGGATGACGTCTATATCTCAATTACCACGTGTAGAATCAAAAATCGAGTAACATATCCTTAAGACACTTTTTTGAGTAGAATCCACTGCTGATAAGAAGAAAATTATGCATGCCTCAGTTTTCGAGATATAGATATAATTTGTATTTTTTTAAAATAAACAGCCGGTAAAATGATGTAAAAAAACATAAGAAGAACAGTTGTTTTTGATACACATATAATACATAGTTAGGTGGCCCTGATATCAAAACAAACTTTACCATAACTGTCAAAGTTTAAGTTGTTAGTCAAACTACGAGTGGTCACTATTAATGTGAAAAGTTATAATGTTATTGAAAAATGTTGAAACGTAAACAAAAAATCGCTTTGCCTTTAATAAATCGAGAAGCAAGAAAAAAATTCAACTCTTGGCAAGCGGATATGTTACGAAAAATGCATTTTCATCGTGAACTTTGGGATTGAATAATGAAGATCCATTCAAGGCACAAAAACAAAAGCTATATTGCAAATCTGTTCGCACTGATGGTAATATTGCAAAGGTAATGAATTTATTTTAATAAAATCCCACCATTTCCATTAGAAAAGCGAAAGTTCAAACAAACCTCTCATACGACTTAATATAAAGAAGTTTAAAGGATGCAAAATTTCATGATTACAAAATTCACCATTTACAAGATGTGGTCCAATTTTTAGCAATAATAAACGACAACCCAAATTTTTTCAATCATGTCCTGTAGGCGGATGAAAGCAGAGTCGTGAGTAACAGAGTTGCTAGTCGTAGAAATAAACATTATTGGGTTGATATGAATCCTCATATGATAAATCCAACACAAAATTAGGGTCATTTTGGAGTATACATGTGGGGTGGAACGGTTGGCAGTCATCTCACAGGACCATATTTCTTTAATCATTGTTTAACAACAGTCAGATATCTTGAATTTTTGCAAAATGATTTACCTATTCTGGTAGAGGCAATACAGTTTAGAACAAATATGTTATAGCTGCAACAGGATGGAGCATCTGCACACCTGACTTGTTGGGGGAACATCTTATTGAAGATTTTCAAGATAGATATGAATAGATGTAATCAGTGGCCACCCAGATCACCTGACCTCACTCCATTGGATTTCTTTCTCTGCGTCACCGTTAAGAATGTGGTATATGAGTCGCCATCAAATGTGTTTTCTGAAAGCCTGAGAAATTAGTCCTGTGAGTTGAATTTAAATCACTCTGTCTAATAGTGAAGAAATTGCCTCCAATTATTATTTTTTTTAAATTTCGCACTTACCCGTTTTTAGAACATAAGTAAGTGTTGAAACTCAGAATTCAGCTCTTTTGATCCTTATTATTTATTGGCGCAATTTATATATTAAAATAAATAGTGTCACACAGTCAGTTTCATAATTCTTTCATACAGAAACTGGTCTGGTAACCTTTCGGGAACAATTCAGACTGACGCCCCTGATCGTGATGCTGACGTCCGCAGGAGCGAAGTCATGTTCCAAATCCTTTCAACTTCCAACAACCTGATGAACGGTCCCACAAAGTTACACGACGTGTCGATATGTGCCGGATATTCACTCTCCGACATCCTTCTGCCAATAATTCACTCTGTCGATGCCTACACATGTGTTGCAGCCATTCAAAAGCCAACCAGAAATTGACAATAAATACAAATCACATCTCAAACGTATTTGTCTTATATATGTCTTTTAGTGTTTTGCTTCTGACATATTATGCATGTATAGAATATAAGGGATGGTTGGTCCCTGATTTATTTATAATAAATATAGTTTAAAAAAACTAAGAAACACGCTTTTAAAGCACATCAAACTAAAAAGTGAAAAATAATTATTAATATAAACTGAAAACAATAATGAACGAAAAATATTAGTATTATTGTGAAAAAAGCGTGGGTTGCTCGATATACGAAAAATATGGCACAAAGCGCCCCACGCTTTTTTCACAATAATACTAGTATTTTTCGTTCATTATTGTTTTCAGTTTATATTAATAATTATTTTTCACTTTTTAGTTTGATGTGCTTTAAAAGCGTGTTTCTTAGTTTTTTTTAAACTATATTTATTTTTCAGTTTTTAGTTTGATGTGCTATGAAAGCGTGTTTTGTAGTTTTTTTTAAACTATATTTATATTGCTTATTGATGCTGATATTATAACATATTACGATCCAACAGATATTTCTGAAAAAAAAATATTTTTTTATTTCAGCCATGGGATTTGAACTCACGCCCGAGGAATCCGTCGTTTCGCGTCGACTAAGACTTGCCCGCTCGGCCAACGACCGAACTGAGAATCACGGAATATACTTACAATATTAAGCCTCTTGCTCTCACGCAGAGAATACGTGAGGAAAGGACTGGCGATCCTGATCAGGATAATGATATAAACTTATCAAATTATTGTATTGTTACCGGTTCTTCGTAAGTGTACAAAGTTTCAATTAAATCTGTCCGTTTAAAGTGGGTCAAAATCGAGTCCAAAGAGTCGGTTACAAACAAACAAACAAACAAACATACAAGTGAAGCTAATAAAAGCGTGTTAAAAAGAATTTAAACTGTTTGCTACACTGTTTCATAAATTTTTTAGCATGATGCGTATGTGTCTATATTAAACACCAATAAAAATTTTAAAAAAATCTGATTTAACCCGTCATTTTATTTAACAACAAACAGTGAAATTTGAACATTTTATATAGATTCGTTTGCTAATTTCATAAAACCGTGTAAGAGAAAACACTGGTTTTGACAATATCTATGGAATATCATGTCTGTTTTCCGTAATTTTCATTAATTCGTTCAAAAATTACACACAAAAATGCTGCCACACGTCCATTGACATCCTTAGCTTCATCCGAAAATAAAATATTTATTATAAATCGATCATTATTCATTATTTGTACATAACTCGTGCACCTGTCCACAAAACTGACCCATTGTGGAGATTATCTTTAGAATGGTGATAAATTTCCGAGAAGCAAGCTCTATTAGAGGAAAAACAGTCCAGGAAGACCAAGTAAAAAAAGAGGGGAAGTGGTCGACAATGTTAGAACTATGATGAAAAACGATCCTTAAAAACTATGAGGAGAATGAGCCAACAGACAAATTTATCTTATGGCTCCTGTCAAACAATTTTAAAGAAAGATCTGGATTTATTTCCCTACAAAATTTATTTATTTCCTGAATAATTTCAATAATAATGATATTCTGGACATTACCTGTTATACCGACACCACGAGGAATTGTTGCATCTGAGTAGTTATCTGAATACTCAAAATATGAGAATTTCTAAAGCAGAAAACAAGTTAAAATTCCAAAATCTCCATACATTTGAGATAAAGTTACAATGTTTGCTAAGCAGAAATGGAAGGATTTAGAAATTAAGTATCTGTACAGTAAGCTCGAATTACAAGCATATGGACTTTACAAAAAGCTTACATATAAGTTAAATAACTTAGAACATGAACAACGGTGTGACTTTCAGAGGAAACTGTTTATGTCAATTAACGCGAAATTTATTAAGATGTTGTCACAAAATAAAAAATTCAAAGATTAATCCTACTGATTACTTACGTCAGAAGAAAGTGTTCCTCAAAAAATTCTCAGCGTTATAGAAAATCATTCCTCACAGTCGTTTGATAAAGAAGAAATTGATCTACTTAACAAGGAATTAAACTTTGCTTTACGTGCCTCGAAGGCATTTTAGATGAGGTTGTTGCAATTGTTGAAAGTTCAAATCAATACCTTCATGATTCCTCTAAAGGATCTGTCAGAGAGGCTTACAGAAATCAAATCTCGGCAAATATTGTCACTAAAGTAAATAGAACTTCAAAATTCACAAAGGATAGAAAAATTATCAAACGGTTGCGTGAAAAAGATTTACTTAAAAACTGATAAGGGTAATAAGGTTGTTAATTTAGATAAAGAGAACTATTATGAAAGGGTAGACAACTTGATTGTTAATGGTCCTTATAAAGAACTTTCCAGAAGTGATTACTGAAGTAAGAAATGTACTTAAATCCTGCAACAACCTTATTACTCCTGCATTAAATAAGAGGTTACATATATCTAATCCAAATGTACCTAGATTGTACTGCTTGCCTAAGATACATAAACCAGGAAAGTCGGTACGTCCTATTGTTTCAGCAATGGGATCTCCGACTTACCACATATTAAAATGATTAACAGTTCCAAAGTTTACCCATCGCACCACCTAGTTTCTCTGTGATCAATTCCAATGATTTCATTAATATGGTGAAAAATACCATAACCAGTTGCAAAAAGATGAAAAACTTTGATATCCTTTGATATTTCTTCATTGTTTCCAAGTGTTCCGATACCACAGACCTTGGACTACCCCAAAGAGCTACTGGAATTAAACAATCTCAGTCAAGATGTAGTAAAAGAATATTATCAACTCAGTAAACTTTGCATGAAACAAAATCACTTTCGATTCAATGATAATTTCTTTGAACAACATGAAGGAACAACAATGAGTAATTATTTGTCATCATTCACTGCCAGTCTCTTTATGAGCAGATTTAAAATAGGAGAAGAATTAAAATATTTCCCCAGGATTTGGCTTAGGTATGTTGATGATAGTTTTACAGTGTTTGATACAAAGGTCGCTGATGTAGAAAACTTCGTTTCTAAATTAAACGGTCGTTTCACGTCAGTTAAATTCACATATGAAATTGAAAACACTGGACTACCACCATTTTTGGATGTATTAATAACACAAGCTTGCAAAAAAAAAGTTCTGTCCTAGAGATCACACCCAACTTTTCCCATGTATTTTGACACGTTGAAACCGAATTTGGCAAAACAAATTTTTTTGACGCGTCCATTTTTCTCTACGACCCCGTAGAACCCTCTATAATCACCCATGGAGGAAATTTCATGAATATATTTCTATAAGGGTTTTTTGTGTCGCTGATCACGAATCTGAAGTCAAAAATAACTTTTTGGCACCATTCCTTGCCAGTCCCTTCATGAACAGATTCGAGACGGAAGCAAAAGAAGAATTTGAGTATTTCCCCAGGGCTTAGCTTAGATATGTGGATAATATTTTTGCAGTGTTCGATACCTAAATTAACCAGTCGTTTCGCGTCAGTTAAAATCACAAATGAGACTGAAAACTCTGGACAACTACCATTTTCAGATGTAATAATAATTAAAAATAGTGAAAATAAGTTAGAATTTGACAGATACAGAAAAGATACCAGTACTCTAAGATATATCGCTAAGGCCTCTCACCATTGTGCTCAACACAAAATGGCGAATTTTAATTTTCTAGTCCATCGTCTATTAAGCTTCCCTCTCAATAAGGAGAGGTTTGAAAAAGAAAAGCCATTGATTAAGGATATAGGTGCGAGTAATGGACATTCTGTAAGTTTATTTGATAAAATAATTAGGAAACGAAAGTTTAAAGAGTCGCTTCGAAATTCCTCGACCTTTCAAAATGAAAGAGAAAATTTGAAATTTGTATCGATTCCATTCGATCTTCGATTCACCCGTGGTATTGGTAAGATTTTTAAAGATGTAGGTATGACAGTGGTTCATTCATCGGGAAACAAACTACAACAACTTTCAGGCAATCCAAAAGACAAAATTGAAACAAACAAATAGTCGGGGATTTACGAAATTAGCTGTAAGGACTGTAATCAAAAATATGTTGGCCAGACTAGACGATGAATTCAAACTAGATTCAGAGAGCATATGGCCCACCTCAAATATGGTATATTAGAACAGATAAGTCTAGTGTAGCCCAACATGCGTTTGAGAACAACCATAGATATTAGCAATTTAATATTAATTAGGAATGTAACAAATACTAGACAGCTGAAGTCAAAAGTAAATTTTGACATAATGACAGTTGTTAACAAGGTGTCAAATTTCATGAAAAATGTAAAAAAATTAATATGTCAAAGTACATTTTTGACTTCTGATTCATGATCAGCAGCCCAAAAAACTTAATAATATGCTCCAAATATTGACTTTACATTTTTCATGAAATTTGACAGCTTGTTGACAGCTGTCATTATATTAAAATTTATTTTTGACTTCAGATTCGTGACCAGCGACATAAAAAGCCCTTATAGAAACCTTTTCAAAAAATTTCCCCCTTAGGGGATTATGAAGGGTTATAGGGGGTCGTAGAGGAAAGATTATGCGTCAAAAAAATTTTTTTGCCAAATGCGGTTTCAGCGCATCAAAATATGGGAAAAATTTGGTCTGATCTCTGGGACAGAACTTTTTTTTTGTAGGTCTGTGTAATTCGTGAAAATAAGTTAGAATTTGACATATACAGAAAGATAATATTTTAAAATATGTCCCTAAGGACTCTCACCATTGTGCTCTGCACAAAATGATGAGTTTTAATTTTCTAGTTCATCGCATAATAAGCTTCCCCCTCAATAAGGAGAGGTTTGAAAAATAAGACATTGATTAAAGATATAGCTGCGAGTAATGGATATTCTGTAAGTTTAATTGATAAGATCATTAGGAAACGTAAATTTAAAGGGACACTTTCAATATGAATAAGAAAATCCCAAATTTGTATTGAATCCATACAATCCTCGATTAACTTGTGGTATTGGTAAGATTTTTAAAGATACAGGTATGACAGTGATCACTCATTGGGAAATAAACTACACTACAACAATTTTTAGGCAATCCAAAAGACAACATTGAAATAAACGAAAAGTCAGGGATTTACGAAATTACCTGTAAGGACTGCAATCAAAAGTATATGGGACAAACTAAACAATCAATTCAAACTAGATTCAAGGAGCATATGGCATATTTCATAGGTAGAACAGATAAGTCTATAGTGTTGCCCTACATGCTTTTCATAACAATCATCTCCAGATGATGCCAACTTGATTGGCATCATCTGGAGATGGTGTTTTGGTGTTTTGTGGAAAACTACGGTAGTGTTGTATACGAAATAGAGAACTTTGATAAAACCACGTTGTGTTATTTAACACCTTAACTAGTAAATATTTTATTCTACAATAACAATTATCCAATTCCATAAATCAACAAATATTACTTTAAAAAAGGACACAATATTATACAATAGTTAATGATATAATAAACTAATATTGATAGTTTTTTTTGTGGGGATTTCGGTCAGGTATAACTAATTTTTTTTCTAACGTTTCGGTTTATTATACCATCATCAGAGAACTACAATTAATATAATATTTTAAAAACATAGTTATGGTTATTGTACATTAAAATTTACTTACACTATTAATTATTAGGAATGTGTTTTAAAATTTTTGTTACATGTTGTTTGGTTGTCTGTTTTAACGCAACTGAGATATTTTAACATAGTTTGTGGGCTCTTAAAGTTTTGTTTATGTTACAGAGATAACGTTGGAATGTATATGGTTTATTGTGGGTATTTTGCTTAAATAGTGAATATGTAATAAGATATTTGATTTCAAGAATTATTATTTTGTATCGGTCAGATGCAAAAATTGATATATATATATATATATATATATATATATATATATATATATATATATATATATATATATATATATATATATATATATATATATATATATTTACATCCCGCGCCTAAATTGCGTCCTTTCAAAGAGCGGTTATTTTGCGTCTCCCAGAAACAACGTATTTAAAGTAAATCTGATTGCGTATATTGAATCTACTAAAAATTTCACGAACCAAAATGTGCTTTGTCTGTCTGTATCATTTAAAAAATTTTATACGGTTTTGACACTTTCAGGGTATTATGCGTCATTTTATTTGACCATCTATATTGAGTCCAGTTGTATATTTTTACATACATATTTAGCGCTATATTACGTCCATGTGTGTATATATTTCTTATTTTACTATCTATTTTTCACCCGGCTGTGTTGCCAAGTGGGCACATAGTTCGAAATAAGATTTTATGGAGGGGAGGGGAACAGCTCTATATTATTTCTGCAGGATATTGGTAGTTTCGCAGAAATAGTGATTGCAAAATAGCACCCTGCCATTTTGATTATGAAGTTAATGTTAAAATAGTAAAAAGCGGCAAACCAATGACACCTGCTTCAAAAATGGTAATAAAAATGAAATTAAATAAGCACTAAATTGAGTTATTAGTTGTTACTCTACGATGAAAGAATTAAGTTATGGCTAAAAATCTTTTTTGCAAAGGCCGCTATTTCGTAATTGTTTACCAACTATAAACACAAAAAGCATTTGATTTCAAAAAAATTTGCTAGGTTATAAGTATAGAATTTTTTCAGGAAACGTAGTGTAGCATAATAAGATTGACCAAACATCGCCCCCCCCCGCGAATGATATTAATTTTTTAACTTGATTGATAATTTTACCAGATAGCCCTTAATATCTAACCCTTTAGGTGTAATAAAAATAATAGAAATATTAAAAATAAACTAAAAATATCTTATGAACCGCTTGGCTGATTTAAATAAAGAAATATGTGTTATATACACAATTGGAGCACACTTGTAAAAAATTGAGCAAGACATTTGATGATGGAAATATCGAAAAAAATTGATATGCTTTTCTACATTTGTTTAGTCATTATGTGGTTCTGGCACACCTACAATATTTTTTTTGGTAGAATCTACAAAATGCTATTTCATAGCATAATTTTTTAGAATCGAAAATGGGCAGAACATTACAAAAAATAAGCCTAGTTACTTTAGCAATATTTGGCAATAATTCCTCTATTGGCTCTCCTGTAAAAAAATTTCATTGAACTTCACACGGTACAATTTTTAGTAGTAGAGTACTTTTTAAGTCTACATTATCGTACAGCCCCCGGGGGCGGTACTGCTAGAATTAACTTCACGAGTTTAGAAGATGGTTATTGCCATGCTCAAATGATTTTACCCGGTTATCAGTGGCCTACTTTATAAAATAGTAAATGAGTTTTTACTTTTTCTTGTTTTTCCAGAAAGTGTATCACTAAAGATACACGTGGCCTGAACTGATGATTTATTACCCCAGGCCGGGTGTATCCCTAGCGCTACACCATCTCAATTGTCTTTTTTCATTACAGGTGCAAGCATTTTGACGTCAATCTTATCAGTTTGTGATTAGTGAAACACAGTGACACTAATAAGTAAAAGTGCAAAAACAATGGCTAAGAGAAATCTTAGTGATGCTGAGTTAGCTGCAGCTTTTGAAGATGATAATGATGTTATGATGGACATGAGTGATGAGGATATAGATTCAGGGGACGATCGCAATTATGATCCCTCTGAAACTGATAGTGATTGTGAGAGTGATAGGTCATGGTCCAATAGTAAAAATTCAAAACCTGCACTCGTCGTTGCTACAATTCAGACTACGCCTATACCAACACTTACACCGATATCAATGGCAATTCAGACTGGGCCCATACCAACAACTACGCAGGACGCGTCGATACAAACCGCTTCTACAACAAGAGACTTTCAAAATATTGTTTGGACTGATCCTGTAGGAAGACAACAACATTTTCCTTTTACTGGTAAATATGGCATGGATCCAACCATTTCGGGAATACTAGCGCTTGCTGAACCAATAGACTACTATTCACTTTTTTTAACCCAGGAAATTGTACAAATAATGGTCAATGAAACAAATTTATATGCAACGAAAATACTTGAAAATGCAAATGATATAACCCCCTCTTCACGGTTACATGACTGGACACCAACTGACGTAGATGAAATGAAACAGTTCATTGGATTACTTGGATGGATGGGCATTGTAAAAGTTCCAGAACTTCCTAATTATTGTTCAAAAAGTAAATTATTTTCTTTTGATTTGCCAAAAAAACGTCATGTCTCGAAATCGCTTTGAATTGCTGTTGAGATTCTGGCATTTTGCCAATAATGGAGAAGCGATCCCTGGAAATCGTACCCATAAACTGGATAAGATATTTCAGAAATTTATAGCAAATTTCAAAAGCCCGTATACTCCTGGGGAGAAAATTTGTATCGACGAAACTATGGTCCCCTTTACAGGTCGCGAGTACATTCCTACAAAGGGACACGGATACAGCATAAAACGATATAAATTATGCACCGAAAAAGGGTACACGTGGAATGTCTCAATTTATGTTAGTAGAGACCTAACTGATGACCTGACGCAAACAGCTTCTCACAACGTCACTTTGAAACTTATCGAAGATTTATTGGGAGAAGGAAGAACACTCTATATGGATAATTTCTACACCAGCGTGCCACTAGCTTATGACTTGCTTAAACAAAAAACACATCTCGTAGGCACCTTGCGCTTCAATAGAAAATATATTCCTCAAGAGGTAAAGGATGCAAAATTAGTAAAAGGTGCAATTACCGCCAAAGAATCCCCAGAAGGTGTAACGGTTTTAAAGTGGCGAGACAAAAGGGATGTTCAAATATTATCTACATGCCATTTGGGAACAGAAACTGTTGTAACTAGAAATAAACAAAAGACTGAGAAAATCAAGCCAAAGTGTATAGTTGATTATGACAGTGGCAAGTCTCCAGTTGACGTTAGCGATCAGTTAGCTTCACATAGCACCGCTCTCAGAAGATGCAACAAGTGGTATCGCAAGCTGATGATAGAACTTATTTGGAGTACGACGCTTGTGAACGCACACTTCCTGTACAATCTCAACTCTGTCAACAACGCTATGAATATAACATCTTTCAGGCAAAACGTCATCTGCTCGCTATTAGAGGACTATGTTGTCAAAAGTAGTGCAAGGAGACACAGCGCAAATGCCGTACATCACTTGGTTACACACGAACAGGAAAAAAGAGCTAGATGTGCTAGCTGCTACAACTTAATGGCAAAAAAGGAAAAATGGTTGATGGGGTGTAGAAGATGGCATCTCAAGTTATCACCGTTTATGATCAGTGTGAAGGAAACCCCCATTTTTGTAAAATTTGTTTCAATAAAAAGCATTAAACATTTCTGAGAGTTTTGTATTCCTTTCTTATTAGTTTGATAACTGTTTGAAACGTTTCTAGTAGTTCCCGAAACAAATCTAGGTAGTAAGAATTTCTAGAATGTGTTTTTTGTTTTTAAAAGTGTTTTGTCATTTATTTGTTTTAATCATTTTGCTTCTTTTATTTTTTTAAAGTTTGATGCACCAGGCCATGGCAACAGACCCATGTGTTACCCTCAGGCCAAAGTTCCATACGACAATGTATTTGTACAGGCCAATACTATCAAACTGTAATGTTAAAGTATAGCATGGTGTGCGTTACCGATACACCGTTGAAAATATAGTCACTGCATGGTGTATCTCTAGGAATACACTTGGCCTGTGGCACTATGTAATATACAGAGTGTTTCTTAAGTTGATACTTTTTTTGATTGTATATGGAACTTATTAAAGTGAACACATTTTTCAAATAACTTTATTTAAATAACCCTAAAATAAGAAAGATATACCCTTCTAAAGTTTATTATTTCTTTGTTTTAATGCGGTCCTGTCTTCATTATTAAAACTTGTGTCACGTCATCTTTATGTCAGTTTATTTTTAATCATTCGCACTGGTTTTTTACGTAATCATTTTATTAATAATTTGCAATTGTATTAAAAGCTACAATGATCGCTCACGTTTATGAAAATATTGAACTAGTTAATATGTTGGAAAAAAACTAGTGCAAATGATTAAAACTAAACTGACATAAAGATGACGTGACACAAGTTTTAATAATGAAGACAGTAATAAAGTTATTTGAAGAATGTGTTTACTTCAATGAATTCTATATACAGTCAAAAAAGAGGAAACATCCTGTATAAGATTTACACCAGTAGTATAGCTACAATAATATAATAATGTAATAAAAGTAACCGGATTTCTTGTAATACATGCATTATTTTTTTATTTGAATACAGTAAATAATAATACAAATAATAAAAGTAAAGAAAATCTTCTAAAGGCAGAGAATATATACAGCGTCTTTTAATTTCGTCCGGCTGCAGCGTCCGACTACAGCGTCCAAATGCATTAGTTCTTTAATATATTTCAATGGAAGTGGCATCTATATTGCGCGTCGTGACGAAGCGCAATATAGATGCCATTTCTATTGGAATATATTTACGAAGTAATACTTGACGTTCAATTATTTACGTTAGGAAATAGGGGAGACAGTGTTGCCATATCATTTCTTGAACGGGAATCAAAATAATGCGTGAAATAAAATGAAAATATACATAGAGTATATTAGTTTGCGCCTCTAACGTATTTTTCTTGAACTAAACTAAAATTATACATTTTATAATTGGCACTAAATTGCGTCCACAAGATTTGTCATTACAGGCATCTGGTGATGAGTAGAAAAAGCAAAAAAAGGCTGCAGATTCACAATTATGACAGCAACTCAAATCTATAAAAATGGTGTGTCTCTGAGCTTTTATAACGCAGAAATCAATGAAAACTATTTTGCGTCCGGTATTCGGACGCAAAATAGTCATGGACGTAAAATGTTATGTGCGAGGTTCATTAGATGACGCAAGATAGTGCTACGGACGAAAATATATATATATATATATATATATATATATATATATATATATATATATATATATATATATATATATATATATATATATATATATATATATAGATAGATAGATAGATAGATAGATAGACATAATCAACTGAAAAGTATATGTTTATATGTTTCTGATCTAATACTTATTTTTATAACTATTTATGCAGCAATTTACGTAATTCTTTTTAAAAAAGTAATACAACTTTTTAAAATAATTTCACCTTGTGTGATTCTCGTTACAAATTGTTTACACAGTTTCTTGCATCGCGTTGTAAATAGTAAAGAGTGGGTAACACAGAAATTAATATCGTCTGGTTTATCATTTATCTTGCATGAAGTCTCATAAAGAAACTCTATGTGAAAACCCTTTTTATTTTGGAATTTCTCCAACAAAGATTTCTATGCTAATAAAAATATAAATTTCTATATTTTGTCACAAAGCAAAAGCGCGGTGTTGTACCATCTCGCAACGCCAGAGCATAACAATAAAGTAAAGAGTTTTAGCAGCACAATCAGACAGTCGCGTGGGACAGAAAAGAGTTAATATTGATCCGTTTTTTTATTTGAGTCACCCCCACGGTTTTTTTTCACCCTCGCTTTTTTTCATCCCCGGATGAGTGTTACTATAGCAACTGTACAGCAGGTGCCAGCGAACACGCAACATAGATATCATGTCACTTCCAGTTTCTTACTTAACTTCTTACATCGCCAATTACATATGCCAAGAGATAACTCGACCCCAAACTACCTTCGAACAACTTTTCACTTTCAGGCAAAATGTTCTTATTTCTAACAGATAACGTCGTTTGCTCTGCGGGGCGGAGCATAGTATTAGCAAATTTAGTTTTATAATGACTAATTAAATATATTTCAAACAATGCTGTGTTTTTCATATTTCAATCAGGATGGTTCAAAATTATGCCAACAAATTTCGGCAGCGTAATCATGGCCTGAAAAATTCTCATAATATAGGTCCGAATATACTTCCTAACGGAGCTACAGATTCTCAATATTATTTAAAGAACTTTATACTGCACATCATACAGAAAATTTCCACTTATATGGTGTACGGTGTTGATTACTACAAGTTTAAACTTAAACATTATTACACAGACAGACAGACAGGATAAACATAATTTTTGACAAATACATCTTAGAAGCTATAGCATTATATATAAACGAATAATTTTTTTAAGTTGATATGGAAAAATCTATATCGTGCTGTTTTATAAACTCATTAGTAGTAATAAGGCCCTTGTTAACGGGTGAAATCATATTTGTTGTCTTAAAGATATGATCCCTTCTTAATCTAATATAACGTACATTGCAGTGGCGGTTCGTGGGTCAAAAGATAGGGAGGTCAATTAGAAAAGTTTACAGTATTACCTACCTTTTAAAGTGATTTAAATTCCAAGTCGATCCTCCGGTCTTTTAGAGATGCAAAGTGGTGAATTACTTTTTCATTAAAGTCTTTTATCTTCTTTATTAATGCGCTTTCTATGGTTAGCATAGCTAAAGAAGATAACCTTTTCTGACCCATCGTATTTCTTAAAAATGTCCTGTTTCTTTTTAAGGTGGAAAAACAACGTTCACTTTCAACGGTAGTCATAAGGAGAGTACACAAGATTTTTAACAGTTTGACACTTTCAGAAAAAGTATTGCACAAATTATTGTTAATAAAAAGCTGTAACAAAGCAACTGCACCTTCACTATTGGAAAAATCTTCTCGGCTATATAATACTTCTAATTCAGTTTTAAGTTTCAAATGATTTATGACTGGATACTCCGTTTTAACTAATTTAAACATATCTTGAGGAAAGCTTTTTTTATAATCTTTAAATCGATCTGCGTGAAATAACTGCTAAATGATTACTGAAGCCAAACCTGTTTTTGATCTCGGATGTAATTATATCACAAACTTCTAATGAAATTATCCTTTTTGATTCTTCCGTTTTACATCTCTGGGCAGACTGCATGGATTTCTCCTCCAAATAGTTATTCAAAATTTTATTTCTAATGTCTTCAATTTTACTATTAAAAACGCCAATACACTTATTTACTGTTATGACATCGATATTACATTTTTGTAATTGATTGAACATTATATCACAATGAGGCATAACTAAATGAAAAAAATTTAACCAATAAAGAAAATGTTCATTTTGTAAGTAGTTTTATAAACCAATAGCTTGGTTTAGAGTGTTGTTTTCTGATTCATTATCAATGATTTTTTCTAAACAATCTAATAATTCTGTTCGATAGGTATAAACAGTCTCTATGTACTTTGTAATAAAATTCCATCGTGTTGGAGCCGCTTTAGGTAATCTCACCTTAACAACATTATCTAACACGGCTGTTCTTTTTGGCGATTTTCCAAAGAATGAAGAGAAGCTATGTAAATTAGCAAAAAAAAATTTTTATGCTTTTATCCTGACTTGATGTTTTTTGTAAAATTAAATTTAGTTGATGATAATGAATAAAATTTACTGAAGGATAACTTTTTTTAATTGTACACCTTCAAAAGCACCACTCATTACTGATGCTCCATCGTAACTTTGTGCTATCAATTTTTCAGGACTTTCATTAATTTTCAGACATTCTAACTCTTTTAAAATTACATCTGTCAAATGCTGCGATGTCGTTCCTTGAGGCTGAAAAAATTTCCAAAATATCTCACATACAACACCGTCTAAAACGTATCTAAACACAAAAACTACTTGTACTTTATTGGAACTATCTGTGGTTTCATCCACTTGAACTACAATGAAGTCAGATTGATTAATGTCAGATTTTATTTCTTCGTGTATCGAATCTAAAAGTTCATTTTGAATTGAACTTCTTTTTTCTTATCAAGAGATGTTTGCTTTATTGTCATATTAGGTTTTGGACGACCACCACCTTTGAATTTCACTCGGTCTTCATAACCCAACTTATGTCCATCTTTCAGTTTTAATATATTTTGTACAACACTCATATTTAATAGTAAACACCAAAAACACTGTTTTACTTAATTTCACGACCAGTAGAGATTTACTAATAAAATGTTCACAAATAAAAACATTAAAAACAACGCGACAGAATTTACCGACCAACGTGTACCTAGTCAGCATAAAACTGATCTACTAAACTTCGTGCCTTCGTGCATTACCGTTTCCGTAAAATATGTCAAGGACATTGTCCCCGCCAGTGATTTCTGCCTCTTTTGCTCTCTGACGATTCGCGCATAAGTCTATTTCACTTTAATTCGTTGTAAATTCGGGCCGTAGCAAGCTTTGAGGACAAGTTGTGGATTAACCCAAGATTTTTTTAATTCTATAAATGAATAATGTAATGAATATGAATGTAGAGGTTCGGTGCTCGGAGGGAATACGAAATCCTGTGATCTAAATATTTGAATAGTATTGTGCATAGAATGAACTAGAAACTTTAAGAATATTAAAAATATATATATTATATATTTGTAAACTTCAGAAAATGAATAGCTCTATTTTTTTATTTGTATGTGGTAGGTCATTGACCAAATGACCCTATAGAAGAACCACCATTGAATTAGAACTTTCTGCTAAAATATCAGGTAAGTCCAGTTTGTTAAAAACATTAAATATAAACAATACTCAATATGTTTTCTTCTTTCATGTAGTGAGTTAATATTAAAATCTAAAAGTTGTGTTTCATAGGATATGAATAATGACCAGTAATTATGCTTTCTAAAAAACAAGGTTCTCAGCAGTCTTTTTTTGAATTTTCTTTAGCATATCTGAATATAAATTGGTTTTTGGATTCCATACAATAACATCATATTCTAGTTGAGTACGAATATAAGAATTGAGTAATAATATAGCAATATCACTGTTAAATTCTTTGCTAGATCTTGTAATGATACTAAGCTTTCTGCAACCCTGTAAGACTATATCTGACACATGACCATTGAAGCTGAAGTTATTCGTGAATTTAATACCCAGATCTTATATTTCAGACAAACAATCTAATACTGTATTATTGATTGTATAGTTATTTACGATAGGATTTTTTTTCTTTTTGTGAAAGTAACTGATTTACATTTGGACTCGTTAAAAGTTAGGTCACTGTATTTGCACTAAACTACAGGATCATTTAAATCAGTTTGTAGCAGATTACAGTCTTCTAATGTGTCAGCTCGGTGGAATAACTTTAAGTCATCCGCGTAAAGCAAGAATTTGGAGTGCTTGATATATTGACTCAAGTCGTTAATAAATAAGACAAACAGCAAAGGTCCCAGAATTGAGCCTTGTGAAACCCCCGATGTTGCATTGAATTTATACGAGTGGGTATCATTAAATTTTACAAACTGCGTTTTTCCTGTCAGATAAGAATATAAGAAATCTAACGTATTTTGGCTAAAGGAGAATAATTCCAACTTAAGGATAAGTACTTGATAATTTACTCTGTCAAATGCTTTTGCTAAGTCTGTATATATGACATCAACTTGTGATCTATTTTCAATTACGTTAGTAACTGAGGAATACGCACAAATTAGTAATGGTCGACTTCTTTTGTATAAAACCATGCTGTTGGTCGATTATTACGGGGCTAACATATGTGTAAATTCTATTATATATTACTCTTTCAAATATTTTCGCAGGACATGGTTGAACTGTTATTGGATAAAATGCGTTCCTCCTAATTAACTTAGAAACTGTTTACCGAATCTTATTAAATTAAACGTGTTTAGACAATGTTAATTGACCCTTAATTTTAATATATGTATAGTAGGATTTTTTGTTGGTATCAATGTGTAGACAATTGACAGTTTATACTGTTATAAATTTTACTTCAGAGATTAATTTTTGGTGCAGATATGGAAAAACTCTTCATGCTAATTTATTGTTACTGTAAATATGGCACTTACATTTCGGTAAATGCCTCTAAAATATGAATTAGTTAAATAAATTACCTTAACATTTAAAATTTTTATCACGTTTTTCCGAAAATATTGCAGAAATATGTTTAGTATATGCAGTAGGACCAATTAAACTTTATTTATTACTAAGTTTTGCATTTTTAATAAAAAAATTTGGATTCAAGTAATGATCAAGCACAAATGTAGCCAGTATAGAAAAAATGAGCGGCATTTTTATCAAAGGAAACAGCAGGTATATTAAAGTAAAGCGGCACCGTTGTCGACAACAAATTTGTTTTTAAGATTATTCGGTTTTGCCGCCTATATGATATGAACAGGAGACTAAGCAGTCGCTGGATCTAATGACCACACTTTTTGGATTCAGTATAGATGATATGACAACTAGTTTTCCGCAAAATATCAACACCATATTCTGCACTGGACGAGCGTTTCGCCAATCAAGTTGGCATCTACTGCAAAATGATTAAAAATGTTTTAATCATCGAAACATGCGTTGAAAGCAGCATACGTTGTTTTGTGGAAAAAGGTTAGTTTCACATCAAAGGTTCCAACCTACTTCAGAATTGTTTACGTATATTAATGTACTCTAAGAAACGTAACATAACTTTAAGCTTTGTCATAAATAGAGGTTACTTTAATATACTTGGCTCTGTTTATCATATTACCTACGTATATTTAAGTTTTATTGTGCAACCTTGCATGTGTTATATACTTATTGGTTACTTAATGTTAATCTAAGTATGATATCGTCGTTTTTATATTCTCAGGCTGGGCAGCTTTCAATTTTGATACAATTTTCCATTAACGTTTCTTTTTCACGTATGTCTTGGAAAATTGTATGTTAATTTACAAAACAATTGCAACATATTAATTCCATTAACTGTCAGTTTGTGTTTTCACGTATTGTTAATTTCTCAAACAGAATAAAATCGGATACCGTGCTGTCAGAAAATTCCTTATAAAACAAGGAAAAATTCAGTCCTCCCAAGAAATTTAAGATCACCCTTTCTGCAGGAAAAATAATGGCAATCATTCTTTGGGACTGGCAGGGAATTTTGTATATTGATTATCTGAAGAAGTAGTAGTACAGTAACGAGAGAATATTATTCAAACTTAATGCATCGCGTCAGAGATTCTATTAAACTGAAAAGACGTGGAAAACAAATGCGAGGTGTTTTACTACACAAGTCATGACTTGCAATAGTTGCTGATGCTGATTGTGACTTCGAATAAACTGAACACCCGCCTTATAGCCCAGATTTAGTACCTAGTGACCACTTTTTGTTTTTGAATCTCAAAACAACACTTAGGGGACAAAATTCAGGAATAATGACCTTATAGCAGCTGTTGAGGGTAGTTTTATGGAGAAACCATATGAAAGTGACGTGATTGCTAATTTGCCGATATGCATTTAGTTTACTGTTTGAACACAATGCAAACAGCGCGTTAACTTGACAATAATTCAAATTTTATAGTGGTGACGCCTACTTTGTTTAATATAAAACTAATACATGCTTATTATTACAATCTTCTTCTTAGATTTCTTCTTGTTCGTCTTGCCTCTCTGCTTTAACTTAAATTTGTGAGTGATATACTTTTGTTTTGTGAAATTGTTTACATTAATATATATTGAACATATATTTCTGCGAAATATATGTTCAATAGTAATACATTTTTACATTTAGCAGGATTTCTCAAAAACGGTGTAATTTATTGGCATTTAAAAAGAATATCTTTTCTCATTCAAAATCTGGTATACAAATTTCTAAAATATTCACACAAAAAATTCTTCTTTAACATATTTTTAATGACAATCATTTATCGCCGATTACTGTCTTCTGAACCTAAATCTACTTGTTCTTCTTCATCTTTCTTTTGCCCTTTGTTTCATTCATTGCTGTATTGATATATTCTTATTTTTCCTTCCTTATTAACACATAATTTGTGAACATTTGAATAAAATTTTACCGAACATTTTAATTGGTTTTTTTTTAGACAAACGTATCCATGCCTCTATCTATACTGACCTAAAATTACAGAATCTTTTCAAGAATTCTGCGTGTCTTTTAATTTTCAAAACTAATTTAATTATGAAGCATTTCCAAAACTCGTCTTTGCTTATCAATGTGAAAAACAATTTAAGAATAATATTAATAACAAACAAAAACCAAAAGATATTTCAATGCCAATGGTCAAACGCATTTGAAAAACTCATAAAAAAAAGCTCTTCTATCCTTTTCTCTTGTATTCATAAAATTATGCACCTGACAAAACTGACAACTCAATTAAAAACAACTATAATCGCTATATCGTATATGCATGTTTTTAATTAAAAATAAATTAACATTTTTCAGAAACGATTGACGTACAAATTAAAACCTCATAAAGGGCCCTTTTCATTAAGAAAAATTGCTCTGCTACCACCTTAATCGTCCACCTATAAATCATCTAGTAATCGATCAGAAGGGATTATTTACCGTAGACATGAAAATCAAATCGTCGTCGTGGCATTGACCTTCAATCAATACCGAATAAAAATGGGCAAAGGGTGAGAAAGGTACACCCTTTTTTTATTCCACAGTGCATTAAAGGGCTAGAAGAAACTGCTCGTTTGTTCGCCCAAAAAATATTCATGAAACGAGACTGAATGCATTTCGCTCATTAAATTGTTACACCCTATTTTTTTTGGAAGATCTAGTTGAAAGATAAGACCGATACGGAAACGAAGGATAATCCATGGTAGAATGCACATATTTTGTTTAGTTTGCGCGTATTAGTTTACATATTTGATGAAATTTAAATATGTAGATTGTAATAATATCATATCTCTATTTTAAACACGGAAAATACTTTTACTAATACTCTCTAAATTTTACCACATCTTACCGCAATCCAATGCCCCTGCTTTGTAGACATCTTTACGTATTTAATCAATGTAATTATTCAGAAACGAGGGAATCAAAATAAATAAGTTATCAAAATAGATTAATTTCCAAACCTCTAATTTTCGATAAAGAAACTACCCACTTTTCTTAATCTTCTGTTTGTTATAATTAATAATTACACAATCCATAAGGGTTGTATCATGTGCGTTTGGAATCTCTTTTGATCTGTTGCCCCTGCCGCACAGTGATTCAGAGCCGGATTTACCTTAAAATTAAACTCAATAATATATTCCATCCTTCTGTAGCTACATAAATATGACTAAATAATGTTAATTGGTCACTGGAATATTTGTTCCAGATATATTTAGTGATTATTTCTTCGTTTATGTTTCTATGTTTTCTGAGAATGTTTCCTAGCACTCATCAAAGAAGAATAGCAAACTTAAAAATAATGCAGTAATCAAATCTAACAAAATTTGGCGCTAATAATGGAAATAGAATAGCGATAGATACACGCGGTCGTAAATAGAAGTTTACTTTTTAATTTGTATGAATGAAACTACTATTACGTTGCGGATGAGTACGAAAAAAGCGGGAAACCTATGTGTATGAATTTTAACAAAATATTATCAGACATTTGAAAAGTATTTGTAGTTACAAATCGATGTATTGTCTTTAGAAACGTTTGAATTCTACTTTCTGAAATTTATCTTGTAAAAAGGTCTGCGGTCGTCCCTGCACTCTGCAGAAGGATTCGCACTAAAAACTATTTGATACCCTACCGAGTTAGAGCACTGCTTCGAGTCTGTTCTTTCTCCGTCCCTTTTTTTATTATCCACATCCACCACACATTCAGCGGCACGCGAATAACGAATATGCGTGTGTCTGGCTCGACTGAAATCGTAATCGTTGACGACACTATTTACAACCCTTGCTGAGTGCAAGCACGACTACTCCACTTCCTCGCGTGTCGGACTTTTTTTGCCTTTTGTTTTTGAGCTTCACACAAATGACACTCCATGTTAGCTCGGTAATTTATTACACAAATAAATTAGGTTTAATCGCGGATGGAGATAAGGCGGTGCATTTGTTTGGATTAACTACTACGAGCTAACACCTCCTATGGGTTTTCTATTGTTTACTTGATATATAACGACGTGCATGATGTCGCACCTATATAAGTTGGACGTTAAATTCTTAGTCTGGACATATCAGACACAAAAAAATTGTGCAGGCAAGCTGAGCACACCTTTGGCGAATAAGCTGTATACAGTGTGGAAAATCCTGAAAGATTACACTGGCCGGCATAATTTTTGTAATATAGTTCACACTACTGTTTTTATATTGTTAATATTTCCATATATATATACACACAGGGTGTTCCACCTAAGAGGGATTCTTCTGTAACTATGTAACTGTAAAATTTATAAAAAAATGGTTTTAATAAAAGTTGTCTGGAATCATGTGGGTCATGTAAAGAAAATATTTTTAGCTTTACAGGGTGTTCCATTTAGCGTGAGCGCTACATAACTTTGTTATTTTAAATAGAACACCCTGTATATTATTGCATTTTTGAATTCCTTGGTTAATATTAGGTAGAGTTTATTCAATGTATATGGTATTTAAATCATACCGTTTTCGAGATATTCAGTTGTATTTGAAAAAAATCACGATTTCAGCTCTCTAAATGAGACTAGATAGTATCTAAACTGTAAGAGTTAGAAACGTACAGTTTTCACAGTTCATTTTGGCATAAATTGCTCTATCCTGTCATCTGTGAGCAAAACGTGTACGTTATTCAGACTCGGAAATATTGAGACCTACATTTAATAATCTTAGGAGTTGAAAAACTTTTTTTTTCAAATGGAATGACCCATATTAATTGTCATGGGTGAATTCAAAATTGAATGCCCTTTCGACTGATATAAGGCTGTCCATACTTATCTCTAACAGTTTTCCAGAAAAATCAGGTTATTTTCTAAAGTCCGAAAAAGTAGCTATGTAACAGCGTCAAGAGGGCCTTGCAAAACAACTTTTCCCTCACATTTTATCAGGCTTGGGACTGACAGTATCAATATTTACTGGCATGTTTAAAAAGTGGTTTGACAAATAATAGTAAACCATTAACAACAACTAAAACAGAACTCAAAACGAAACAAACTGAAACTCGGAACACAACAAGGAGAAGAATACTTAGACCGCTGATTTACATCAACTGCTCGAAGTATCCTCCATTTTGATTAATACACAAACGAATTCGGTTTTTAAAAGACTGTTCAACATTGGTCAGCATGTGTGGCGTAATTTCTTGAAATGCTACTGTAATGCGCTGCCGCATATCTTCCGCGGTAGTTGGTGGTGTAACGTAAACTTTACTTTTTATAAATCCCCATAAAAAGAAGTCGCAACTTGTCATATCTGGACACCTTGAAGGCCAACTCACTGGTCCCCCGCGCCCAATCCATCTGTTGGGAAAAGTTTCGTATAAAAACTGAACCGCAGCGGCATTGTGAGGTGGAGCACCATCATGTTGCATCCACATTCTTCGAAGTGTAGCTAAAGGAATGTCGCCTAACAAATCTTCTAGAGAGTTTGTTAAAAAGTTTAAATAAACTGCTCCAGTTAGATGCTGGTCAAAAAAGAATGGTGCAATGATATGGGTTCCTAAAATTGCTCCCCACACGTTCAAAGACCATCTGTGTTAGCTATGAGTTGTCCGGAATTGGTGAGGCAAGTATGGACAACCTTATATCAGTCGAAGGGGCATTCAATTTTGAATACACCCATGACAATTAATATGGGTCATTCCATTTGCAAAAAAAAAAGTTTTTCAACTCGTAAGATTATTAAATGTAGGTCTCAGTATTTCCGAGTCTGAATAACGTACACGTTTTGCTCACAGAGGACAAGATAGAGTAATTTATGCCAAAACGAACTGTGAAAACTGCACGTTTCTAACTCTTACGGTTTAGATGCTATCTAACCTCATTTAGAGAGCTGAAATCGTGATTTTTTCAAAAACAACTGAATATCTCGAAAACAGTAAGATTTAAACACCATGTATATTTAATAAACTCTACCTAATATTAATCAAGGAATTCAAAAATGCAATAATATACAGAGTATTCCCTTTAAAATAACAAAGTTATGTAGCGCCCACGCGAAATGGAATATCCTGTAAAGCTAAAAATATTTTATTTGCATGGCCCACATGATTCCAGTCAACTTTTATTAAAACCATTTTTTTATAAATTTTACAGTTACATAGTTACAGAAGAATCCCTCTTAAGTGGAACAAGAAGCCGCAGTAAACAGTTATCAAAAAAACCTGAGATGACGAATGCGACTCTGCCGAAACGTCGTTTAAACAACTACTGTACGTACCTCTAGGGTACATGGAAATCCAAGACATCATATAACACCCGCGGAAACCTAAAAAGCAGCATATAGTCCAAAGTAGTGCATTTTAATTGCCATAAAAGGAAAATAATTTGTCACTTTCTAAAAGAAATTATATAAGTCACAACAGATGATCAAATTAAACTCTCTCTCTTCACTTGAATATAAGTTATAATGGCTGAAATTTAATAAATTATATACCTGAGCCCGAGACGTGTGCAACCAGTGACCTATTTTACTTTTTTATAATAAAAGAGGTAAAAACGGCAAACATAACAGCATGTTTTAACCCCCTTTAGTCACAAGTCATCTGACGCCGAACCGCACACGATTCTGCTTTTCAGCCGATTCGCTTAATAACAAAAGGTGAAGGAATGAAGAGAAAGAACACACGACACCCCGCAACATACTCTTTTTAAAGAGCCATCTTTTCAAGAATTGCGAACACCCGTTAGGCGGGCGCGCCTGCGATGTTTTAGGGTTTTTACTCTTTTTTTGCTCGAAATTCTTCAGATAATGACTCGCATATGTTCACTTTCCAGGAAACTCTGCAATGTTGCCCTATATTTTAAACAGGCCCTTTCCTTTATCTGTTAACTTATATGCACTCCTTTCATTTGAGGAACCCTTTAGATTAACCCATACAAATATTTTAGTAGCGCCAACAATAAATACACAAATAAGAAAATAACGATTAAAAGTAGACATCCTTATTTAACCACTAAATAATAAAATTTGAGAATCGGTAATAAATTGTTGAGTTTGAGGGTGTTAATTAAGTACGTAGACAAACTAAGCGGTAATTCCTTGTATGATTTTAAAACAACAAGTTCATATAAATATGTTCTAAAGGTTTTCGAAATATAGGGTGATATTTTTTTTTTAGTTTTTTTAAATTTTTCTTATAGTTTTAAGTACAATTAATTTAAATTCAGCACGTATAATACTTTTAACAGTACCAATGAAACAACGTTATTAGCCATAGGGAAGTACTTACAAAAAATGTTCGTTTTTCATTTCTACATCACATCGTCGAAAAATACACAGGGTGTTTCATTTGAAAAAATTGAGAAAATTCAATTTAAAAAGTTCTTAATTGAAAAATAAACACTTATTTATTTATAAAACGAAAATGGTTGCAATTAGCCATAGGGAAGTACTTACAAAAAATGTTCGTTTTTCATTTTTACAACACATCATTGAAAAATATACAGGGTGTTCCATTTGAAAAAAATTGAGAAAATTCAATTTAAAAAGTTCTTAATTGAAAAATAAACACTTATTTATTTATAAAACGAAAATGGTTGCAATTAGCCATAGGGAAATACTTACAAAAAATGTTCGTTTTTCATTTTTACATCACATTGTTGAAAAATATACAGAGTGTTCCATTTGAAAAAATTGAGAAAATTCAATTTAAAAGGTTTTTAATTGAATAGTAATTTTTGGCCACCCTGTACATTTTTAGGATATGAAAATGATTCAAAAACATTAATTAGATGTCTCGTAACTGGCATTCATATAAGTTTTTCTTAAAACCCATAATTGTGACTGTGGTGATTTTTTTAATATCCATCTGCAGATGGCATTATTTCAACAAAAAAATTCAATACATCAAAGTGGTTGGGAGATAGCCAATAATAATATAGGAATGAATAGAGCCTAGAAAGAGACTTCAAAAAATGTACTGATATACATAGCATTCCATTTAAAAAAAAGGCACTTGGTCCTGTAATTTCGTCTTGGCTCGCCCTGTATGTTCGAAAATAATTTCTAGTTATAGACTTTTTTATCTAGTTTACTTGCAATCTTTTAAAAAATTTCTAGCTATCGTAGTACTCACGAGACAACGTTATTAACTTTTGAAACAATCCACAGAGTTTTAATTGAAACTAAAATTACCGTAATCTAAAAAAAATTTAACAAATTTAACACTTATCTTAGACTAAATGCTGGAAATGGCCACCACCGACTTCAATGTATTCAGGCTTCGTGCATTTGACCTCAAAAAAATTAAGACCCTGTAGATTGTTTCAAAAGTTAATAACGTTGTTTCATGGATACTATTAAAAATATTATACCTGCTGAATTTGAATTAATTATCTTTAAAACTGTAAAAGAAAAATTTTAAAAAAACTAAAAAAAAACGTTATCACCCTATATCTCGAAAACCTAGATGTTTAGGACATATGTTTATATGAACTCTTTGTCTTAAAATCATACAAGGAATTACCGCTTAAAATTTGTCCATGTACTTAATAAACACCCCGTATAACAATAAAATAATGTTTGTTATGTAATTCACCTAAATAAAAAAATTGCATTCATCCAACATTTTAGAATAAAAAGTAAAACATATATCTACAGACTGATCTGCTGTCAATATTTCACCGGATGTGATACGCCACTACTTCCCTGCAAGTTTCCGCTATAAATTTCCACATTTCCGAAGAGTACTATTAACATATTTGCCGTCCAACTCGTTAAATTAGACGAAATAAAAAAAGGGTTGATGTGTGCCTGTTCCCTAGGGCCTAGTATAGTGCGCTATTGATTTTTTTTATGGTTTTAAAAGCAAGTTATGAGAGTTTTTTTTCCGTGGGGTGGATGAAGCATTCTTGGCATTAGCAGAGAATGAAAGAGAAGTCCGCGAGCGAAGTAACGTGGGGTAACCCTATCGCTGTTCTGGGTATAAGACAAGAGATCGATATAACTCTTCCGTGGGGTGAAGTTAGTGCGCGTAGGGTGAGATGCTCTACCCAGAGAGAATTGTGCCCTCAGAAAACATCTCAAGTATAAAAGTATAGATAGCCTTGCGTCCCGAAAACTTCTGTAAAAGTTCTGCAAATTATATAATACTCGGAGTAAAATTTGTGGTTCTTTTATGTAAGACTGGATGCTTTCTTTTATTGTAGTCGCAATAAATTCACATTATTTAAAGAAAAAGACAGATTTTGTTGCTGTTGTTGAGTTTTCAATTATATTTCTTCACTGCTGGTGAAATTGACGTAAAATTACATTAATTTTGAGAGGAATTTATGCGAAAATTACATTATGCATAGGTTTAGCACTAATATATTGCGGTATTGTTACTTGGCTTCTTTTTGCAAGTCTAAAATTAATGTGTAGTTTTACATGAAATTGAAAGACGACTGCAAATTTTTAAAAATTGTCCACTAATAGTAATTTTTTCTTTAGATTCCTACTTGCTTACAAAATATTCGAATGTAAGTCGCAGTTTTATTCTTCAAAGAGCCACTTTCTTCGTTGCATCATGGTATCCGCAGATGTTTCAAAAACAAGATTATTTTCTTCGAAAAAGGTAAAAATCAATTTCAATGTAGGTACACTGCAGTTCCATACTTTAGGAAACACTCAAATTGAGAGCAGTAATGACGTTTACAATTTTTTAGAATATCATCAGAGCATTAGTCATTTGATTACTGGTCGCGGAACAGTCGTAATTGGATTTTAGTGAATTATTTTGTGTTCCCTACTTAGAATACATAGTGAACAAAAATCAAGAATTACGTGTTGGTTAAGATTACATATGCACATGTCACATGTGCATGGACATGTGAAGAAAAAACGTTGGTTCCAACGCACAATATTCTTCCAGTGATGGTAAAATTAAGTAAGGTATAATATAATAATGAAATGCGAGAGGAAATAAAGAAAGTAAAAGAATATAAATCAGCAGCACCATCTAAAAACATCCATCGTACGCTGAAATTCTTGGTAGACAGGAACATGTTTTAGTCGTTAAACCCAAAATAGAAAAAGAAACAATTGAAATTAAAAACGATTTAAGAAGTAATTTAAATCCAGTGGACTTGCAAGTGGGATTAAATATCCACAAAAGTACAGGCAATGAAGGAGTAATTTTAAAGTGTTCAAATGCTGAAGCCCTGAATACTGTAAAGGAGGACATTGAAACGAAACTGGGAAATAATTAATTATGAAATTAATATTCCAAAAAAATTAAAGGGTTATCATTACTGGTATTGCGGAGGAAGAATTAGCAAAGTAGATGATAAGGAGTTGATTGAGCAGATTCTTAGGCAAAATAAAATACCTCAAGAAGCAAGTTTGAAAGTATTTATAAAACAAAAGTGCGAAGAGGAATATTTAATTGGATTGTAGAGGTCGATACTGAAACATTTAGACATCTAGTGAATAAGGAAGAGCAAGTATTACACGTTGGATGGGATTACTGCAATATATATGAATATTTCTGGGTAAAAAAGGTGTTTTAAATGTGGAAGATACAATCACGAGGCTCAAAACTTTAAAGAAAAATTTCGTGTACGCTATGTACAGAAGAACACCACAGTAGTGCTTGCAGAAGTGAAAGTAAAAACTGTGTGAATTGTGTTAGAGCAAATGAAAAACTAAATCTTAACTTTAATATCCAGCATGCTGCTTTTGATAGGAAATGTGAGTGTTACTTAAAAATTGTTGATTCAATAAAGAAGATAGCCTATAACGAATAGCAACCACAGGATGATAGTGCGCTATTTCTGTCTTGCATGAACGCTGAAAGTTATTATAAAAATAAAGACCAAATGTCACAGTATGTATTTAAAAATAAGCCCTTGATTCTGTGTCTCACTGAAACATGTATTACTGAAAATTGTATTGACAGTGAATTAGAATTAAAAAGGTATAACACCGTTCGTTGCGACTCGAGCAGCCGGCACACAGGTGCGGTATTAATTAAAAAGAAAATTTTCAGAAATCGGGAAGTTATTGGTTTCACCCCGATTTTCGAAAATCAAGTTTTTGTCAGATCTCGACGTTTTGAGGTCCTAAGAAGCTATTCTGACTATTCCCACGATGGTGTCTGTATGGCTGTATGTATGTGTGTATGTGTGTACGGTGTATGTAAACCTCTCATAACTTCTGAACGGCTTGACCGATCGAAACGCGGTTTGCGGCATACTGAAGAGGTTGACTCAACTTAGATTTCCTGACAATTAGAACCGATTCGGCCCTGTAGATTTTGATAAATCTCAAAAATAAAATTTTAGAAAATTTGTTTTTTTGGAATAACTTTTAGACTACTAAACCGATCAATTCCAAAATCTAACCAGCTCTTCTCCATATAAAACAGCGTCGATCGACGTAAACCGCATCAAAATCGGTTGATTTGTTCGAGAGATATCGATTACGAAAAATTCGCAAAAAAGTGTTTTTTTGAAATAACTTTCAAAAATTCCTGTTGGATCGATTTTTGGTACTAAGATAACTTTTTGTATTTAGGAAACTGCGTTGAATGCCGTAAACCGCATCAAAAGCGGTTGATTAGTTCAAGAGATATCGATTACGAAAAATTCGCAAAAAAGTATTTTTTTTGAAATAACATTCAATATTTTTGTCGGATCGATTATTGGTATAAACATAACTTTTTGTACTTGAAAAACTGCGTTGAGTGCTGCAAACTGCATCTCGATTGGTTAATTTGTTCAAAAGATATCGCAGTTCAAAAATTACAAAAAAAGTGTTTTTTTAATATAACTTCGAGATTTTTCACCTAATCGTAGAGCTCAAAAATGTATGTGTATAATATTTTGAGCTCGGAGAGCTCAAAAATTATCTAATACGTATATTTTTGAGCGCTTTAAGCTCGAAAATAGCGGGAAGTTTCAGGGATGGCCTGCAGGGTCAACCGATTTTCAGATTTTTTGGTATTTATTTCCGATGTGAAACAAATATCTTGGGAAGTCTCGACTTAAACCAAAATTCGATATATCGCAACATCAACTTAATAAACAAGAAAACTAGAAGAAGTACGGAAAACCGTATCAAGATGCAAATCTCGTTCGGCAATTTCGATACTCTAATTAAATTGAATTCTGTAGTAAGAGAGTTTTGCAACCCCGAGGCTTGTATGGAATTTTAATCAAACTACCCCTTCCTTATTTCCTTTATCGAACATAAAAAACAAACGGCTCCATTCTGATATGCATTCAATTTGAATTTATGAATTTTAAAAGCTATACATCAGGGTCAACATATTTTTTGTTTAGAGACTCATTACAGATAATCTTGTCAACAAGAAATTTGTTTTTCAGATTGTAAAACTGACATACTTATCATAAATGATATAATAAATATTGCATTATACAAAAGACAAAGCGAAACATACAGGGTGATAATTTTAAAATCCTAATCAGGGCAAACTAAGGATTTATTAACTTATTTAAAATCAAATCAATCAATTTACAATGAACACACATGTTTGTCCATGTGGCTAAGTTTACGGATTAAGGAAATCATTTATTTGACACGCCTGTCGATTTCAGATGTTAAATTACTTTTTATTTTATTAAATTGAAATGTTTAGATCATATAATGAATTAATAAAAACGATTTGTAATTAACGGCCTTTTAACTTTATTAAACTTTTTAACACAATGTAGCACAAAGATAAATGAAAGCCAATATTTCCTTTAAACATAAGCCAGTGGCATGCTGAGCCTTTCTGGGCGGGGGATATGTCACCAATCTTGGGGGTACAAATAGTATTGATTGTATCCAAATGAAACACGATTTTAAATTTGTAAAATCTTGCAATACAGAAGTGTGCGAAACAGAAAACACAACAAAATAAAGATAACACTGACGTAGTTTCCACGAAACACCAAAACACTATACAGTGCACTCGACGGGCGTTTCGCCAACCAAGTTGGCATCATAAAATAATGATAGCTTGCTTTTATTTGTCTATGTATGTCCTTCTGTCAACCACATATGATGATGATATATGATAAAATAAGCTGAGGCTCATCGAAACTTATAGCAGAATTATAGTACATTCTTATTGAAGAGTGCTAAAGGAAAAATCATTGTATCTTCTCTAGGGAGAGCATAATGAATCTTCGCACATTTCAGTCTAACTGCCCGACAACATTTGTAGCTGTGTATCATAATCGTTGAGTAGGTAAACTGGACCACAACGTTGGCCCCCGTGGTTTCCAGAAACGAATCCTCTGGATTGTTTTTGGAGGATCACCTTAAACATTGGTTTACAACAGCTCAATTAAAAATATTGAACACCTGAGGAACCGCATAATTACAGCATGTGAAACGATCAGGAATACCCCAGACATTTTTTAACTTGTGCGATAATCAATGAGAAGGAGAGTGGACGCATAAATCATCGCTGAGATAGATCATTTTCAACAATTACTTTGATTCTTTTTGAGTTTTTTAAACACTAATTTTATTTTTGTCACAGAACTTTTTTAAACATTAGAAAATTAAATTTTCATTTCGAAGGCTTTATTTCTTTCGCATTTTTATCAAAATCGATTTATTGTAAAACAAAAAAGCAAGTGGCAATTTTTGGTAGATTATAGTGAATGTTTTTAAAAATACCCAAATTTGAAGGAACAAAATAAAAGTTGAACTTCAATATCCATACGAACGCCACTGGCGCCGCAATAAAAATTTAAAACTAACAAGATGTCTCCTGAAACATTACAAAAATGATGCGAAACTTAAGAAAAATATATTGGAGTTTTTTTTGAGACCGTAATTTTTTTTTTTTGAAATTCAATGCCTTTTACCTTGACAAATATGTCGTTTAGGACATATTTTGTAGAACTGTATAACCAACTTGGGCTCATAGATTGGACTTTCCTGGGACATTTTAATAATGTAGATACAGCAGTGGATGCACTTTATTTAAAATTATATATTTTTAATACATATGTACCTAAAAAACAAAAAAGATGTGGGACTTATTCCACATGGTTTAATAGACAGATAATCTATGATAACAGAAGGAAAAAATATTAAACAAATATAAAAAATCTGGTAACACCGAATATTACAATACATTTAAATCATTGAGAGCCAAAATTAAATCCGACATTGATAGTGCTTACAAGTTATATTTAGACAACATTGAAAATAACATGCATTCCAATCCCAACAATTTTTGGAGTTTTATCAAGTCAAAAAACAATTCTTCATTAATTCCGTCATTGCTAATTTACAAGAATCAAATGACTGAAGACCCCCCAAGTAATAGTTGATAGTTTTGCGGACTTTTTCTCTAAATCCTTTACGTCCCCTACACTCCGCGACGACGTAAGTAATCTGAATTTAAATACCTTAAACTTATCTGTCATTACTGCGGAGGAAATATGCCAATCTATAAAGAAAATTATAACCACAATGACCATGGGCCCTGATCTAATTCCGTCATTTCTAATTAAAGATTGTTCAACTGTATTAGCCAAAGCTCTTCTAATAATTTTCAATTTAATTCTCAGTACTTGGGGACTTCCTCAAAAATGGAAAAATCCACGCATGTGTCCAATGTACAAAAAGGGGGAAATGAGTGACATAACGAACTATCACTATTATTCGTAACTTCGGGAAAATTTTTGAAATTTTTCTTCACGATTCTATGTACACTCACGTATCTGATTTAATATCTATTGATCAGCATGGCTTTATGAAGGGTCGATCTACAATAACGAACCTTGTGTGCAAAACGCAATTTCTTTGCGAAGGTCTTGATCGAGGGGGTCAGGTAGATACTATCTACACAGACTAAGGCTTTTGACAGGATTGACCACGGTGCTTTGATTTTTAAACTTGACAAATTTGGTCTCTCAAAGTCGTTACTTCGTTTAATATAGTCATATCTAGAGAAATCAATTTGTTCAGTACTGTGGTCATAAATCGAATAATTTCTTGCAAAGATCTGGCGTGCCCCAGGGTTCGATACTCGGACCGCTCTTCTTTGTAATGTACATTAATGATATTTTTGAAAGCTTGGATACTAATGTCCACTACCTCTTGTATGCAGACGCCATAAAAATGTACCCATTTATTGATAATGTCCATGATTGCAAAAAGCCTTGGATAGCATCAATTCCTGGTGCGTCAACAACTATCTACCCCTCAATACTAGCAAGTGTAATGTCATGTCATTTGGCCGGAAGAATAATCTGTACGTGTATAATTATAATATCGATAATGTTGTTTTATAAAGACCTGATATTATTAAAGACCTTGGCGTAAATTTTGATCCTAAATTGTCATTCAATAAGCACGTCGAAATGGTAACTACTTCTGCTTTCAAGAGTCTTGGCTTTGTAATCAGGAACTGCAAAGATTTTAAAAATGTCAACACTCATCGTTTACACTATGTTACATCTGTTAGATCTCGCCTTGAATATGCTTCAGTTGTGTGGAACCCAATTAATGATGTCAATATATTACAATTAGAGAATACTCAGTGTAAGTTTTTAAAATCTGCAGCGAACACTCTTAAGGGCACATATTGCATTTCCACAAAATATATAGAAAAATTTAACTTACCAAGTCTTACCAAACGAGGAATATTACAATCAATAATTTTTCGATATAAAATTGTTAATAATCGTCTGGATTGTATTAACCTATTAAATCAAATAAATTATAAAGTACCTGAAATTTCTGTTCGCCATAACAACTTATTTATTTCGCACATACTAAGAACGAATATTCTTCTTGGTCTCCCCAATACACCAAATGTATGTCAACTATGCTAAAATCGAAGATTGTGTTGATATATTTTTCTGCAATGAAAGTGTGATTAAAAACTCTGTTTTGCACCTTGACGTTTTGTAATCTACTGTATTTGTTCTTTATCTGTATATGTATGTGTATGTATATGTACAAGTGTATATTTATATGTGTATATACAATTCTATATGTTTTATTCGTATATATTATATATTTAATTAAGAAATTTTTTGTAACACTCAAAATTGTTTATTGTGTATTTAAATATACATAATTTCAATGTACCTAATCCTGTAATTGGGCTCCTGCCTGTTGGATTTTATATTTAAATAAATAAATAAATAAATAAAAATAAATAAATATGTTTACATGAACATTTTGTCTTAAAATAAGCCAAGAAGTTGCAAATACTTTGTAATTATTTAACCGGTATTTAGCCGGTATACTATTTTATGTGGCTAGGAACGGGAGGAAGTTAGATAATTACCTAGTTTATAGAAACTAAAATTTTGTAGAATTAAAAAATTGTGACTCAATAGTAAAATTTAGATATCTTGGTAGAATCTACCATACAAAATATATTCTTATTGTGTTAGTCATTTCACAACATGCCTAGTAAATAATATATAAGCAACTATATTATAATTTCTGCGATTAAATACCGGTAAAAAATACGTAACCCCTAATTACAACAATCGTGTAATGACAGGGCTGGCAAACGAAAAAAATATGCTGTACGCAATTGGCTTTTTAAATAATCATGTAAGCAGCCACATAGCGTGTCAATTTTTTCCAGTCGAGCAATAGAATGATATTAAAAGTACTGTTATATTCGTTTCCGTGAATTTTTAATTTAATAAATCATCGTTTTCAAGATTTAATTTATGCATTAGTTATAAATAAGGGAATAGATGACTGGTCTAGATACGTTTATTGTAAAAGAAATAGTGAGAAACTTAAAATTGAAAAAGGAAACTCGCACAAATACGTCTGAATCTAGTTTAACAATTGTTAAATACCTACCTATTGCAACAAAATTTTGAAAAACTACACAATTAAAAGCAAGCCAATACAGTTAAAGATTTATCAACCCACGGTAGCTTTTAGAAGAGGCAATGTTATGGTATGAGGAGGAATATGTGTTGGAGGACGTGTTGTTCTGTACATCTGCAGGAGTAGCATCACCGGACAAATGTATGTCAATGATACTGTCAGTAACATTGTGACTTTTCAAGCAGCTATTAGCGAAAATTTTATTTTTATTGATGATAATGCCCGCTCCCATCATACGCAGCAAGTATTAAACATCCTCGAAACACTGACTTGATCACGATCCTCTTCCACCACGTTTTCCTGACTTAAATCCCATTGATTTATTGGGTACGGCACTTCAAAACCGATTCCAGCGAATACTTGCAACTGTCAGATATTCTTCCCATTTTATGGACACGTATCTCACAAGATGTGATCGACCACATCTTCCAAAGCATGCTCATAGTTTATATCATGTCACTGTTACTCAGTCATGTGTTTTTGTTTGGAAAAATTCTAGTGTGTGACGTCACGAATGGTATTTATTTTTTACATTAATTTTAAACTAAAATACTTTTAAAGCCATATTGAAAATATACACATTATATTTTCTTATAGCAGAGCACACTTAATACTTTTGAAACATAAATTACAAAAGCCCAATAAGTTTCCGCGATTGTATGTGTTTACAGCTAGAGATATTTATTTTGTAGCTGAGAAGGATAAATAATGCGTAATGTAATCAAATCATTAAAATTAATGATATGGTCAGTAACATTGTGACTTTTCAAGCTGCTATTAGCGAAAATTTTATTTTTATTGATGATAATGCCCGCCCCCATCATACTCAGTAAGTATTAAACATCCTCGAAACACGGAATTAATCACGATCCTCTTCCACCACGTTTTCCTTACTTAAATCCTATTGATTTATTGGGTAGGGCACTTCAAAACCGATTCCAGCGAACATTTGCAACTGTCAGATATTCTTCCCATTTTATGGACACGTATCTCACAAGATGTGATCGACCACATCTTCCAAAGCATGCTCATAGTTTATATCATGTCACTATTACTGAGTCATGTGTTTTTGTTTGGAAAAATTCTAGTGTGTGACGTCACGAATGGTATTTATTTTTTTACATTAATTTTAAACTAAAATACTTTTAAAGTCATATTGAAAAAATACACATTACATTTTCTTATAACAGAGCACACTTAATACTTTTGAAACATAAATTACAAGAGCCCAATAAGTTTCCGCGATTGTATGTGTTTATAGCTAGAGATATTTATTTTGTAGCTGAGAAGGATAAATAATGCGTAATGAAATCAAATCATTAAAATTAATGATATGGTCAGTAACATTGTGACTTTGCAAGCTGCTATTAGCGAAAATTTTATTTTTATTGATGATAATGCCCGCTCCCAGCATACTCAGCAAGTATTAAACATCCTCGAAACACGGACTTCTTCACGATCCTCTTCCACCACAGTTTCCTGACTTAAATCCCATTGATTTATTGGGTAGGGCACTTCAAAACCGATTCCAGCGAATATTTGCAACTGTCAGATATTCTTCCCATTTTATGGACACGTATCTCACAAGATGTGATCGACCACATCTTCCAAAGCATGCTCATAGTTTATATCATGTCACTGTTACTCAGTCATGTGTTTTTGTTTGGAAAAATTCTAGTGTGTGACGTCACGAATGGTATTTATTTTTTACATTAATTTTAAACTAAAATACTTTTAAAGCCATATTGAAAATATACACATTATATTTTCTTATAGCAGAGCACACTTAATACTTTTGAAACATAAATTACAAAAGCCCAATAAGTTTCCGCGATTGTATGTGTTTACAGCTAGAGATATTTATTTTGTAGCTGAGAAGGATAAATAATGCGTAATGTAATCAAATCATTAAAATTAATGATATGGTCAGTAACATTGTGACTTTGCAAGCTGCTATTAGCGAAAATTTTATTTTTATTGATGATAATGCCCGCTCCCAGCATACTCAGCAAGTATTAAACATCCTCGAAACACGGACTTCTTCACGATCCTCTTCCACCACAGTTTCCTGACTTAAATCCCATTGATTTATTGGGTAGGGCACTTCAAAACCGATTCCAGCGAATATTTGCAACTGTCAGATATTCTTCCCATTTTATGGACACGTATCTCACAAGATGTGATCGACCACATCTTCCAAAGCACGCTCATAGTTTATATCATGTCACTGTTACTGAGTCATGTGTTTTTGTTTGGAAAAATTCCAGTGTGTGACGTCACGAATGGTATTTATTTTTTACATTAATTTTAAACTAAAATACTTTCAAAGTCATATTGAAAAAATACACATTATATTTTTTTATAGCAGAGCACATTTAATACTTTTGAAACATAAATTACAAGAGCCCAATAAGTTTCCGCGATTGTATGTGTTTATAGATAGAGATATTTATTTTGTAGCTGAGAAGAATAAATAATGCGTAATGTAATCAAATCATTAAAATTAAAATGTTCATTTATTTCGCCCTCTGAATATTTCGGATATCCAAAATATTAACGCAACTACCTCGTTAGTACTGTTTATAATTCGATGTTTATTTAAACCGTTCATATGTCTTTTAAAATTTAAATTATACCAGGCTTCCTGATTTGTCGTTTCGTCTGCGTTTTAATACTTAAACTTTTTGCATACTTGATTAATAATTATATTTGGGAGTTTTAATCCCGTTATTTAAATAAATCAGAGAAGTTTTTCATCTTGCTTGGTCGTTACCCGCATTGGTTTTTACAGGGTGGTATCAATAAAATTTATGATATACTAAAATAGCCATCTAATATAATAGTAAAATAATAAAGACAGTGCTGTACCAGGTAAGATTTTTTAAAATTTGTTTCTTTTGCTTGCGAAATTGTAAACAACTGCTTTAGGGTATTGTGGACTGTGGATATTTGACTAAAATCTTAGTCCCATCTAGCACAATTTACTTGGATTCTAAAGGGTTGGTCGACTTGGCAAATTATTTGGAACAATTAATTGTCTTATTAGTTTTAACCACAGCATACTCTTCCAATTTTAGTAAATTTAAAATTCTAATTTGAAGTCGTTACAAACCTGCCTAATTTCTAACATGTGCTGCAGGCAAGTTTTTAGCACATTTGTTATTAAGGTTAATAAAGAATGATTTGCAATCACTGGTCAAAATTGATTATTGCTAAATATATCGAAAAAGCTAATTAATTATTACAGCATAACGCAAAGCTTGATATGTAGATTTCGGAGCAATGTTACATATATTTTTTCAAATGAGTCAGCTTTGTTTATGTCTTTCCCAATTATTGGACCAATCACCGATTGTCTTAAACTTCATTGCACCTGGAAAATCTTATTATTATTGGCTCCTGCCCTGATAAAAAAAGTCTAATTAAACAAATTCAGTACAAAAAAAATTTAAAAGCAAAGTATGCAATCTAATTAGATACAGTTCAAGCGATATGGTCGGTTCAGGTAGATAAAATTAACATTAAGCTACTACTGTTATTAATCCTAAATTAAATAAACACATACACAGATTTTTTACTGAAATCATGTTTTTTCGCCATAACTGGTCGAGATTTTTCTAGAAATACATTAAAAATATTTCGTTTTTTTTGCAATTACCTCCACTTGAAAGTGACAAGGCAATTACCCTGGTATCTTGAGGAACATCATTTTTTACATAATTTATCTGTCAAATTAATACAAATATCATAATATTAGTATTGGTGTCAGTAATAAAACCAGGCCATAAAGTGAACCTTCGATTGTCGGTCTGCCATTTAATCCTTTATTTACCATATTAATAATTGTGTTTACCCACTTTCAAAGCGACCTAATTACCCCAGGACAATAGCTGAAGAGACTTAAGGTTAAGATCCTGAGCATCAGGATTGTTAGCATTATTCGTGTTTTATATTCGGCAATTGAGTAATAAATTTAATAGGAAAGCAAAACACAAATTTAAGTTTTAGTATTATGCAGTTTATAGAAATGTTTGTAGGTACAATGAATGAAGAGCAAGGCCATTGTTATGATTAGTGATGTGAAATATTTTTGGACAACGTTCTCGGAGCACGAACGAGCGTGAACGAGAATAAACGAGCGTTAACGAAAAAACTCTAAATAAATACAATTTCAAAAGCCTTACAGAAATTGTTCAATATCACTGTAGGTCTATATTATTTCAGGTCTGTTATTACTTTTGAAAATAGGACATATTTTTGATTGTTTCTATATATGTCAGGAAATGTTTTAGAGCGTAACGATATCTTGAAGGTGATTGCGAGTTTTAGTCCTTTGAAAGAAAAGCTGGGATACAATCAGAACCAACAGTACATTTGAACTTTTTTTTTTAGGGCTTTTAAGACGTCGTTTTCAGAAATTTCATTTAGCAGCAAATGAGAAATAATAATAATAGTAATATATTCTTTATTTAAGTAGACATGCATTACATGTATATAAAAGTCGTCAATATACAGATATATAAAGCTATCAAACAAAAGATGATTTGATAACCAAGTCAACATAAGTGTAAGTTCAACGAAAAACACATTAATAAAACAGATAGTTATATATAAAAGATAAAAGATAAAAAAAAACACAAATACAAACATAATACTATATATATATACACCAAACTCAAAAGGTTATGTCAAAAATTTCTTGCAAGGAATAAATCGTTTGTAGCATTATTTCTTTTAATTTTATTTTGAACAATTTTAAGCTAGTAACGTCCTTAAGGCAACGAGGGAGATGATTGTATATCTTAATGGGCATAATCGTGACTCCATTACTGACAACGGAGAGTTTATGTTTTGGTACCAAAACATTGTTCGTATGTCTAAAGCTATAGTGTATATTGTGATCAGAGAACTGGGTAAATTGTTGGTTTGGTATGTTAGTTTTGACAAACAGGCAACATGATAAAATGTATAATGCAGGCACTGTAAGTATTCCGAGTACAACAAACAATTCTCTACATGAATGCGTTGAATGTTTGAACTGCATAGTCCTAATTATTTTTTTTTTGCATAATAAAAAGATCATTGATTTTGCTAGAGTTTCCCCAGCAGAGAATACCATAATTTAACAGTGACTGTACGTGTGCAAAGTAATACATTTTAAGTACTCCCAGGCTAACACAAGAACGAAGTTGCCAGACAACGTAGCATCTAGCAGAAATTTTTCTTGTCAAGTATTCAATGTGTTCAAACCAATTTAATTTACTGTCAACAATTAACCCTAACAATTTTGTAGACTGACTATTTCTTATTGATGAGTTATCAATCTTTACAAATAAACTGAGATCGGGAGTGTTGTTAGTAAACATCAACATTTGCGTTTTAGTCCCATTAAGTTTCAATTTGAATTTGCTGCAGTAATTGATCATTAGCGAAGTACACATGTTAGCCTTATTTGACAGCTCATGTATATTATCTGCCATCGAAGCAACTGCCACATCATCGGTAAATTGTGTAACATGGAAGTCCTCTGTTACTTTTAAATGACTTTGCAGATCATTTATGAAAATTAAAAAAAGAAGAGGTCCCGAGGTGCTACCTTGAGGAACTCCAGTTGGTACCAACTTAGCATCTGACTGATACACTTTGCCACCTACATTTAGTGTAACCATCTGCGTTTTATTACTCTAGTCCAAGAATTAGGTACTCCTCTTATACCATAATCAAACATTTTATCAAGCAACAACTCGTGTTTTACCGTGTCAAAGGCTCTAGATATATAAAAAAAAAACATTCACACTTTTTCTTATTATCAATATTTTGTAGCAGGAGTGTGTAAAGTGAAGTAATTGCATCCTGAGTGGAGTGTCCTTCCCTAAAACCAAATTGACTGCTTGACAAAAGTTTATTTTTATTTAGGTACGTTTTTAGTTGACTAGCATATGCATATTCAAAAAGCTTGGAAAATACAGAGAGTAGAGAAATTGCTCTATAGTTTGATAACAATATCATGATAATTATCTAATGGTGTATCTGTATTTAAACATATGGTTTAAGATGTTTTGAAATATTCAGCAAATCTGTCAATAATTATGGGGGGAGCATCAAAAGACTCATTTTTATATTATTAGGAATATTATGAGTTCTTTTTCTCATGAAACAGAAACAGTTAGGATTAGAGTCTACAAATAATTTCAGTTTTGCTTAAATGGATGTATATTCATCATTGACGTGGTGGTTTTTACCTCTTTTGTATTTTCTTCGCACCCCAAGAACTCCTTATGTTTTATGTCCCGTATAATTCGAACAAGACTAAAATTTTGGTTTGTAAGTACAAAATTTAGTTGGCACATGACAGAGTTCTTGATTTTCTGTTCCCCTGAGAAAATTCAGTGTTTATATAACTTTGACATGATCATGACAAATATTTGTTATTGTTAACTCTTGTGGATGAAGTGGAACGTTACAAACACATGGGTGATTTTCAGCGACTTTTCATTTTATGTTCAGAAATGTATAAAATGAAAACTTGATTTACTCATTGAAAATATTTAGTAACTTGATGGACTTTCTACAATTAACTGATACTGGGGTATGCAGTATATGTATTCAGTACCATACCACATCATATTGAATTTAAATTTAAATTTATTCATAGAAAATGTTCAAAATTGCTTCCCATTTCGGTACATCTTCGAACCCTTCGATTCATAATAGAGAAATGTTGGAACACTCTGTATAAAGCATAACAAGCAAAATTTAATACCGATTTTTTGTAAAATATGAAACAACACCTACGTCTATCAAGACTATGTTTTCTCCAAATTAAATAAAATAATAAAACAGAGTAGATGAACTAAAATTTTGTTGTTTTCGAGCATTTTTTTACAAAGCGTTTGAATCAGATTATTGTTTTCTTTACAGCCAATATCTAATATTTTTATACAAATTCTTTTGTATATATTTTTAAGAGATGCGTAGGCATTTAACACTATCAAATAATTTCAACAGGTACGTACATTACTTAAACAAACATATGTTAAGACACAATTTAATAAACTTACACTTCACGGACGCCACAGGAGAAATAAAACACCTTTATAGTTTTTATAACGAACATGTTTTAATAATAAAATAGGTATTGACATGGAATTACATAAAATGTAATTACAATAATTTACACAGATCGAAAGAGATCACATTGGTTTCGGGGTGGGGGGGGGGGGGGGGGGGGGTAACACCATATCCATATACATCATAGAGAGAGGGGGAGAGAGAGAAAACACAACAAACAGTTCACGTATCGAGTAATCTTTGATCCAATTTTGTCGAAAAACAAATGAAAGTCACGTTTAATAGTATCATTAGAAACCTTTCATTCTCTTCGAAAAAGGGATTAAGAAACCTCTCAAAAACGACCAAAATTAATCTAGATGTCTATTTTGTACTTGTTCTGAGGTAGATAGTGCTTTGTAATGATGTACAATATGTATGAGAATTTATGTGTCTACGAATTTTCTTCTATTGTAATATTTACATTTTTTTATGTAAAATCTCTGTTTTAAAATCTATATTATAGAATCTAATAAAAATCAGTCTTGTGGAGTTTCTTACGGAGAAGATTTTAGGTACTTGGAGGTAGTTTTTTTGTACCAACCTTCGAAAAGAGTTGAAATATTATTTGAGAAAATGAAATTTCAAAACTTTTCACTCAGGCTCATAATAAATACAAATGTTTAGGATTTTCTACAAGAAAAGCGACACTTTAACCATATTTACAAAATCAAAAAATATGCTTTCTTGTAGAAGCTCTTATTTTGGAAACCGAACGACACAGTGGAAAAGAAAAATAAAAAAACTAAAAAAATATAATCTAAATTATATATTTTGTTTTGGTAACCCTGTATAATTTCTATAATATATAATAACTTAACTAATAGGAAATCAAAACCCGCATTTGATTTAAATGATCAATAAAAAAAAACAAAATGGCACATAGAAAATTAAACTGCTGTGGGAAAATCAACGAATTGCCACATGATCGTAAGGACTATGAGTATTCATGTGTGTGTAAAACCGTCAATATATTGCAAAAATTTGTAATATTGGACCGTATACAGACCTTACATCTACCAGATCAACAAATAAAATTATATAACAATTATTACAAAAGAAAACAGCCACCTTTTACAATTATTCTATGTAAGAAAAAACAATCAACCACACATATAATACAATACATTCATAAAAATCGATATGTATATACTATTTACAAAAAATATACGTTTTAAAAAATACCATAATGCAGGGGCAAATTGTGAAACGAATCGTAACAATAATATCAATTACAGAAATGAATAACCACAAAGGAAACTCGTTTCAAACGGGTTATCATTTTTGTGAAAAGAAAAGGGTTCGGATGTCAAACGCAAATTCTTGGGTTACATTACGACGCGACGCCGGTATATACGATTACCTTTTCACGCACACACGGTGGAGGAAACAATTCCTGATTCTTATAACATCGTTACTGGGAAGGAAAATCTATATCTTTATACATATACTTACAGGATATTCGAAAAGTATACCGCACAAACGTCTACTTACCAAAATAAGAGAAAGAGTTGCTATGAAGAGTTTTTTTCTTGTTTGGGCAAGTAAATTCAGTTCCTGAACAGTGGCGTGTCGAGCCTTTCAAGCGCGGGGCATTGCATTCTTAGGGGCGCAAATTGTAATGATGGTGTATTCAAATGAAACATGAATTTATATTTGTTAATTTTTGATACTGACGTAATCAAAACATAATGAAACAACTGCTATAAAATTTTGCAGGACAGAAATAGACAAAACAAACAACAGTAGTTATTTACGTAACAAGATCGGAAAGTGATTCTTCACCGCTCAAGCTGGCAATTTCCAGGGTGAGAGCCAGCAAGCCTTGGAAGCCGGCGAGCTCAGTAAAGATACTTTCCGGGTGTGGTAAGTGTACTTTTATGCAACTGTTCTTGCTAGTCCCGAAACATTTTTAACCTGAAATATCTTGCAAACAAAATTCATAACATTCAACTGGCAAATGTCTGATGCTTACTTTCAAAGAAGACTGGATTAAACAGTTTTAATTGTTGTCGGATACTTTTGTCAACCAAAAGTGATATAAGGAGACGGTAAAAACTTTATCGATCCTTATATCAATTTACCAGGCTAGACCAGTCTGTATTTTCCACTAAAAAAAATTTACCAACAACAGTTAACTTTCTAGAATTGAGTATAAAATAGGCTGCAGCTCAAAACTTATAGCAGAATCATAGTAAGATTCTTCTTATTATCGTATTTTTGGACATCCATGACCACGTCTACGTCTATATTTTTGACGTATGACTGACGTTATAATGGAGAAAGCGGCAATTATATTTGGTCAATTTTTTTGAGTGGAAAATATATATTTACTGGTCTAGCTTTACCAATCCCTTATGTCACATTTGGTTGACGAAACAGTATCTGATAACAAAACAATTAAAAATGATTAATCCAGTCTTCTTTGAAAGTAAGCATCTGCCATCTGTCAGTTGAATTTTATGAATTTTGTTAAAGTTAAAAGTGTTTTGAAACTAGCAAGGAGAGTTGCAAAAAATATTGCATGCAACACATTCGGAAAGGGTCTTTACTGGGCTCATTGACTTTCAGGGTTCGCGAGTGCTCGCCCTGAAAATTGCCAGTTCGCCCAGTAAAGAATCACTCTCCGGTAGCTTCTGCCAGATGTTTTGCTGACATAATTCGGTGATGCAACCTGACTATTTTTGTACATAATGTTTTAACAATACACAGCTGTATATCGCTGAAACGTTAAAGACCTTTTATGGTCACATCAATAAAGAAACGATTTATTTCTGCAATGAAGGGGCTTTGCCCCCGTAGCCCCTCCCTGGGCACGCCACTGTTCTTGAATTGGTGCCGTGTATTTTTCGAACACCCTATATATAAAGTATGTCCACAGATTACCGATGAACGAGATATGAATAACAATTTTTTGATTTTGCGAAATTAACTTTTAGTATGTTTAACCCCTACACGAATAAGGAGACGTAGACATCACCTAAAAAACCGTAAGTGTTTCAAGTAGACGTCATTTTTGACAAATAGTATGCGATTTTTATGTTTGCTCCCATATTTTATAAACGTTAAAAACTTTAGCAAATGACAGATTTCGTTTCCGAAACGTTAACGATTTATATTGGTATTTTTAAATTAGTACTGTTCTGGATAATTCTATTTTTTATATTCAGTATTCACAGTGAAATAATTATTCATGTGGTAGTCCAAGAGGGAAAATAAATGAAAAGAGAGAATGCCCCAAATAACATTCGGACAATATTTATTTGATTTAAAAAAATTACAAAGCTATTGCCGGGGACTTTAAAACAAAGTATAGTTTGACTTTATGTTTATAAATATACTTCGGTCTGAAGGGGTAGTAGTTTCGCCTTAAAATTTGCACAAAAAGCTGCTTTTATGTTTTACCACACCCCTGAAGTAGGCAACTAATAATTGTGACATACTGTATAGTAAAATATTATAAAAAATCAAAAGATCTATATTTGCTAATATTTGACCACCCCTTGTGTTAGGAATTAGTATGTCCCAACTGGTCTAGGCCCTTTGTATCGAATTTCAGCAAATTTTCTGAATAAAAAAACCCGTTTGCCCGCTGACAAAAACCATATTAAGTCAGAACAAAAATGCTTCGCTTTACAAAAGAAGTTAATTTAAAAGTCAGTTAACGGCTTAAGCTTTGAAAAATAATGACGACGACGATGATAACGTAAATTTTCAATATTTCAAGATCTTTAAGTATTTAAGAGTGATATTTAAGGGATTAGGACCCTTGTCAATCTAAAACAATTCTCAACGCGTCGACCACAAGGCTAAGTCACAGCCTCATTTGTCTAAAAGCCCTCAAATAAATTGCTACATTTCAACAAAGGACATTACGGTTATCTGGAGCAAAAGCACAAAGGCAAATAGCCTTGTAAACTTTACGATATGCAAATTTTAATTGGAACCGTAACAATTGCAGGTAAAGATTTCTCCCGCACATTTCGCAAATGTTTACCAAAATTTTGCATCTTGTGCAATATATACATAAAACCTTCTTAGAAGTAAGGAAATAAAAACTACAAACTAAAAACTCACCGGTAGGATTCATCCTGTAAAATAGCAATGAGGAAATATTTAAGACTGTACTGAGCAACTCCCGAAATGTAAATAAAAAAGGTAATAAAACCAATGGAAAACTTATAATAACATAATAATAGATAAAGTCGACGACTTTCTTTATGTTTTTTTCAATCTTAGTAGTCACGGTTTATATTCACGCGACAGGACTTTTTAAAAACTATTAATTATACAGGGTGAGTTGAACAAAATTGCACCCCTACATTTCCTTTCATAACTTGTTTGTTTACTACAGATTTTTTGGAAATTTTTTTGGCTGCAGAAAAATTTGCCTAGTTCGATCAATAAAAGATGACTGCAATTGTTCTCTGAGAAAAATCGTTTATACAGGTTGTTGCAAAAACATACAGCAACGCTCAGCTGGAGATTCACAATCCAAAAATAACAGAAAAAGTTCTTGTGAACATGAATCCGGAAACGCTGAGTTACTGACATACAGGGTGTAAAAAAACTAAGTACAACTGTAAACAAATTTAAAAACAGGTGACGAAAGATAATTTTTTTTGTAAATTTTAATACGAAGTTTTCCGGACTCGTGTTTACTGAGCATTGCTGTGCATGTTTCTTGAAACACCCTATATATTAAAGTGTACTAAAAAAAGTAGATAATAAGGTGAGTATCTACACTGAATACTGTTAATCAATTCAATGCAGTTTTTGCTTCTAGATTGAATAGTTGTTTTAATAGTTTCTACGATAAATTGTATTAAAAAAGCGTTGTGTTTGATTTGCTATCTACCTAACACATTTATTAGCGCATTCCGATAAGTATGGCACTATAAAATATGTTATCATGTTAGGTTGAAAAGCTGAGAGACCTAATAATTAATTTAGTATTTTTTTCAGCAAATACCAATAAGGTGATCGACAGTGAGCAACATTTAAAATTAATTCCCAAAAGTGGTTTATAATAGTAGTTTTTTATTTGCATTATGTTTCAGATTAGTTGAGTTAATTTTTGTTTTTGATTGGTTTGGCATTTTAAGAGAAACTTTCTAAACCAATCCGAGCTGAGAATAACTGAACTAGATCATAAATGACCTGATCTGCAGTGCAAATAAAAAACTACTAATATAAAGGTAAACGAAAATACATTATCGTTTAAAAAAATTTCGATGCTGTCATAACTAATGTAAGAAATTAAAGAAATAAATGGAGGGCGTGAAAAGAACATACGAAAATGATGTCCGAGTGTGCTGAGATTAATTTTATACTTTTCAGAAGTTTCTCAGTACCTGTAATAATAAGTGATACCTCACTTGTATTAGCGACAAATAAAATATGAAATAAAATAACTAAACGTTATAGTTTTCACTTAAAATAAATATATAAAAATAAATAAATTTAATTTGTACACCTATAAAAATCTTCTGTATCTTTAGACCTTTAGCCGTATGGTGTAAATTTACCTACACTCTTTGGACGCAAATCGCATTGGAAACTTTAACAAATATCAATATAGTTTTTCATTTCTTCTAAACACAAAACTACACCTAAAAAATAATATATACACCATCACATTTACGTAAAAAATGAAACTACTGAGACGTTCCACAACTTGCCCCTTTCAGCCTGTTTTTGATCGAAACAGAAACCATTCACGCTTAACAATGAACTAACTAGCTATTGTTTGAGGAACTTGCATACCAATAGACGTTATAATACAAATAAAAAAAATAATACTAATATCCCTGACAAAAGTGGAATAATTTGACTTTATATTCATACCCGTATGTTTTAGAAATAAATTAAATAGACTAGGAGTGACCCAAGGGCCTTCTTTGTAAAAATATCGCAGCGGATTCTTGGGGATCGTAGTCTTCCTCCTCCACGTCTTCCCTGGAACTTGGACTTCTCACCGGGGAACCCCCACTACTACTGTTGGAGTTTATCCCCGTGCTCATGCTCAGATCTTCAGGCTCTGTCTGCTCTGGCAGAGAGACTTGTAGAGGGAGGGTAATCAGGGGGGTCGAGGGTGGATGAAGCATTCTTCTTTTCCTCAACTCCTCCTCGTGATCGTCAGACTCAGGAGTCATTTCCTTGTCAGGCACGCCACACTTGTGGTGCAACAAATGGTGCCTTCTTCTAAACCTGCATTGACAACGGTCACAAGAGAATGGTTTTTCATTTGTGTGGATCAAAACGTGAGCTTTCAGCTGATTTGAATCTGAAAACTTAGCTGAGCAGTGTTCGCAGGAGTAAGGTCTTTCCCCAGTATGAACCCTAAGATGCCTCCTCAAATTGGCAACTTGCACAAACTGTCTGTCGCAATGTTCGCAGTGATAAGGGCGTTCGCCAGTATGCAATCGCATGTGTGTTTTGAGATGGTGATCCCTAGTAAACCTCTTGTGACATTCTGGACATTCAAAGGGCTTCTCTCCGGTGTGAGTCCGCTCGTGGTTTTGCAAAACGTGTTTGTAACCAAAAGATCTGTTGCAAACTCCACAAGTAAACTGCTTATCCCTGTTAGAGTCTTTGACTTCGGGACCAGAAGGAGGCGAGACGCTAGACGTAGGTGATGGTAATGGAACGGACGCCTCTTCTTCAACCTTCCACTTCCTCTTCCGTACATCCGCCGTGGTGCTGCTACTTACAACATTGTTGTTGTTGTTCACTTTTCTGGACGATTTTAGAGATGGAGACAACGGTTCGGAGCTGACCGGGGGAGATGGAGGAGAATTGGCAGGCCAAGCCATAGGTAATAGCCCCGGGTGGAAAAACGCTGGGTTTGCGGAAATTGTCAGTCCTGATGCTGCCATCAGTTGGCTGGCCATTATCAGCTGAGAAGGTGTGAACATGGCGGGGTTTGGAAAGGCTGGATAACCGAAAGAGCCTTGGTGGTTCTTCAGCGAAGTTTCTTCTTCCACCTTCATCTCCCTTCCGGAGAGTATCTCTGAAATCAATGAAGTTTTATTAGAATAAAATATAGCCACGAGTTAAGGAAGAAAAACATAATTTTTTCAAATGTATTATAGGCCCACTTTTAAAATCATTGTAATTATTGTTTAGAAGTTGTTTAGTAAATACGTATTTTTTTAAAAATACGATTTATTTTGTCCAATTGACAAGAATCTGAATATTTTCAATAGACTCTTTTAGTGTGACGTCACATAATTATGAATGACCTACATACTATTGCCATAATACACCGGTTGTCTATACATTACACTGAAACTGGGCCCTTAATGCGTCTATAAAAGCGACATTTTCGAGAGTTGAACACAGCGCAGAATTTTATTTTACTTCTCTCTTGTAAGAAATATTTAAGAACTTTCGGTGACCATTTACCATGCACAATGCATGTGAAAATTATAACATGTTACAAAAACTTGTATTATTATTAATTAATATTAAAAATGAATCAAAAGTTATTAGCTGCTAACTTCATCATCCCTTCACTTGTTTTTGTCACGTTTTATAACCTAATTTAAGTATATTCAAGTTCAAGTGTTGTATTATCGATATAAAACGATGTTTTTGTGTTTATTTTGAACTACGGGTTTATGATTTGCTCCAGAGTGTGATCGTACTAAACAAGTGGATGCAAAATGGGCCTTTTCACTACTTCTTAAATCGCAAAACAAATATGTTTATTTGAAAGCTAACTGATAGAAATTCACCTCGTGCAACTCAGTTTGAAATATAAGTCTCCCATTGTTTAATAAAAAAATAAACATTTATAATGGCAATTTGAACACTCATTTGACCTTGAAGCCGAGTGACGTCACACAAACCGGAATCATGTTGCTAGCATTTGCCAGAACGCCTAATACTACTAACATCACACCACAACTGACACATTTTACATTGTTTACGGTTAGTTTTGTGGTTATGTTCTGTGTGTTCATTTACGAATTGTGTTTTGCTTTGTTTCTGCACATTATTGGAAGAAAATGGAGCCAGGATTTTCTAAAGGAAATGCAGAAAATCTGCCGAAAGTTGACTTTATTATGGTGGACGATTTTTACATGTCAAATTTGGATTATTTATGAGCAAAAGTCAGAAATATTAAAACAAAACAGTAAGTCATTAGTAATCTTATTTTCGTGTAATTTATTTATAATATAATGGAACTACCATTATTTTAACATGCAATTGTTGCAATAAGTTTGGAACCAACGGTTTTATAGTAACACCAGTTTTCTGAATCTTCTTTTAACTGTAAAATTTCAATAATTTAGCATCAATTTCTAAATACAACTACTTTTCTTACATCAAAATGATCTTCACAACAGTAAATGTTTCTGGTTTTCGTCAACTGCTTCTCAACTTTGGCTATTTTAAACTATGCTTGTCGTCTGTTTCCATCTGTTGGAACGTAAACGAAAATTTTGATTGGACAAGTCATGTTGTTATTTGTACATGTTGGTGCAAAGCACTTTTTAAACATGTTCCACGGTTCCACACACAACAATCCAAACTAAAAAGAAACGACTGTCAAAGTCAATTTCGACGTCAACTGTCAAAAAGCAGAGAACCAACTTTGCAATATACCGATGTGTCATGTTCAAGGTCGTAGTCTCTTTGACGTCACTAAGGTGGGTTGCATGATGTCACGTAAAAGCGCGCGCTTTATTTCCGCACTTTTGTTTTTTTTTTTCGATAGAAATCGTGCTCAAAAAAAGAAAAAAAAATACGGCAAGTTTTTTTTATAAAACACTATCACATAAAGCAATAAGAAAAAATCTGTGAAAAGGCCCAATTTCCAGAGGATGCCAAACTAAAAGAAGAATTTTCTCCCTTTCGTATGATTTAATTTTTTTACAGAAGTCAAATATGTATGTCACTCATACATCTGGTATTTGTATTTTATTTTATAGGTTTATTGATATACTGATAAAACAGTGAACTAAAAATTATTTTAAATAAAAAAAAACCGGTAAAGCTAAACATTTTCTTAATAACCTACCTATGGGATATTCTTATATTTCAACAATCTAAACACAAAGTTATTTTATAAAAAGAAAAGAGGTTATAAACTATATCAACAACTTGAAGTTAGCCACAAACTAATTGACATGTGCAATTTGATTTTCACACATCGTAATTCTTATCGGTGGATACTAAATCCGTTTTTAATATTAATTTAATATGTTGAACATTGCACTTCATCAAATATGATCTCTGTGTGTAAATTAGTTACCGAAAGTTCTTAAATATTTCCTCCAAGGGAAAAATAAAATAAACGACCACGCTGTGTTCAACCCTCGAAAATTTCACCTTTATAGACATATTATGCATTAAAGGTCAAATTCCAGTGAGATGTGTAAGCAACCGGTGTGTCATGGCAGTAGTATGTAGATTGCATAAATATGTGACGTCACAATTATCAGAGCATTTTCTTCTATTGGTTTTTTGTAAACAGTTAATTCAAATCTAATTCGTTCATTATTGGTATAGGCTTGTATCCTGATATTTATTATAATAATTATCAATTGCCTGGAACAGAATTACCAGAAATTCAGATACGAAGTGTGTAGGTGTTAATGGCACTGCAAAGTAATTTTATATTAACCTAAAATTCTTTTGTGTGGCCGACGACAAAGCCAGTTTCTAAATTTGCGTATTTTCGTTTTAAACTATGTTTAATATCAGGGAAAGATAAAAACTCAGGTATTATTTGTGCAAACATTAAAGTGATTTATCGATCAGCGCACATATTAATATCAGCGTTGAATAGGATACGTGATAATACAATAAAAATAAAATAGAATCCGAGGAAATTTGAATGGTAAATGTTGAGTCAGACGCGTGAAAGCGGGAAAGTATTATTGTATAAAATCCTATGAAAGAACATCAAGAAACGATATCTATTGACGGAGATCAAACAGTTTTCGATCTAATGTTGTATAAATAAGGCGACGGTCACGGCACGGGTATCAATATGCGTATTTTGGGGATGCGTTCAAGCATAAACGATGGGACATGGTTACGGCAACCATTGAGACGTCTTTGAGTATTGTGAAACGTCTTGGGGATCATTGTTGAACGTCTTAAGGGATACTTCGGAGACTTCCGCTAGAGTGAAGCTCAATAAGGCAATGATGTGCACATATGCCATCGGACAACCTATATTTATCATTTTATTTATACTTGTGTTGCGAAATTTCAATAGGCCCTTACTACTTCCCGATTGTTTGTCCAAACATTTTGAATCTCGAGGCGCCTTACCCATTATATTACACAACAACTTTCAGATAGGTATTCTTGCTGTTTTGGATGGTGGTTCTTCGAAAATATACACACGTTGTGCTTCAAAACGTGCACTTCGTACACATAGGCGTACGCGGCACAGTTCAGTAGGGTGTGCATAGTACGGAATACCCTCTCCGTAGTAAAGGGGCTCAAGACATATAGCTTAGTGCAGGAGGAGTGGTTAATAAGGTTTTCCCACTTTTTTTTCATTGTTCTTTTGGGAAGTTTCTTTTTCAAAATAGGTACACATATTTTCTTTTTTTGTTAAATCTCCTTTTTCACGAGAAAAAATGCAAACTTGTGTTCCACAGGTTGCCGAAATTATTTCTAAATACCTACTCATCCTTTACTGATATAATGGTTCCAGTAAAAGTGTCTTTAGGTCCTTGAATAGATATGAGCAGACAATATTATAATACAAATGCTGTAATTGTTTGTCCCTATATTTAGCTTAGAAGCAGACAAAGACCCACAATCATCCTAATGACATTTCTGAAGTTTTATGAAAAATAATTGTCGAAACAAAACAATCTCACGAATTAATTACTTGCTTTTGTGTTTTTTTTTGTTTAATTTGTTAGAGTATTTAAGATTTTCTTCTAAATTCTATTTGTGAACAAGATACAAAAAATGGTGTTAAGACAGTGTGATGTAACATCTTGTAAAAATACGAGTGAGGTCCAAGTTTCTTTTTATCAATACTAAAATAATTAATAATACAAATCGTCAATAATAGTCTACAAAACGTACTGCACTGTAAAACCACAGAATCAAAATGTAAATTATATAGGACCTAACATGTCACAGGTACTGCAATTTCTATACAGTGTTGCCAACTATTGTTAATTGCGAATGGAATAGTATATTATTGACGATAATATTACTTAAATTTGGTAGAATATTGTCAATTAATTAATTATGTATTTCTTTTTAAAACATATATTACTATTTTCAAAAAAAGTAGGTAGATAATTACATCATTTTCAGCCGATGATTAATTTAAAATAGAAACAAGGTAAAGGTAAAAAATTAATTACTATTCCTGTGGGAAAGTATTTTAAAATTTAGAAATACTTGAGTATATAAGTTTGATGTTGTACTAGCTTCAAAATATTTTTTAATTAAGTTCTGTGTAATTTATCTTCGATTCTCTAAGGCAAAAGACTTTCATATGCATTCATTTGGTTATGCCTGGGCACACCCCGTATGTACGTCTATGGTTTTTCATAAACCTAACGTCTTCTTTGGAAAAACAAATTTTTGCATTAAAGTTGAAACTATGAAAAACGCAATATCATTCAAAAGCACTTAGTGATCGTACATTTTTTTCCCGATCAAAATATACGAACTTACTTATTTTTAATATAAACTTTGATAAATTTTATTGGAAAAGTAATGGCGGTATTTCGGGGCGAATTATTAATGCACCGGAAGTTGTTGATGGTTTTTTATTCTGTTCTTTGCATATAAATTTACGTATACATTACAACGATGATTTATTTAAAAACAATGATTATCTAAAGCGACGAATATCCGCCTACAGGATATCTTCCTATTTTTCACCAGCTTACTGTGCAATAACAACCTTCAGAAAATTTGCCATTCCCTGAAAAAAAAAAAAAAATGAACCAATTACCCTCCCAACTATTTATACCTATTACTTATAGTTCCACGATACTTTTTTAAAAATATATTTGCAGATAGAAGTCTACAAAACGGATGAGATATGTACAGTGTGATTCCTATAACGCTCTCACCCCAATTTTTTAATTTGTCTTTGGAAATAAATTAAAAATGTTTAACGCAACTTATAGTATTTTTTTCCAAGGATTTAGAAAATTTCAACAAAAAAACAATTGAAAGTCATTTAAAAGTGGGAAAAACAAAGCAATGTTCCACCTAAGAGGGATTCGTCTGTAACTATGTAACTGTAAAATTTATAAAAAAATATTTTTAATAAAAGTTGTCTGGAATGATGTTGGCCATGTAAAGAAGATATGTTTAGCTTTACATGGTGTTCCATTTCGCGTGGGCGCTACATAACTTTGTTATTTTAAATGGAACACCCTGTATATTATTGCATTTTTGATTTCCTTGGTTAATATTAGGTAAAGTTTATTAAATGTGCATGGTGTTTAAATCTTACCGTTTTCGAGATATTTAGTTGTTTTTGAAAAAAATCACGATTTCAGCTCTCAATGAGGCTCTAGATAGCATCTAAACCATAAGAGTTAGAAACGTGCAATTTTCACAGTTCGCTTTGGCATAAATTACTCTATCTTGTCATCTGTGAGCAAAACGTGTACGTTATTCACACTCGGAAATACTGAGACCTACATTTAATAATTTTACGAGTTGAAAAACTTTTTTTTTCAAATGGAATGACTCATATTAATTGTCATGGGTGAATTCAAAATTGAATGAATTGAACAGTTTTCCAGAAAAATCAGGTTCTTTTCTAAAGTGCGAAAAAGTAGCTATGTAACAGCGTCAAGAAGGCCTTGCAAACAATGTTTATTGCACTGTTTGACATACAAAGCAAATCAAATGTCACTCTAGTTTTGATTAACGTTGACGTTGTAGTCATTTTGCTAGGTAGAGAGTAAAAGTTTATTATAATATTTTCAAAATGTCGCTGACGCAGCAAGAAATGATTAATATGGTTTTTGTCCTCGGTGAGTGCGAAAGAAATCCATTATTGGCATCACGCATTTATGCACAGCGCTATCCAGATAGACCGCATCCACGGCGTAAAGCCTTTCAATTAGTGCTTGATAGGTTTTTAAATACTGGTAATATTCGACATACAAAACGAAATCGCCATAAAACTGTAGTTATGAAGGAAAATGAATTTCTTGTGCTGGAGTGTATTCAGGAAAACCCGCAAATAAGTGTGCGACAAATTAGTCACACAACGGGTATTAGTACAACGTCGATACATAGGATTTTAAAAAAGCACAGTTATCATCCGTATCGCATCCAATTACACCAAGAGTTGCTAGAAGTAGACTTTCAGCGGAAACTGGAGTTTTGTCAGTGGGCACTTGAGATGTTAAATCAAGATGATAATTTTTTTAAACGGGTCATGTTCTCCGATGAGGCTACTTTTCATAAAAATGATTTCTTTAATCGTCATAATTGCCATTATTATGACATAGTAAATCCTCACCAATTCCGGACAACTCATAGCCAACACAGATCGTCTTTGAACGTGTGGGGAGCAATTTTGGGAACCCATATCATTGGACCATTCTTTTTTGACCAGCATCTAACTGGTGCAATTTATTTAAAATTTTTAACAAACACTCTAGAAGATTTGTTAGGCGACATTCCTTTAGCTTCAAGGTGTCCAGATATGACAAGTTGCCACTTCTTTTTTATGGAGATTTATAAAAAGTAAAATTTACATTACACCACCAACTACCGCGGAAGATATGCGGCAGCGCATTACAGTAGCATTTCAAGAAATTACGCCACACATGCTGACCAATGTTGAACAGTCTTTTAAAAACCGATTTCGTTTGTATATTAATCAAAATGGAGGACACTTCGAGCAGTTGATGTAAATCAGCGGTCTAAGTATTCTTCTCCTTGTTGTGTTCCGAGTTTCAGTTTGTTTCGTTTTGAGATTTGTTTTAGTTGCTGTTAGTGGTTTACTTTTATTTGTTAAACCATTTTTTAAACATGCCAGTAAATATTGACACTGTCAGTCCCAAGCCTGATAAAATGTGAGGGAAAAGTTGTTTTGCAAGGCCTTCTTGACGATGTTACATAGCTACTTTTTCGTACTTTAGAAAAGAACCTGATTTTTCTAGAAAACTGTTAGAGATAAGTATGGACAACCTTATATCAGTCGAAATGGCATTCAATTTTGAATTTACCCATGACAATTAATATCGGTCATTCCATTTGAAAAAAAAGTTTTTCAACTCGTAAGATTAGTAAATGTAGGTGTCAGTATCTCCGAGTCTGAATAACGTACACGTTTTGCTCACAGATGACAAGATAGAGTAATTTATGCCAAAACGAACTGTGAAAACTGCACGTTTCTAACTCTTACGGTTTAGATGCTATCTAACCTCATTTAGAGAGCTGAAATCGTGATTTTTTTCAAAAACAATTGAATATCTCGAAAATGGTGAGATTTAGACACCATGTACAATCAATAAACTCTACCTAATATTAACCAAGGAATTCAAAAATGCAATAATATACAGGGTGTTCCATTTAAAATAACAAAGTTTATGTAGCGCCCACGCGAAATGGAACACCCTGTAAAGCTAAAAATATTTTCCCTACATGGCCCACATGATTCCAGACAACTTTTATTATAACCATTTTTTTATAAATTTTACAGTTACATAGTTACAGAAGAATGTTACATTATATTTTTGGAAGGAGAATTTAAATCTTTTTCAAAATTGTAAAAATATACATTTAAAAAACATTGCATTGTTTTTCCCACTTTTATTTGACTTTCAATTGTTTTTTGCTGAAATTTTTTGAAATCCTTGAAAAAATACTATAAGCAACGTTAAACATTTTTAATTTATTTTCAAAGACAAACCAAAAAATTTGTGTGTGAACATTGTAGGAATCATCCTGTACAAGTCAATAATATGAAATCTAATACACAAAAAAAATTTGTAATAATCAGAAATATAAGGAATTGAGTATACCAAATTATTAGTTCTGTTAAAAACAGCAATTAGGAAATCATAATTACAGTATCCAAAATTTCCAAATATTTTGGTTATTCATCACTGGACTTTTATCGTGTGTAATGTACTAACAGAGATAGTATTGTCTCTGGTACTAATTTCTTACTTATTAATTTGGTATGTTCAATACCATTGCATTTCTCTTAGTTTTCTATCACAGCAGGCGTAGTTTAATCATGAAAAAAGTTTCCTTCAATTTATTTAGAAACTAAAAAAAATGGAAATAACAACCAATATTTAAGGAAGTGAAGAAATTGGGGCAAAATGTACAGTTATCCAACGAAAAGGCCCACCCTTATATTTTTCGAACTAGAAAAACTTGTTTTAAATAAAAATTGTAGTACCAAACTTAAATTTTTTTAAATGGACCGCCCTATATTTTTTTACATTTTTATATACGTATCGCAATAATTGTTTTTCATCCATGACGAACCTGATAACCATGCAGATGCTAAAATTTGCAATAAATAAAAAAGAGTAAAAGATAAGATACAACCTATCTATATATCTGACACCACAAAAAACACAGATTTCAAAAATATGAAGAAATATTTAAAAAAATATGTTTGGTTTGTCCCTCTTTTTATGGGAACACCTGTATATTCTTTGCAGAGATTCTACAAAAGCGTATTTGATTCACTACAACTGTTGTTTGAAAAATTTTTTTCTAACTCGAATGAATCTCGTTGATAACCCTGTAAATAAGTAAGCATAAAGACACTTTTTTTTCTATACTGTGAGCCAAATCAGCATAACTCCGATTTTTCTGTTAGTTTTAATTATAAATCGCGTTATATGCATTAAAGTTAAAGCCTTTTGATACCAGAGCCACAGTAAAATTCAGTTTCTAAAGTAATTTTAAATTTAATTTTTGTTGTTTTTGTTAGATTAAACTGGGAAGAGGCCGCTATTGAGGATGAATTTCTTATAGGAAAAGATCCAAAGCGGTTTTCCAGAGAAATCCTTTTTATGCAAAGTAAAAAAAATAATTAGAAAATAAATTGAAAGAGATAAGCTTTTAAATGGGTTTTTTCTATGCCTGGAAACTGGGGATCTCGTAGAGAAAGCAAGGGAAAGCCATCAAGGATAGGCTGGGAAGGGTTAAAACGGAAGACGTTGCTAATGAACGAAGGGAGGAGATAATGGCAAAGGATAATGGCTCGCGTCTGCGCTCCTTTGCACAGGATAACGTTGGGAGGAGTTGCTGAATTCATCTTAAGGATTCATTATATTATAGCCCTTTCTTTATTAAGACCGGCTCCTAATGGCCCCATATAACTTATACTGTTGTGCCGTTATTCTGTTTAATGTCGCTGCCACCGCGAGGAACGGTGCCTTATTAAAAGGGGGGAAGGTGAAATGACAAATTAAAAATTTATAAATTACACCACAGTGTAACCTCTATGAAACGATAATCAAATATTTCTCGTCTTACAGAAACTTTACTCAGGATTTTTAAAAATATTGACGTCTTTACCAATGAATTTAAAATAGAATGACTGATTTTTCCTTACTAAGATATAAACAATTTTCTTGATCATATTGTAACACTTCAATTCAATACCTTATAAATACTGTAATGATTTTAAGGAATTAGATATATTATACCGGGTGGCTATTAAAAAACAAATCCTGTTTGAAACTCCATAACTACGGAGCACATTGAGATATCGATTTGAAATTTTTATCTGTTACAGACAACAGATTGACAGCAAATTTCAAACATTTATTTAGAGAAACAAGCGAATAACGATTTTTTATTTTTGGTTAAAGGAAACCATTATACGTAAGCTCAAAATTGAAATGGATATTTTAATACGAGTACTACTACGAGTATTATTACTACTTAAAAATATGTTGTATTGGATCTCTCCATACTGCATATTTACTACTCTTAGCCTGTTTAAATGGTAAAATAGCCTTTCTGATTAAATTTAGGACCACATTTCTTCTATTCAGATCTTCCAGAATGGCAAACTGCCCTCGTCTTTTCTTGTAATGCATTCCACATTGTAGTCCACTGGATTACAATCAGGAGAACTCGGTGGCCACATTGGCTTGAATAAAGGATGGCGTGCGTTCTATAAAGAACTGTTGTGTTCTTAAGGCCCTGTGTGACTGAGCATCATCCTGAATAAAAATATACTTATTTAGGAGATCCTCTTCCAAATGGTGGACGTAGTTATCTGCATCGGTTTTTATCAACTGCGGATTAGTAAAAAATAAGCCACTTTTGCCATTCCAGGATGTTACGCAGGATACCATGATTTTCTTTGAAAATCTGGACTTGAAAACGTTTGTGTCTTCTTAAAATGTTTTCTTAACCGTCTCTCAAATCATCGACGTAACTCCTCAGAAAATCCTAAGATTTTGTGTTGAGAAAGAGAGACGAGGCGCTACAGTTTATTGTGGAGTCCGAACCACATCTAGGGCATCGACAGGTCTCTCTCATCTTAATCCGAAACAACTTACAAATACAATTTCTAATTTGCTCCTTGATGGATTCGACCCATCGATATTTGGTAGTGACTAAATAGCTGTAAGCGCTTTACCCACTCAGCTACTATGACCCCTTGTTGTGGTATTGAAGTTCAGGTTGAATAACTTTTTTCCTTGTAGTTGAATAAACTCTCACTTTTGATTAATTTGTATTATCGCAACTGCTTCTTAGGGTCGGTTTTTTCACCTCTGGGTAAGTTACTGTTAATTAACTAGGAGATTAGAATTGATTTTTCTTCAACATTTTATTTATGACTACAGTCACATTCTAATCATCTGGTTAGTTAACAGTAACTTACCCAGAAGTGAAAAGACCGGCCCTTAATCTGTTTGCTATTTTACGTTATGATAAATAATTTCCCTGTTAAGTTTCTTGCGACAAAGACAGTTCATGTACCATTTCTGAATGTACGTTATTTGTAAAAGTTACAGGCCTTCCCCAGGTTTTCTGAAAATGAATCCAGTTTCTATCAGTCGCCTAGTTGCAGGATTTATGCTAAAAAGTGGACATCTCTTCCCTGGAAATCAGAGTTGTGTTGATTAACGAGGAAAAGGGTTTGATTAAAGATTAATGATTAGTCGACGTATTTATTCATAGATTAATATTAATGATTAATCCATATATTGAAAAGATTCGCCGATTAATGATTAACCCTTTGTGTCCTTACAGGACTTGGAAGTCCCACATATTTAAAGAGGTATTTATAACTAATTATCGTATCTAGTATGCTTCGGTATTGACGGGGCTGATGGGTACTTATTATTCTATGCGCTTAATTCGGCAGAAAGCCCGCAGAGAGCGCTTGACATCCGGAATTGTCAGTTGTGTCAACAGGTTACTTTGACTTTGACATTGTTGTGTTTAGGAAGGCGAGTTTTTGAGTTCTGTTATTCTTGTTGTTATTTGATTCCAATTAATAGCTTTATGTGAAAATAGTGACAAGTAGGATTGGAAAAGTGTAAATATAATACAGCTAAATATTTATATGCAAAACAAAGTAGTGTTTTGGGGCATTTGCGTCCTGAACTCTAAATTCCAGTCAGGGCTAAAGTGGCTCTAGGTATCATTTGCGCTCTAGTGGGTAAGTAGTTGCATATCTAATTATGTATTGGTTTTTTGTTAATTTTTTCCAAAATTATTTACGTTTATTGTTTGTTACAGGTGAGGTGCGTAAATGTGGCTGGAATTAGTTGGCGATTTGGAGATTTTCTCAACGATGAGGTATTTTTGGCTGCAGCTGAGCATGCTGCAATTGAGTTGCCATTAGACAATAATGTAGACCCGAGGAAGAAAGCAACGACGATGAAGACAACAAACTCGGTGCTATTCCCATTGTTGTGTGTTTGGAACCAACTCCAGGTATTATAGATTGTGATGATGAAGAATTCGAAGTTCCACCTGCAAAATCTAAAATAAAGAAAACCAAAGAAGTGATTGATCGGAAGTGGAAGGAGAGAGATTTCCAGACAATTATTCCAAATTACTTTTTGTCAGAAGACCCTGTAGAACAATGTTTTGAAAAATGTCGGACACATTCTGACTATTTTTTGGTTATGTTAGGGTCTTCGACAATCCAAGATATTGTGTACCAAAGCAATCTTTACGGTACACAAAAAACCAAGACACTTAATCTGAAAGAGTCAGAACTATTTGTTTTTATCGGAATAAACTTTTTTTTCGGATATCACAGATTACCTAGTTACAAACATTATTGGTCATCTTCAGAAGATTTGGGGTTTCCTATTGTAATTAGCACTGTGACAAAAATAGCAGATACTTTCACTTCTTCATTTGAATGACAACGCAACCATTCCTCAGGACAACAAAGATAAGATTTATAAAATCAGACCATTCGCAAAAAATCTAAATGAGCAATTCGACTCATTGTTTCCTAGAACTAGAGAGCAGTATGTCGATGAAATTATGATTCTATTCAAGAGAAGGTCAAAGTTGAAGCAATACAACCCTATGAAGCCGATAAAGAGAGGCTATAAGCTATGGTGTATTGCCGACCACAATGGATATATAAAGAAATTCGACATTTGTCAAGGAAAAGATGAGGTCACCCAACAAAAATTCAGTTCATATGGTCTTGGAGAAAGAGTTGTTCTATCCTTGTCAGAAAATTATTGGGGGATATACAGAAAAATTTATTTTGACAACTATTTCACTACTGTAAAATTACTCAATTAAATTAAAAAAGTGAACAAACATTAGGTTGTGGAACTATTAGAAGTAATAGCGATGGATTGCTAAAAAATTTAAAAACTGATAAGCAAAGGCAAAGAATACAGAGTTTCTGGTATGAATATAACATTCTTCAAGTGGTGCGATAACAGGCTAGTCCATATGTTGTCAAACTTTCACGGAACGGAGTTGACAACGATATCCCGTTTACAGAAAGATGGAACTAGACGAAACATTAATTGCCCTCAGATTGTTCCAGATTATAATAGCCATATGGGTGGCGTTGGTCATGCCGACAGATTACGCCAAGCCTATTGTGTAGATAGGCGCTCCAAAAAATGGTGGCACAGACTATTTTTTGGCCTTCTGGATATAGCTTTCGTTAACAGTTATGTAGTATACAAAAAGATGAATCCCGATGAAGATGTATCACTTCTACAATTTCGACGAGGTGTCAGTAGAGGTCTTATGACAAAATCATGTACTGCCACTGCAGCAAAGAAACGTTTGCTTACTAATAATTCCAGAACTAGCCCAAAATCTAGTCCACGTTCAAGTCCTAACGCCCACAATAGCCCTTCGCCCCCACGAGGAAATCACTGGCCAGTTTTCACTCAGAAGGAGATGCGAACAATGTTCATCTATTGCAATAAAATCACGTCCTCATTCCAAATGTTCAATGTGCGGAGTTTATTTGTGTTGCAATGAGAAAAAAAACTGTTTTTTGAAGTATCGCAATGTTAATCACGATTAATGCTAGATTATTTATCAAAATATTTCTTATTAAAGTGTTTTTAATAATTTGAAGTTTTATTTATTTTGGCCCTGAGGGGACCTATGAGTCCCAAATCCTCCCAGGGCCCCCTCATATGTAAAAAAAAAAGAAAAAATATTTTTATACTTTTTGAACCCTTATTAAGTAAAAACCAAGCAAACTTTATCAAATATCAAAAAATTTGATATGTTAAGACACAAAGGGTTAACGTACAACTTGGAAATATTAATTGATGAATTAACCCATAAATTTGAATTAATGACTATTAATTAATTTAAAAACAAATTAAGTTCCTGTTCTCTGAAGCCATTAATGCTTATTACACTGGGGTTTACAAGTTTTCTTACTGTGGATTCTTTAAATGTCCTAGCTACCCTGATGACGCTAGGCAAGCAGAAACACGTGTCGGTAGATATTTTAAAGTTTTTTAAAGTGAGTGTTAACTGGTAAGTACCTTGTGTTTTATTTATTTTTGGTTTTACTGGACAGAATGGTTGAAATTAAAAATAACATTATTGAGTCAATTGTATTGAACATAATGTGCATATTATCTTTTTTTGTAATCCAAGTTTCAGCGTTTTGGCAAATAGCCGGGAAAATAATTGTTTAAAAGGATATATGTTATACTTATCTGTGATAAGATTTGTAAAAGTTAGTAAATAATAATTAACAAAAAAATTTTTTTCAGTTAATATTATTTTTTCATTCCACTCGACTATTAATTAGTAACTAAATTTAAAAATGACTGAAATTATTTATTTTTTATTTTATTTAATAATATTTAATTTAAGTAAATATTCATTATGAATAAAGAAAAGAATCCAAAACAAAACTAAAAAATTCGCATGAAATAAATGTGTTCGGAAGATAACACTTTTGCACAACAAATGGCGATTCTATAAATAAATTACAGTTTTATCAAAAATTAACGAAATACCACAAGAAATACATAACCGAAGTAGGACAAAGTCGGCTGTCGACATTTTGGGGAGAAGGTAAGAGACTAGGAGAAAACTTGAATAAACCAGTGTTTCCAATTACTTTGATGTGACTAACATTGAAGTAGTTCCCACAAATACTAACACCAAATAATAAATTGATTAACGTTTCGCCTACTAAGATGGCATCATCTGGAGATACTAATGCTGAATTTTAGTCATATTGCTTGATTTTTACCTGTTGTATGAAACAGTTTTGAATACAGATTGGTCAGATTTGTCTCAGTTTACTTAGCATGTGACAATTTATATTCTATTTTAAATTCAATTTTCGCAGAATGTGTTCCAAAAACTTTACCTAGAGAGTCCAAATATCCCCTTTGGTTTGATAAAAACATTATTCGGGACATAGAATATAAGGACTTACTGCTGGGAAAATACAAAAGAGTATTAGAGCAAAATTGAAATTAGATGTAGTCTTAGCATATAAATATAATGTTAGTGACAGAAAATCAAGTGAAATCTAATTCCAACTGCTTCTGGTCTTATATTCACGAAAAAAAACTCATTTCGTATTCTCAATAATATGAGATATAAGAATGAGTCTTTTGATGATCCTATCATAATTATTAACAAATTTGCTGAATATTTCGAAACATTTTGTACCGCACGTTCAAATACAGATACGCCATTAGATAATAATTGTCATTTGCTACTAAATGAAATTTCTGCAGATTATGTCTTAAAAGTTCTTAAAAAAAATTGAAACCCAAATGTACTGCTGGTTCTGATGGTATCCCAGCTTTTCTTTTAAAAAGTCTGCTCAATAATACTCGCAATCCTCTTAACTTTTTTTTTTGACCTATCGTTCTAAAACAGTTCCTAACATATGGAAACAATCAAGAATATGTCCTATTTTAATGTTTAAGAGTAATAACAGACATGAATAAATAATTATAAACCTATACATTGAACAAATTCTGTTAAACCTTTGAAATTGTGAAATGATATTATTTTTGCTTACGTCAAGCCTCTCATTTGCCTGTGTCAACACGGATTTATGGGTGGTAAATCCGTCACCAGCAACTTATTCTATATTACACAACACCTAACAGAAAGCATTGATATTGGAGGCCAGATCGATGTCGTTTATACAGAAAGCCTTTGATCGTCTAGACCATGGCATACGACTTAGCAAACTAAGTTTATTCGGTTTTGTTGATTCTCTCATTATATTTTTCTTCCTATTTACACAATAGAAAACAGTATGTAGTGTACCATGGTTACAGGTCTAGAGATATATTAACTAAATGTGGCGTTCCCCAAGGTTCCAATCTTGGACCCTTATTGTTCATAATGTTTATAAATGATATCGTGTCTAACCTCCAATCCATGACTCTTTCGAATGCAGACGATTTAAAGATATATAGATCCATAAAAGCAATATATGATTGTATCTGCTTACAAAATGATTTGCTTACACTTGAATCATGGTGAGAAAAAAACAGGTTGGCGCTGAACGTTGAAAAATGCTATACTATGTATTATACTAAACAAATGTCCCGATAATTAACAATTGTCTACTAAATGACCGGGTCGTGGAAAGATGTAATCAGTTAAATGATCTTGGTGGAATATTTGCAAGTTAAATTTTCTTGATCACATTTCCTCAGAAACACAAAAGCATTTAGAGATGATACTACTTTATTTCTCCTCTTTAATGCATTTGTACGCATATAATTAGAACATCCTATTGTTATATGGCATCTTTCAGGTTCATATTAATAATACTGAAAATATTCAGCGTAAATTCCTAAAGTGTTTAGTTTATAGACATGATGGAGTATATCTTGAAATAGGGAACACTCATGATGGTTTGTTTCAGCGATTTTACATTAATGATTTAAGTACTAGACGTAAAGAAGTAAGATAGATATAGTCGGGCCGGTGTAAAAATGCAACTTTCTTCTTAGAGAATCAAAGCCATAAATAATTTTATTAATTTTATTCGTTTCAATCCTACTCTACAATTATCCAACAAAGTAGTTGTAAGTAACTCGTCTGCTAAAAACTGAAATGAATAAAATTATTTATGGCTTTGACTCTTTAAGAAGAAAGCAATCTTACAGCGGGCAGACTATAATAAGACTAATAAGAGGATAGTATTAAAAAATTGGAAGCCAAGGAAAAAAACAAGTTGAAGACTCTTTAAACTGACTTTTGTAACTATGTAAATAATTTATAAACGGTCAAACTTAAAGAACTGTACTTAATTTTATAAACAACAGAACCTGTTAACGTTTAAGTAATTAATTAATTTAAAATCCACGATTTTAGTACCTTATCTGTAAATATCTCTCAAATGCCACGGATTGCATAACGTTTTTAGGTCCAATAGAAAGCGAGGGTAAAACCGTGAGATTATGTATTATGGCGGATGCGCCGACATTACTTTTACGCTAAAATTGATACGGCTGAAGTTGACGTGCATACACTGAAAGAGATCCGTTATAATTTGTTGCAACTTGGTTGTATTACATAAAACATATTATTTAAACCAGTTTGGTGGTGTCAGGAACAATGGCGTCCTTCACTCAGACCTCCCGAGTTCCTTAGATTTTCGCGAGTGTTAAATGATGCGGATTTCTGGGTATAATCCTGCCTAGGTGACAGGTCCCCACAGGAGTTGCTTAAACGACGTTTCGGCAGAGTCACATCTGCCGTCTACAGGTTGTCGTTGATAACTAGTACTGAGGCTTACATCAGTTATAATGCTCCATGTATTACGACATATTTGGCACCTATTAGTTTTGTCCATTATTCTCATAGGGATTTATAGATGGAGTTACTTATGAACCGTTAGGAGTGAACGGCCTCTCTATATTCTAATGAATTTAAAATACCTATTGTTGATAACTTTTAATAAATTTTTACTGCAAAAAGAAGAAAATGGAGTTGCAACATTCCAAACAAATACAATTTTACAGATTTTAATATAGAGGAAACACTAAAATACAAATTCAACTGAATACTATACCAAACCGCAGAAGAGTAATTAACCTTAACAAAGCGCATAAGTTTCGACCGCCTCTTTCTAAAGAATTGTGTTTTTGATAAATATTCTTAAGAATTATTTTTCTAGTTGATTTTTCAATTTTATGAAAAGTATGTGTGTTCTTAGCACGTATTATGAAATTTCTAATACACTAAGGATTTGTTCGGAAATAAAGTATTTAATATACATACATATGACATATGGCAATTACTTTTTTTATGTAATATCGTAATATCAATTCGCGAAAATTTCGTATATTTTTCCAATTGGTCTGTATCTTTACCTCGTTACAAACCTGCATTTTATACAGGTTTGTAACGAGTAATATGATATTTAATATCATATTACTTTTATGCAATAGAGTAAATTCTGTGTTAATCATGATTTTTATTTGAAAAAACGTATCTAACTTTTACTACAGTCGAAAGCAAATTATTACAATAAGTATCAATGAGTTAAGCAGCGTTTTTAAATTTAGTAATTACTCCGATATGTTTTGTTAGTTTCGTCATGTTTAAGTAACAAGTAATTAAAACCCCATTATTAAAATATTTCCTGAATTTATTCATTTAGAGTTATGTTATAAAACTATTAAAATCACTTTCGAAATTTTCGGTTCTAATTGAATACCAGTCACTCAATAAAAAATCGATTATGTTCTTGCTTCTAGCAAATTACATATTTGTTACATTATGCTTCAGAAATTAATTGCTAATTTAGAAAAAATGGCAGCGGTGCAGCAGAAGGGTATATACCTGCAACATTCTTAATATAACTATACAGGGTGGTCTTGACACATAAATAATTTTGTTACAGACTTCTTTATGACAAACGCACAGAGAACTTAAAACCACCTTAAAAACTTAAAAAGAACACACACACACACACACACACACAACATAAATTAGGCAAACCGCAAATTCTAAAATAGAAGCTGTGCAGAGTGTCAGAGCTGAAAATCGAATCCAGCCCTTAATTGGTTTCTTAAGTTGTAAAAAGACAAGAAACGCTTTTTTGAAATGTCTTCAAAACTACAAAAATCTAGTCAATCCGAATAAAGGTTTGAGGAAAAAAGGAACTTGGGGCTAAATGATTAGGCAAAGAATGCTACAAGGTCCGCTAACGTGATATCTTACACGAATGACGCGTCAAAGCAAAACTGAATTACAATACTCTGTCTAGTTGCACGAGATTAAATTGGTCGTGGTAGTACCACGAACCAACTACTAGGCAAACTCGAAATCAACAATTAATTGATGGTAGATTTGAAATATCCTAGTTGGTTTGTATTTTATGTTGCTTGAAGAGGACGGACACCAGCAAAATTATACATAAGTTATACGTGTAGTAGATAGTAAATCATTAATATCAAGAAAAATGTGTGGGTGCTAAAACCGATCCTTGTGGAACACCAAAGTTGGTATTTTTTTTAAGTTTATTGGAGATGTCGCCTGTGAGTACACCCGTTGAGAAAAAAACTGTCCAGGAGTGTGAAAAGATAAGCAATCTTTCAAAAATGAAAATTGCATAGCCATCTATTTCTCAAAAAATGCAATAGAATTTCCCGTATTTGTGGAAATAATTATAACATTATATATAGTTGGAAAGCAAAAATATATCTCATTTTTTTAGCCCATAGTTTTCATTTAAAAAACGTATGTTTATCTAAATTACAAAAGTTCCAGTCGAAAGAATAAAAAAATAATAATAAAATCGGTATGACATCTTTTCGCTTGATGGAATTACCTGGAAATGATTGAAATAAACTTTTCAATCATCTCCAGATGATGCCAACTGGGTGGGTGAAACGCGCGACTAACATAAAACCGAGTGTTAGTGTCTACTGTTTGAATTTGAGATGATTTAATGAAGTGTTCTGCTAAGTTGCTTCTTGTCGATATAATTCAAGAAAAGCCTGGATTTACTGCATCGAAACGTCTGGCTGAATGTAAACATAAGAAAAATGTTTTTTTGTAAATATTCCATTTCTTGGGCAAACTGTTAATATTTGTCATACCGCCAATATTGTCAAGAATGTTTTGAACATTTTCTAATATCTCTTTATTTTTATAAAGTTAATTCCCACATTAATACAATACATATTTATTTAAATTATATACAACTTTCTTCCAAAACAATACTTATGACGCTCCATATCTGAGAATTTAGTATCATTGTACGGTGTTCAAGTTATAAACAATAACAAACAACAAAAAAATAAATATTGATATTGATAATAAGCATTTTGTGTCGCCTTCGCCAACGAGGTTGTCAAAAATAAGGACATTTGGAAATATTATGACAATTTTAATTTAAAACTAATATGAACCAAGGATGGATCAAAGGCTAAAAAATACTATCATTCCTAGATGGATTTTTCTATACATTTTTAAGTCAGGAAAATGTGCCACTTTTCTGAAGATGCAGACTGTGGGCATCCCGGAGTCATATTTCCAAAAAAATCACTCACCTCTCTTAGGGGTGCTCTCTTGCAAAAGTGGCATGTTTTAACACAGTTTTTTCACAGATAACATAGGTCCTGCCGTATCACTGGCCACTGACACTTAAACTAAAATATATTTGCCATTAATTTCTTCGAATCCAGCAATTCTAATGTTTTGTTTATATAATTTACATAAAATATCGTGTTATATTAAATAGAAAGTGATACGGGAACTATTTCTACTGACAGTCAGTCGCTTACTAGTGAATTTCAACGCACGAGGGTTGACCTAGCCTAACGTGCTTTACACCCCCTCCAGCGAGTGGGGTGAATGGAGGGGAGAACTGGAGCACCCCCTAAGACAAGGAAGTCCAGCACAAGGACAACAAATTTACTTGATTTTATAGTTTATTATCCTTGTATTGTACGGTTGCAGATTTGCACTTGCGAATTGTCAATTTGGCGGAAGGTTGTAAATCAATTTCGAGAAAGCTGTTTTAGAAAGTCCATTTAAATGAGGGTTTTTTGCATATTTTTAAAGAATTTCGGGACTAACTGTTAGTTTTATGGTTCTGCAGGACTTAAAAAATATAAATGCACCCAGTCGGCAAAACTCAATTACTTTTCAGAAAACTGGTCGTCACTTAAAACTTAACTTTTGGCCACATTTTCCACGCTTGCAAATTTATAAATATAGCGATTTTATATATTAAAGAAGTATTGAATAAACCTGAAAATTAATATTTATGTTAGGCACAGGAGAAACTTAAAGTACTAGATGAACCAACGCAGAATTTCTTGTCAATTTGATGGAGCAGGTTGAAAAAAAAGTAAGGACCGAAATTCGGCATATTTTTGTAGCATTTCCAGAAAAATGCTTGAACTTGCCAAGGGATGTAAAATACATATTTAAACAATTGCAGTAATTGCTTCAGTCATGTTTTAAAATGCTAGGACCTCACCGTCAATGTTTTGTAAATACTACACCTATTATATTTTTCCAGATTTAAATAGTTATTGTAAATATATCTAGATAAGTCTTGAAGAGGCAATTTTCAACACACAAGGTGTGCAAAAAAGTGACCAACTTTAATATTGTATCTTTATCGATGAAAATAATAAGTTTCAATTTTATTATGTACAAGACAAATCAAGGTTACAAATGTCAGAAAATTTGACGTAAAATTCAAAATAAGTCAAATTATTTTCAGCTTTAACAAAATGATTGATATGGTAATTTATATAAAGAATAAATATTTTTGTTAGTATTGTTTAAGAAAAAAGTTAATTTGCTTCAGTTTATATCATTTCTTGTTTTAGAAAAAAACACAGTGCGGTAATGGATTCATTACCAAATTAATTTGAGAAATTGACCAACAGACAATGGCAAACGCAATAGATGGTTGACGCAGCGGGGTCACCTTGTTCTGGACACTATTGGAGGTCATATTCCATTATTTATACATTAGCTTCAACTAGAGTTATTGTTATAATTAGAGTAATTTTATTAGTCATATCTTTGTAAGTTTTCAACCGATTTTCGTGATCTATACGTCAAAATATTCTTAAAAGACTAGGCTTCGAGATAGAAAAAACGGTCATTTAATTTGTTTCTCTAAAAAATTTCTAACGGGTTTCAAATATGAGGTAAATTTGATCACACCCATTATATTGAATCTGTGAACCATGTCAATTTCTGACGTCTAGTATTTTAGCAGAAAGCCTTGGCTTTCAATCAACTAAAAAAAATTAAAATCGGTAAAGAATTAAAAAGTTATAAACGAAAATAAAAATTCCGGATGTTTTTGGACCACCCGATATATGTCGTTCGCTTCCAAACGTTAGGAAAATATTTCATTTTTGTGATTCAATTCAATTCAATTTCAATTTCAATTTCAATTTATTATTAGGTAGAGTAGTAGAATAGTACAATGTTATTACACTTTGTGGTAGACTATAACCTAAAATATATTACAATTACAATATACAATACATATAATGGTAACTAATACATGTAAATCAGCATCACCAGGCCGAGATGAAATCACCTAAGCACAAAATGCTTGTTTTGTGAATTTCGTGTCTTCCTGGTTGATCAGTAAATTAATTGTATAGTTTTTTATATTAAAATAGAAATGAACAGAGAGAGATAGGAAAATATTCTAACTAATAATTATTGACAAAACGATACTGAGGATTTGTACCAGCAACACACGGCAGTAAGAGAGTACGTACTATAATACTAATATACTATGATTGGGAAGATAAATGTCTTATATTATTTCAACTTAGTTCGAAGATATTAAACTTATTATGGTCGAGCTTTCCATTTAATGCAGGATATTCTTTATAAAATCATGATTTTGGGTAATACATTTTTTTATTTCAATTTTGTATTTACTAAACTTTCCTATGGTTTTTAGATACAGCGGTAAAACATTGTATAACTTTGGTCCGAGATAGTAGACAAATCTTTGTGTATGGCTTTTTTTTGACTAATGGCAATCCTATAGACCTATTTTCTGTAAACCTGGTTTCATATCTAGAATGGGCTGGTGAGGGGTTCTTGTCATACATGTGTAATAAACAGTGATAAGCAAAGAGATTTCTTATGGAGTAGAGTTTTTTTTTTTCTTTAAAATTATCTTTAGAATACCATTTTGCGCTGTTTGCAGAATATTCATTATATTATTACGTAACCCCCCCCCCAGATAATAATACAATATCTAATCAGTGATTCTACTAGCGATTTATATATAGTCATCAGATTTTTCTTATCTAATATATCCCGTAAAGTAAAGAATTTATGCGTAAGTTGTCTAATTTTTTTTGTGACGTAAGTAACATGCTCATCCCATCTTAGATGATGGTCAAGCATAACTCCTAAATATTTGATGGTACTGGTTTTCCCAATTTTGGGGCAACTACAATTTATTTGTTGTAAACATGTATTATTATGTATATGCAATAATTCTCTAGTAGGTTGATCGGTAGCTAATAAGGTGAATGTTAGGAATTTAGTTTTTTGAATGTTTAAGCTCAGTAAACTAAAGTTTAGCCACTTAGAAATCAGAGTTAAACTTTCTTCTGCATTGCTATATACTGTGTCCCATGAATTTTCCCCAAATACAATGGCAGTGTCATCAGCATAAGATACTAAATGGCCTTGAAATTGTTTTAATTTTGTAATGCTGTTAATATACAGAAGGAAAAGTATTGGATCCAATACAGTCCCTTGTGGTACGCCCATGGTGATGTTGAGCTATTTGTCAAAAAGTACCCACTAAGTGTTCTTTTAAAAAGTACCTAACTATTACTTTATTAAACTGCATAAGTAAATTTTATATTTATGTAAAAATAAACCACAATTTTCATTCCCTTTTTTTAATGAATTGTTCTGTACTGCTTCCTGTAAACTTCTATAAATGCACATTACTGTTCTGACAGAAGATAAATAATAACGTTTTTGTTAATTATTGTTAAACTAAATTCAGAACTTAACTTTTATTATATTGAATAATAGTTTTTTGCAACATTATTAGAAAGTCCAACAGATTTATTTACAACTTTAATTACTTCAAACAACAATAATTACTATCACTTATACACTTACGTATATATTTCTTAGGTATGTTTCGTATTCACCCTTTTTTGTACAAGGTATTGCAAATACAAACCTCAGAATTAATATCTCGATTATCTGAGGCACGTTTAGATTTGTCAGTTTTTAGTACTTTTTTTAGATCAGAATCCGTAAAAAACATTGGAAATCATTTTAAATAAAATAATAATCCAAAATGTTTTCTAAAATCAACTTTTCCATAGAAATGCCAAATTCATATGTCAAATTTAAGTACTTATGCCCTCTTCAAGTTTGAATTCCAATGGTAAGCATTCAATTTGGAACACTCCCAACATTTAAAATTAAAAATTTCGTATGAATAAAACTTGTATTGCCAAATGAAGCTAGTAGTTTTAATTCTGATATCCCCCAAGAGGTGCCGCTATAAGCTTAGAACCCTTGAAAGCTCACTAAGTACTATAAGGGTGGTTACTATATAACACTAGTCCTATTAGGACTCGTAGAGCGCATTAAGGGGACTCTGGAGAAGAAGTGAGAAATAGAAATGGATTAATCTATAACTTACATACTACTACAGAATTCGAAATAATTGATACCTGACTTTGAAAGTTTGAACATCAATATCGCAAAAACTAGGCATTAAATTTAATCAGTAATTACGTATTTAAAATAAATTAACGATGGAGGAGAAACACTTTAGTCAATCCATTTATGCATTTTCAAATATCATTATATAGGGTGTCTCACCAGGAATTGCATCGATCGATATAGGGAAAAGTACGCACCAGATAATTTTGAAAATTTAGGAAATTACAATCCAACTAAAATAATTACAAGCATCTGGCACTGCTTATTTTAAATGGAATACCCTACACATTTTAGGGTTTTCGAAAATAGCATAAAATTCTGAGTCAAAAACATGCCTACACCTAGCCGTTTCAGAGATATTTGACATTTTAAAAAAATTTTGACAGATGCAATGGTTTACAATAAACCTTTTTATTTTTCTTCGTGTAACAGATACTCACTTGCTTTTTGGCATGCAGAAAGACCATATGGTGAGCTACGCTCTACAGTTTAAAGAATTTCAATAATAATATACCAAGTGTTCCATTTTTGACGTTACATTTTGTAAATTTTAAACCGCGAAAACTTGCTTAAGTCAAATAGAACATCCTGTATTTTTTTACATCAAGTTATGTATAAATAAATTCCTATCTTTCTGATATAAGCATTGTGGGGGTTTAAGTTACAACTTTTTGAAATATTTGCAATTTTCTTAGAAATTCAAGAATTTTTTAGTAAAAATTTGATCAAATTAGCCATGATTAGAAACAATCAGTAATGTCAGTCATTCTCTTAAGTCAAAAAATGCCACCGCATTTAAATTACACCTACGAAGACTTTTTGAATTTGTTTGTTATTTATGGAGAATGTGATAAAGTAATATCAAGAACTTGTAGTACATTTGCTACTCGATATCCACAAAAACGGAAACCGTCACCAAACGCTGTAAAACGCATACTGGATAATTTTAAAAACTATAGCTCTGTCAAGGCAAGAGTTCAAAAGCGGAAGCCTATTGTTGATGACGAACACGTAGAAATAGCAATTCTGTGATATTTTCATGCATTTCCAATGATGTCATTAAGACAAGCTGCTCTGGAGTCGGGACTATGCAAGGATTCAGTTCACAGAATCTTAATTTCAAATAAATTTCACCCGTTTTCGTTCCAAATGGTCCAACGATTAAAAAAAAAATAGATTTCCTAAGAAGAGAAAATTTCTGTTAATTTATTCTAAGGTCTGTAGAGACGATTCTTATTTGGGAAATGTTATATGGTGAGATGAAGCTAAATTTGCCAAAAATGTATTTTTTAATCGACACAATTCGCATTATTGGAGTGACTCGAATCCTCATGTGTTCAAGGAGCGAAATTTTCAAGAAAGTTGGCAGTTTAATGTTTACTGTGCCATAAGAAACGATAGAGTGGTGGCATTAGAATTTTATCAAGAAAATTTAAGATTTCTTCTTCTGCTAATATGTATAGTTAATTTTTTGGTTTTTGTTTTTTTTTTTAGGTGAAAGATATCTAAATATGTTACAAAATTTGAATAATAACTATTTAGAAAATTTACTTCTCGCCGAATATAGAAACATTTTTTATCAGCACGACGGTGCTCCCCCACATAACGCGTATTTGATAAATAATTATTTACAAAAAACTTATCACAGGATTCAATTAGAAGAGCTGCCCATGAAGAATTAATCCGAAGGTGCGAAAAATGTGTGGTGGTTCGAGAGCGGAATTTTGAACAATTGTTAAATTAAAATGGAATCATGTCTATAGTTGATTTTTCTTAGCTATTTTAGTTTATGCAGAGTGTTTAATTTGACTTAAGCAAGTTTTCGCGGTTTGAAGTTTACAAAATGTAACTTCAAAAATGGAACATTTGGTGTATTATATTGAATTTCTTTAAACTGTAGAGCATAGCTCATTTTATGGTGATTCTGCATGCCAAAAAAGCAAATGAGTATCTTTTACACGCAGAAAGTTGTAAAGGTTATTGTAAACCATTACACCTGTCAAAATTTTTTTAAAATGTCAAATATCTCTGAAATGGCTGGGTTTAGGCATAGAGTATCCAACATGTTTTGACTTTTTAGTTGAATTGGCCACACTGCCGTTAGTAGCTCCCTAATTTTTCAAAATTTTCTGGTGCGTACTTTTCCCTACATCGATCGATGCAGTTCCTGATGAGACACCCTGTATTGAATGTGGAATATAAATAGCTATAAGTGTAGGTATTGATAATGTTGGTATAACGACAAATTCAAAGACCGCAAAATTAAATGTCAGTGCGGGCGTGTAGGAGATCATATCATTGGTCTTTTTTTATTCTGAATAATTTAAATGACGAAATGAATTTCAATTTATTAGAAAATGAGATAGATCGTGGTTACCCAAGTTTCTGAGGAAGATGACAGCTACAATTGATGGGACGACCAGGTCGCCAGATTTGACACTGCTGGATTTCTTTCTGTGGTGCCACATTGATATCAAAGTGCTATTAAACTGAGAATTTAGAGGAATTGAGACCAAGAATTGTAGAGGAATATCGTCGAATAACACCACAAAAGTTGTAGGCAGCCACGTCGGGTCGCCAAACTCACTAATGGTTACATTTTATAAAGATCAAATTCTATACCAGTTAAAAAACATAATAATTAATTACATAAATTTCAAAAGTACAAGGGACACAGTAATTACATTTTACAACAATGGCCAAGTTATTTTATAAAAAATTATAAAATTAATAAAGAAATATTTTTTTGTATAAAATTTATGTAAATTAAGCATGAAGTTGTCAGTTAACATTTACAAATGTTTGTTTTACAATTTAAATAATCAATCACTATCCCACTATCGCAAATCTTAGTGTGTTTATCTAATTTGTTTTAAACAACCATTAGTCCACAATCGTCTTTTATTTATTTTGTTAGGATAGGTTAGCGTCCATACGAACACATACTTCACTTTAACTGATTAGTGATTAAACTGTAGTTTGACTAACACGGCCTTGACTTCTACTTTTACCATCCTTATCTCCTGGTTATATTCCTTTCTCCAGTTAAGAAATGGAAGACAAGTTTTTTTCCGATTAGCAACAACTCGTTCTAATCATTCTATCGACGCCTCACCAGCTCGCCCGCAGCCGTTAATGTTTTTAGTAATTGATGTTAAACAAATATTTGTTAACATGATAATTTACTAATATTGTAATGTATATTATGTATGATTATAAATTTTTAAAGATACCCAATTGTTTATATACGGGACGGTTTTTGGTTCATAGGGAAACAAAAACTTCAAAGTGGTAGATTTTTTGTGCTGTTTTAATCTGTCGATTACAATATAAGTATTATAAACTACAAAAAATTGGAAATTGTATAATGAAGAATCTGCACTTTATTTCAGAAAAATATGCTTCTAAAATTAAATTTAAGCGGGATGAACCCAGAATATAATCTTTTGAAATCAAAGGTGTTAGTCCTGGAGTGGGTTGGACCCTTTGATGTGAAGATAACACTGACGTAGTTTTTCACGAAACACCAAAACACTATAAACTAAACTAGTTTAGTTTTAATCATCTCCAGATGATGCCAACTTGGTTGGCGAAACGCGCGTCGAGTGCAGTATATAGTGTTTTTGTGTTTCGTGGAAAACTACGTCAGTGTGTCACCATTAAGTTTTTCGTACCAGAAACTGAATTCGTCAACAGAAGTTTGTATAACATGGCCTTGATGAATACATGAAGGTGTTTCTTGGCATACTAACCTAATACTGCGGTGATAATATACAGATCGAGCCAGGCACCTAGATACACGACTGGCGAAATGCGCAGTTTACAGTCTCCCGTCTGTTGCCAGCATGATAGGGCGATCGCAGCACGAATATCGGAAATGGCTTTTACAGTAGGTTAGAGTCTTTGAGGTTAGTGTATTACCTTGCTCAAGAAGGAGGTCTTTTTGAGCATCTAATTTGAATTATTTATTTATTATTATTACTATTATTATTTAGAATTGGTATTACGTTTCTTTATTATATACAAGAATATTAATTTATGTTTTTAGATTTACCTTTTGTTTAAAAGAAATCAATATTTGATTGTGTGCTGTTGTGATATTTTTCATAATTTTGGTGTTTTACTAACTCTGGCGTTTCGGAAGAAACACTGAAATTGTAAAACATTCAGATAATTTCAGTAAATGCGTCAATACGCAAAGATTTCTTTAAATTAACGAGCAACACTCCACCGCAGCTTTAGCGATACTGAACTCTGTTTGTCTCGTATGCTTCTCTCAGCCAACACCCTAACGCACTCGTTAACTTCCGTTCGGACTTCGCATTCAGACAGGCAACTGTAAACTGCGCATATCGCTAGTCGTGTATCTATTGGTCTGGCTCGATCTATATGAAAAAATGTCGCTTTGATCCACCTCAGGGCAACATCTTTCAATTCCACATTCGCCAACATTGGCAGAAGTTTGTGATGTCGCCTGGGGGTGATTATAAACGGAAAGAAATATAAATTAAAATAATCCATGTACAACTTATTTGTTCTGCTATTTTCTCTTCTCTTCTAGAAGGGCCCTTTATATTTTAAATTATATTTTTCATTCTTTTTGAGACGCACAGGCAAGAAATTAAATATGCATTTAGTTGGAGCGAAATGTTATAAAGAACTGAACAAAATTAAGCGAAACTGTATACTTTCAGTTTTTCACCATGTCATAAACATGTTCTCTTAGGGAAATAAAAAGTAAACTCTCTTAAAGGTAGACATTAAAAGGCATTATGTGCGTTATAAAGCGTCCATAGGCGTCGGTAATTCCAAAAATTGATGAAAAATCCTAAAGAAAGTACAAAATAATAGAGATCAGTATTAATTTATATTTTGACACGACGATGTCAATTTAATTGATGCCTCACGCATTTATTGTAATATACAGTTTATTTTAAACTTATTTGCAACATAAAAACTGTCAGCTTCTTTGGTGGCGGTAAAGGGATCAAAGAAGCTGACGGTTTTTATGTTGTAAATAAGTTTAAAATAAACTATACATTGGTTTTGTTTTTGTATGTACTACTACAGTAATGTCTTATTGAATTGTTTGCAAACATGAACAATTTGAATGTTTCGCCCTTTTGTCAAAGTAGGTTCCTAAAATATGTAAAGTATTTTGCAAAATATATCTATTACAGGCAGTAAAGATTATCTCTTTGTTTCAATTATAATTAATTTAACCTCAAATTAAATTTCCATCATTTTAGTATAATGTGGAAGGTTACATAGATATCAAACAACAGTGGTCCAAGAACCAAACCTTGAAGAACACCCAGTTCTATAGCATGAGTATGCTATTTATAATTACTTAATTGTCTAATTAATTATAATTACATATTTTCCAATACCTAAATTGATTCAAATGTTTAGTTGTCAGGTAAATATGGAATACAGATCAAAACGACTACTTTGTCACAGAAGTATGTTACATTACTTAGGAAATATACAATACCAAAGAGTAAAGGAACAATCTCATTTGAAACAACTATTTAAATTTTTATAAGCCCACTGCGTTTACATTTTTTAAGACGACTTAATTTGAAGGTTGCTTTCCAAGAAATGGCGTATATTATTCCTATTTTTAAAAAAGGAGACACTAATAATATTGAGATTAATAGGCGAATTCAGCTATTAAGTAATTCTTGAAACAGTAATTTATGACCGTATTCTAAATTATGTTAAAAAAAAATATCTGCTTCATGAATCCCAATATGGCTTTAGACTGAAAAGGTCTATTGAGACTGCATCTAGTAAATTTTTAGATTATGCTTACAGTAATATTGATGATGGTAAATATGTGGTAAATAAATTATTCGACTTGTCTAAAACTTTTGATACTGTGGATAAGTCCATGCTTTCAACTAAATTGCCAAAGCTTGGCATAAACGGTCATCTACTACTGTAGATATGTTTCTGTATAGATAATACTCGTAGAAATATAGAGGTCAAATACAATAACCTGGATTCTCTGAATTATAGAATTAATTTGGAAGTTCCACAAGGATCTATGTTAGGGCCACTACTATTCATGATATTTATAAATGATTTACCTAATTTTATCAATGAATGGTAATGGTGAGGGAGGCTTGCGCCTGGCAAGTAGGCCGAAGACGGGCCCTTTTTACCAACCCCCAGTTGCCCCTCAGCCATGTGCTTCTCTTGCTCCAACGTCGAATCGTTCCGACCTTCTGTGAAGGTCAGGATGTCACTCATTGAGAGGGAGCTCATCTCCTCCATTAGAAGCGCATCAGATACTATGTCTCAGGCGTCCAAACGTTTTAATCTATCGCATGAAGTGATAAGATGTTTCTTCACCACTCCCGCATCCTGAACTCCGATTAAAAGATCCAGAGCCTTCCGCCTCCGGCCTAGTATCCAAGCCGATCTCGATTTCTTTGGCTCCGTCACAAAATCTCGAGTTTGCCTGTAGGCCCTGTTGGTTCTCATATGCTTCCTCAGTGTATCGTGGGCCCACTCATTGAGGGTAGTTGTGACCTGCCTTTTTGTAATGCCTAACATAGGCTCAGGCCCGACACAGGTTTCCTCGGCCCCAGTCTAGCCAATTCATCGGCCTTCTCGTTGCCTTGAACTCCGGTATGTTCCAGGACCCACACCAGTCTCACTTGTTTATGCCTGCTCTTCTAGGGCGTCCCCATCAATGACATTAGTTGCACAATTGTGGCCGACTCTGCTGAAGAAACGAATTGGAATTAAAAATTGTACTTGATAATGTTACTGCTTGATATCAATGTAATATCCTTATATTGACGAAAAGAAGACATCATTTTTAAATTGCTTTTTTTATCGACAGTTTCTATTGAATAAGTACTTATTATATAAGTACATATATGTTCTTTTCTAGTTTTTGTTTTTTATATCTTTTTCTATGTGTTTATAAGATAACTTGTCAAAAAATATACAACAATTTTTGTATCTTTAAAAATAATTGATGAATAAAATTATCTATCTAATAATAATAAAGCTGAAAAAAAATGGGCGGCAAAACTGTAAATATATTTTTCTTGACTGGCAGGTGAATTTTCGGGTGGGCCCCGGTCCCATCCTGTTCAGCCACTGCAAAAAAGAGGGTGACACATCTCAGCGACACTATAAAAAAATATGGCTTTGTGGTCGAGCGGTAAGGACACTCGGCTCTCACCTCGCAATTCCGGGTTCGATCCTTGGTCGAGCAACTGGGAGTTTTTCCATAGGAGAAATTAATCCAAGCATTCTCGGATATTGGGTGTATCATCGTTGTCTCTAAATGTGTAGTCTCTTCCACATAAGGTGTTAATTTAATTTAACTAATTGAATAATTAAATTATAACGAAATTAAATCAGCTTTTTTACGCAGACGTGCTAGGGATAGCAATGTTATTAACAACTTTACTCCTTTTGACCTTCCCGCGACGCGCCCGTGGTTATAATGCATTATAAAGGTTCCTCCTTGTTAATAATTAACCGGTAAAAGAAGGAAGAAACTTCAAAGCAGGATCTGTCACGGACAATATGCTTTTGATGTATTTCTTTAAAGGAGGCCCTACTTTACTCCATGCCACTTATTAAACGGGAATTTCATTTTATTAATTTTCTATCTAAGCTTTTATTCGCAAAACTTTGCTAATTAGGTAAGCTTTTTTCGTATTTTAAGTCTAGCCTTTATTGTCAGTCAACAATAAGCAGCAACAAAATTTTTTTTTATTATAAAATTCATTAAACCTTCAAATGCACACAAGAAGAATTACTTTCGATCCGGTGATTTCACTTCGAGAGGCAATTAAAAAAGTCTGGGAGGATTTGCAGGTATATTGCTGCAGGAGAAAAGGAATATTAAAAACTCTTTGAAATACTTCGCAGGTTGCTCGTGTTTCTTTGTACTGAATATTAATATTTTCGTTTTAGGTTGGAGAATTTGATATCTAGAAATAAATAGAACCCTCAAGGCGATGTATATTTATAAAATTGTACTGTGTGTCAAGTTATACGTTTCTCAGGAATAAACATTTTTATTTAGGGATTTTTTTTGGTTTCTATTGAGTACGCGTAACACCTACTGTCTCTTGATTAATGCTTCAGATCTAATTATGTTACGATGTTAACAGAGTTCATATTGAAGCTATTGAAATTGGGGTTTTAGGAACAAGTTCTCTTCCTATTGCGATTACTCGTTTGACAATGCTGTGCTGGCATAATCTAAATGTCCAGGTAGTTGACTTGGAAGGATGGCTATAGATAGACCAGCCAAATTACCAGATTTAACACTATTTTCTTATTTAAAATTTAGTCTGCGGGACTGCAGACACAGTAGACTTGTGATAAAAAATCTTTAATCAACACAAATTCATTGGCAAAAGGTTGAAAACAGATTCCATCATTATTTTGGTAAATGATGCCAAGAGATTAACAAAAAACACGATCAAGGGCACCCATGAAATTTCGAGTGCACGTGGTTGATTAGACTATTGGTAGGTTCTGCGATTTCAATGTTATATCTAGAGATCGGGAGATAACGATAAATTCCAAAGAGGACGTACGAATAATAATATAATAACAATAATATCATTTATTAGTCTCAAATACACCGTAGTGCTTAGACACGTCCTCAATAGTACACAATATAAATAAAGACAGATTACATAATATTTTTACTTATATACATAAATACATATTTTTTAAGTAAAGCTAAAAAGTTTACATTTACATACATATTTAAAAAAAGATTTAAAAAAGAAGAAATAGTTTAAAAGTTAATTAAAAGGAAGAATCATTTATATCATAGTAGGCTTTTTCAATTAAATGCTTTTTTTATAATCGATAAAATCGGTGCCTTTCTCACAGTTCTTGGTAATTTATTGAATAACCTTATACCAATATATGTTTTGTTTGTGTTAGTTAATCTGTGAGGTGGTATGACTAAATTTGATCTGCAACGAGTCAAGTGATTATGATATTCCATATTTGTGATGTACTTATCAAGATTATTTCTAACATGAACTAGATTGGAATATATAATTACTGATGAAGGGTTAATATTTTGAAGTGTATAAACTATGGTTTACAACTATCATGATGTGCAATACCAGATAATGTTCTAATAGCTCTTTTGAATTGTGAAAATTTTTTGGGAATGACAAGAAGTTCTCCAGTTTATTATGCCATAAGTCATGGTGCTGTGGAATAAAGTGTGATAACTAATTAGAGCTGCTTCCCTATTCTTTATTGTATATATAATAGATGACAATTTTTTAGACAGGGTAAAAATATGATTTTGCCAATTTTTGTTGATGTTAAGACCTAAAAATTTTACTACGTCAGATGTTTCTGACTTTAGTTGGAATTCTAGTGATTGTATCTTATCCCTGTTTAGACATAAGTAATTTGCATTGTACCAGTCTGAGACAATCTTAATAATTTTCTCACTGATAGTATTTAGATTTACATCTTTGGTTATATTTAGAGCCAATGTAGTATCATCAGCAAAAAAGCACATTAAAGAAACTGATGTAGAGAAGTCATTTATATAAATTAAAAAAAGTAATGGCCCAAGAACACTTCCCTGTGGAACTCCATGTGTATATAATCTTATATACAGAGTGGGGTAATAGTGCGTTCGACTTTGATATCTCGAGTTCTATGATAGCTAGAAACTTGACTTAAAATCATAAGTAAACTAGACAAAAAAGTCTATAACCGGAAATGGGCATTTTCACTACTTCTTAAATCTCAAAACAAATATGTTTATTTGAAAGCTAACTGATAAATATTCACCTTATGCAACTCTGTTTGAAATATGTCTCCCATTGTTTAATAAAAAAATAAACATTTATTATGGCAATTTGAACACTCATTTGACCTTGAAGCTGAGTGACGTCACACAAACCGGAATCATGTTGGTAGCATTTGCCAGAACGCCTAATACTACTAACATCACACCACAACTGACACATTTTACATTGTTTACGGTTAGTTTTGTGGTTATGTTCTGTGTGTTCATTTACGAATTGTGTTTTGCTTTGTTTCTGCACATTATTGGAAGAAAATGGAGCCAGGATTTTCTAAAGGAAATGCAGAAAATCTGCCGAAAGTTGACTTTATTATGGTGGACGAGTTTTACATGTCAAATTTGGATTATTTATCAGCAGAAGTCAGGAATATTAAAACAAAACGGTAAGTCATTAGTAATCTTATTTTCGTGTAATTTATTTATAAATATAATGGAACTACCATTATTTTAACATGCAATTGTTGTTACAATATTTTTCCAGTTTTCTGATTCTTCTTTTAACTGTAAAATTTCAATAATTTAGCATCAATTTCTAAATACAACTACTTTCTTACATCAAAATGATCTTCACAACAGTAAATTTTTCTGGTTTTCGTCAACTGCTTCTCAACTTTGGCTATTTTAAACCATGCTTTTCGTCTATTTTCATCTGGTGGAACGTAAATGAAAATTTTGATTGGACAATTCATGTTGTTATTTGTACATGTTGATACAAAGCACTTTTTAAACATATTCCACACACAACAATCCAAACTAAAAAGAAATGACTGTCAAAGTCAATTTCGACGTAAACTGTCAAAAAGCAGAGAACCAACTTTGCAATACACCGATGTGTCATGTTCAAGGTCGTAGTCCCTTTGACGTTACTAAGGTGAGTTGCGTGACGTCACATAAAAACGCGTGCTTTATTTCCGCACTTTTGTTTTTTTTTTCGATAGAAATCGTGCTCAAAAAAAAATAATAATAAAAAATACGGCAAGTTTTTTTTTATAAATCACTATCACATAAAGCAATAAAAAAAATCTGTGAAAAGGCGCATTGTTTTCAAATATACAGGTGACAATTCTACAGGGTCAAGTAACATTTTTTTAAATAAAATATCAGAAAATTTTTTGATACCACTTTATGGCCTCCTTTCACTCTTGTATTATTATTGGCTCTCTTGCAGCCACTTGGATGTAATGATTTTTTTTATTGAAATTATACCATTTACACGTGTATATTAAAAATATCACTACAATTACAATTATCGATTTTAAGAAAAAAATATGTTAGTACCAGTTATGAGACATCTGTGTGATCACACTCAGCCATTTTCACTTCCTAGAAGTATACAGGGTGGCCAAAAAGGATTTTTAAATTTACAACATTTTTGAACTGAATTTTCTCAATTTTTTCGAATGGAACACCCTGTATATTTTTGAACGATGTGATGTAGGATTGAAAAACGAAAATTTTTTGTACGTGCATTTCTATGACCATTTTCAATTTATTGAACAATAACTGCAACATTCAGCAATCAAAATTAATTAAATCAATAAACAGATAAATAGCGTCAGATGTCAAAGGACTTGTGATTTATGAAATGTTTGTTGCCAAATTGTCCTTTATTTTTATTTTCCTATTTAATTTTAAATATACTACAAAATAAAAGTACTAAATGGGGTCATTATCTTTATACAATACCATCCAATTTTTCATCTTTGATGTATTTCATAAATATTTTGAACGAATTTCAATTATTTTATTGTTCATAATGTGGCAAAGAAATCTTGCAATGTTGTTTCTGCCCTGCTGACAGCACTGGCGGTTCTTCTATAGGGTCATTTGGTTAATGACCTCCCACATATAAATAAAAAAATAGAGCTATTGATTTTCAGAAGTTTAAAAATATATAATATATATATTTTTAATATTCTTAAAAAATATATTAAAGTTTCTAGTTCATTCTATGCCCAATACTATTCAAATATCTAGATCGCAGGATTTCGTATCCCCTCCGAGCACCGAGCTCTACATTCATATTCATTACATTATTCATTTATTGAATTTAAAAATCTTGGGTCAATCCACAACGTGTCCTCAAAGCTAGCTACGGACCGAATTTACAACGAATTAAAGTTAAATAGACTTATGCGCGAATCGTCAGCAAAAGAGACAGAAAACACTGGCGGGGACAATGTCCCTGACACATTTTACGTAAACGATAACGCATGAAGTTTAGTAGAGCAATCATTAGTCTTAATGTTGACTAAGTACGCGTTGGTCGGTAAATTCTGTCGCGTTGTTTTTAATGTTTTTATTTGTGAACATTGTATTAGTAAATCTCTACTTGTCGTGAAATTAAGTAAAACAGTGTTTTTGGTGTTTACTATTAAATATGAGTGTTGTACAAAAATATATTAAAACTGAAAGATGGACATAAGTTGGGTTATGAAGACCGAGTGAAATTCACAGGTGGTGGCCGTCCAAAACCTAATATGACGATAAAGCAAACATCTCTTGATAAGAAAAAAGAAGTTAATAGGTATTTTTAATTAAAAAAAGTTATCCTTCAGCAAATTTAATTCATTGTTACGCTCATCAACCAATTTTACAAAAGCATCAAGTCAGGATAAAAGCATAAGAAATTTTTTTGCTAATTTACATAGCTTTTCTTCATTCTTTGGAAAATCGCCAAAAAGAACAGCCGTGTTAGAAAATGTTATTAAGGTAAGATTACCTAAAGCGGCTCCAACACGATGGAATTTTAATACAAAGTGCATAGAGACCGTTTATACCTATTGAACAGAATTATTAGATTATTTAGAAAAATTCATTGATAATGAATCAGAAAACAACACTCTAAACCAAGCTATTGGTTTAAAAAACTACTTACAAAATGAACATTTTCTTTACTGGTTAAATTTTTTTCATTTAGTTATGCCTTATTGTGATATATTGTTCAATCAATTACAAAAATGTAATATCGATGTCATAACAGTAAATAAGTGTATTGGCGTTTTTAATAGTAAAATTGAAGACATCAGAAATAAAATTTTGAATAACTGTTTGGAGGAGACATCCATGCAGTCTGCCCAGAGATGTAAAACGGAAGAATCAAAAAAGAGAATTTCATTAGAAGTTTGTGATATAATTATCTGAGATCAAAAACAGGTTTGGCTTCAGTAATCATTTAGCAGTGTCTCAGTTATTTCACGTAGATCGATTTAAAGATTATAAAAAAAGCTTTCCTCAAGATATGTTTAAATTAGTTAAAACGGAGTATCCAGTCATAAATCAGGCTGTGAATTTACAATTTCAGTTATATTAAAATTGCTATGAAAAATTAATTGAAGTAAGAAAAATCCTTCCAAAATGAAAAAAATATATAAAAAGTGTAAACAGTGATGGACAAAATAAATGTGTTTATTACAAATTGTTTCGTTGATCACTCTTAAAATTGTACCGTGTGAACAAGGCCGAAAAGCAACCAATCAGAACAAGGTGTTTTAAATTTGCCCCCTGCAGGAAAAACGGACTGCATAGGTTTTTAAACTTATTTTTACGGATGTTTACATTCGTAAAAAATATAATTATTTTCGTGTTAATATCAAATATAAGGTGTAACAAAAAAATTAAAAAAATCTTTACGATTCGACTGTATTACTGAGTTTTTAAACATAAAATGTAGGCATCTCACTCTTTGATCATTATTATGTTATTAAGTTATTTTTAAACAAACCCATTTTCTATAAAAACCAGCCTTTTAACAATCCTTTTCCCCTGTTCTTCGCATTTCTATTTTCGTATGACAATTGTACATGTGTATAAAATTTAACAGTCTATGCCATTGATGGAAGACTGTAACAAAAAACCACCCTCTTACACTATGTGTTTTTTAGCGTGAAAACATTTCCCTGTTTCGGGAATCCTTGTACACCTGGTAGTTCTGGTTAAATTTTTGTACGCGTGCATCGCTCACGTGGTAGACAGACTTTCTAAGAGGCCGCGCGTGTGTAAAAAACACAAAATAGTCACTGATTCTCTCTTTATCGCTAACGAATGTGCCAGGGTCGGGTTAACTCTAAAGCGTTAGTCATTTAATTTATCCAAATTCAATTTAGTTGAAACTTGTATTCCGATATTTTTTAAATCAGTCCAGAAAATATAAAAAGCAATGGATTTCTTGATTAATTATTGCTACTTTTTTAAAAAATGCTATTACCGACAAATTATACAATATTTTTCTTAGAGATAACTTCACATTAAAATATGTTTAATAACATTTTAGAGTCATCTAGAACGCTTTATTCCTAATAGATACCAATAAAGACTCTACACTGAATTCTCTTGCTATTTCCCCCGGAATATTATGACCCCTTTTATTTTTCATTTACGTCTCAAAAACTATATATTTTGTAATAAAAAGTCAATTCGCTCATTTTGTTTTCAATTATTTCTTGTCTATATAATGATGTGAATGTTACTATACATATGTTTATATATTTTTCAAACTCATATTTAAAGGCCTAAGTGACTCACCGACATAATGTTTACCACACTTATACGACACGCAAGATTTTCATCTCACCAGTCATCTAGGTGTTTCAGTATGAGATGTTCTGAATACAACAATTATAGCAGAACTCAGCACACAACAGAACTAGAAATGAAACTTGAAATGAGATGGATCTAAAATAAAATCTAAGCAACTATAGCACAGTACTCAGTACCCAATATGTTGGTCACTTCAAATGTTTCACATTTTGGGTTACGAAGCAAATTTTCTTGTCCATTAACTTCTGATTGTTACCATCGCCGAGGCTAATCCTGTTCTGGTTGCCTCTTGCTATTTCAATTATCGCATTTTTATGGGGACTTAAATACGTTTATACATTTTTCTATTCTTAACCTCACATTGAAAGTCCTAAGTGACTCACCCACATAATATTTACCACACTCACACAATACGCAATTCTTGTTACGTTGGTCAGTCATCTAGGTGTTTCAATATGAGACTCTCTGAACACAACAATTATAGCAGAAATCTGCATACACTTGAACAAGGAATGAAGCTTGGAATGAGATATCTAAAGTAAAAACTAAGATACTATAGCGTAATACACAGTACCTAATACATTGGTTACATCAAATATTTTAACTTTTCTCATCCATTAAGTTCTGAATGCTACCATTGCAGACACCAGTCTTACTCTGATGGTCTCTGGTTGTTTAGTTGTCGCATTTTTATGGGGACTTAGTATGCAACATATGTTTTGTGGGCACAGTTCAGGATGGTAAAAACACTTGTTTTGTTATATAATAAGTGTTTTTACCATCCTGAACTGTTATATAACAAAACAACTTTATTTCATAAGAATTCATGAGAAACAACACGATAACACGTAATTTTCTTGGCGTCCTTTTAAATTTTCTCCGGATTCTTTCGACCTCTTTCGGGTCGGTCCAATAATACCAACATAAGTACTAACTTGACGAAAATAAATGTATCAGCTAAAGGCGGTAAATTCAAATGTTCATAAAATGCCTACAGTTTATACGTTTTTCCATTCTCAAGCTCACATCGAAAGGTCTAAGTAACTCACCGACATAACTTTTATCACACTCACACGACACGCAATATTTTTCTGTTACGTTGGCCAGTCATCTAGATTTTTCAATACGAGACTTTCTGAACACAAAATTATAGCAGAAATCAGCACACAACAGAAAAAGGAACGAAACTTGCAATGATAAAGGTATATTTAACATAAAACTAAGCAACAAAAGCACAGTACACAGTACCTACTTAATTCGCTGAGCACATAAAATTTTTCAGATTTTGGGTTGCAATGCTAATTTTTTGGCCCATTATGTTCTGATTGTTACCATCGCTGCGCCGGGGCCAGTCCTCCTCTGGTTGCCTCTGGTTATTTTAGTTTTCGCATTTTTATGGGGGCTTTCAATAGATGAGGATTTCATAGAGATAAACCTAAATCGAGACAAGAGTTGGTTACTCTTCCAAAATGGGCTATATAAAACGTTCATAAAGTATTTATTATCCTGAATAGTTTGTCTTTTTTATTTTTATGTGTAGAATTTCGATTGATAAAAGGGGCAGATATGGCCGCTGATATATTTTACCTACCATTCGTTTCGTGAATGAAAAAAAGCAGAAAATAAAGGGTTTAATAGTGAAAATTTTACTCTCACTTGTCATTATTGAAAACTGGGCCAATAACATTTTACGTAGTTATTTTTTAGTCAGTTATATAGCGTCGAATTATAATTTTGCACTTGTGCGAATTATCGACAATAACAGTGATTTTGTTAAATGCACAATTTTTGCTGTTTCTTGTGTTTTTGAGGTACTGTTTCTGAATGTGCTGATTCTGAATATGAAGTCGGTCTCCATTTGTTTCTAACAGAATATCGTCCTTATTTTCTATAAAGTACTAGCTGAACTCAATAAAACTCATTCAGACGACGTTTACTGAACCTCACATACGATTTAGTTGTTGAACTCGGTTTATTAAAACTTCAACCCGAGATATTAGCCTCAAGATTGACAAGATGCATTCTTTTACAGAAAAATAAAAAAGTTAGTTTCCATAAAAAGTAGCATAGATTTGAACACCTCTTCATTAAGCACAATGACCAAGTCTACTGCAATGATATGAACTCTTTATTAAAGACGTAATTGTGAAAAATGACGATAGATTTTCCAAACTTTTGAAAGCAGTCACAATGGAAATAAGTATCCATCAAACTTCTTGTTCATGCTTCTCATGTGAAGAAATCGGACGAAAATATTAAACTCTTGCTGACCTGCATACTGTATGAGAAATATTCTTGGCAGATTTGAAGATATCTTGAAGCAATATCTATTTTACTTGGATACAAAACATTTTTTGATTCCTGTGTGAATGGGGCCATAGGGCCGCAGGGGTTGGGAAAACGGCTACATCAAAAAGATGTTGCCAAAGAGAGATGCACTGATTCCAGGAGAGAAAAACGTTAAAAGTAAGCCACTTGTACCAAGAGAGAAAGTTTATCTTCCACGTTTACGTATCAAGTTAGGTTTGATAAAATAATGGTCAAAGTTTTCTTTTCTTGAAGGACAAGTTTCCTAGAATTAAGTGATACGAAGATCAAGGGACATATTTTTGTCGATCAACAAATAATGGGACTAATGAATGATCCTGCATTGAAAGAGAATGGGACTAAAAAATGATAAAGAACTTCCTTGGAAACCATCAGGCGGAAAACTATAGAAAGCTTGTTAATAAGCTCCTATAAAATTATAGAAAGCTTGGATGTAATTTGTTTCTTAAAATACATTTCTTAGATTTGTATGTGGACTTTTTCCCTTGGCGAACGTTCTTCGAGAAACAGCTATGCGAGTTCAGAAGTGCATTGACGTTAATCAACAGCATTTTGAACAACTGTTGTAATGTCTTGTGTTCATTTTTTGTATTACAAAGCCACCTTACGTATAACAAGGTAATTAAAACAAAATTGTATTTTCTTATTTTCTTTTAGCCGTAATTTTGTTTGTATTTATCGCACATTTTAATACGACATATGATTAAAATCCTTATTAATAATACTAGTAAATGACACCACGGTACCAATATGGTTCCATTTGAAAAAATTGAGTTTTTTCCCCAAAAACCATTTTGATGAACTTTATTTGCTCATAAATAAGCCTGGCCTAGCGATGGTAGATTCAGGGTCGGGCGCAATACCACTGCCACCCCGCGCTTGTTTACGATGACGATGACACGACACACTTCAGTTGTTATCTGTCGGTCGATGCATAGAGTACTAATAAATAATAAATAATGTTGAGCGTAAAGAGTAGAAAACGACCGTACGCTGATAAAGTGAATAAATTTATCGGCGAATTTCTGGATTTATTCTATGATGGATGTAAAATAATTTGTAAAGTTTGTGATCAAGATTTAATGTGCTGGAATAAATACGGCTGCAAAATTCATGTCAATAGTAACCGGCATAAAAATAAAAAAAACGGCGTGTCTTCTTTGGAACCTCAGTTTATGTTTGATTTACTGTTAATGCTGATTGCCTGTGATGTTCCCCTGCGCATATTGGATAAAACAGCATTTCGGGAGTTCTGGAATAAATACAATCCCCAGGTGAATTTACCAAGTCGTTCATCGTTACGTAGATATGTACCAAGTGTTCATGAAGACATTGTAAATTGGATTAAATGTGCATTAAAAAATACACGGCTGTGGATATGTGTTGACGAGACGACAGATTGTAAAAAAAATTCTATTTTAAATGTTATAGTACGTGTACTCGTCCCTGTTAAACCAACATTTCCACTTTTACTAGCTAGCAAAAGACTAACTGCGTGTACTGGCGAAACAATTACGCGGGTGGTATTGGAGACTTTCGAAAAATTTGAACTGTCAACAACTCAAATGTTGATATTTGTGACCGACGCACGGTGCTGCGACAATGCGTTTGGTGGGCCGTTTTCTTCAAAGAGACGATTGTAGGTTTTTACATGTTACGTGTAAAGTGCATGCGAACCATCTTGTAGCAAAAACGATTCGAAAATGTTTTCCAGAGATAGATGCATTAATAATACAAAAAAACTCAAATCTCCTAAACGGCTTCGAGCATTTCACACACTGTGTCCTGGTATTCCGGAGCCGATTCTTACACGATGGGGAACGTGGTTGAAGGCCGCTATTTATTATGCTGAATATTTTCAACAAAAAAAAGCTGTGATACTACAGTTCAACCCTAACGAGGCTGCAGCTATTAAGGAAAGCCAGACAAGCTTTCAAGATGTTTCCCTTGAAACAGATTTAAAAACTATTTATAACAATTATAGAGGACTACACGACGCAATAGAGAAATTGCAGAATACTTCGTTGTCGTTAGTGGAATCGCTGCAAATACGACGTAAATACACAGCACAGACTATAAATGACGCAAAAAATAAGCCCGTTATTGAAAATTTCGAGTGTATTACGGAAAGATCCTGATTTTACCAAATTAAGACAAATTTGTGATGGTGCATCTACAGCTGCGTTAAGTGAGTTCACAGTGTGTTTTACTTATGCCTGTATTACTTCCGTAGATGTCGAACGGTCTTTTTCAAAATACAAACATATTTTTTCACCACAGCGAACATCGCCTACTGAGACAACTGTAGAAACATATCTGATGCTACACAGTTATTATAGAAGTGCTCCAGTTTGTGATAACGACAACCAAGCTACTTCATAAATCTGCTTAAGAAGGTGAGTTTTGTACATATTTTTATAAAGTGTACCAGTATTAATAAAATTTATTTCCATTTATTTTATTTATTTATTAATTTATTATTAGTTATCACTTAGATATACAATGTACATGTGTGAACGTCATTTAACAGTTTAATAATAATGTGCAGCACTAAGCTTACAAAATATAAGGAAATACATAAAAGAGAATTTAAAGCGAACGAAATAGTACAAAAACATATATCACAATATATAAAATATTTTTGTTTTTATTATTGTACTTATTCAAGTATTATGATATCATGCATACCCAGTACGTCTCTGTAGGATTAATGACATTGGCTAGGCTTACTCATAAATCACGTAATTTAGTATTTTTGACGATATTTCGATTTTTCTAGCATTACTCGGGTCATTTAGATTAAATCGGAACCGTCATGGCACACTTAAATGGAAAACTAAAAATTATATTATAAAAAATACTGACGTTGAAATGTCACTTATTTGGTATCGTTGGATTCAGAAAATTATGCAAAATTCAAAAATGTAATAATATACGGGGTGTTCTATTTAAAAATCGAAAGTTAGTGTATTTCCGACGAAACCGGAAGAGAAAAAAAAATCACTTGTATATCAAAAAGTATCGCTTATTATGTATACAGGATATCCCAAATTTTAATTAATTATCTTCAAAACTAAAGGAGAAAAATGGGGAATACCATGATCCTGTTACACCGGGTATTCCTCATGCGAGGTAGAGCAGAAAATCTACAAAAAATATCATTTTACATCTCAATTCGCCATGTAACTTAAGTTCTCAAGTATGAGATATGGAGATTGAAGAGCCCTAAACTATAATTTTGAATATATTCATAGCATTTGATAAAGATGGCTCAAGGGTCTCGTAAATTAGTTATCATACTATGGCTTGCCAACTTACCTGTCCTTGTGGATATCGAATTTTCTCATTCACGTTCACTTCTCCTAGTGTTTCGTCAGAAAAATTATCTGCACTAACTCAATTTGAGCATGCATTCCTCAGCGATGCAACACGATAAAAATGATGTTTTGGCGCCTATATTAATATTTCTATTCTCGATAAACCAGTCCATATGATTGTAACATGTATTTTACGTGACTATATCTCTAAGGTAAATATAGAAGTAGTTTTGTAATTTGTTTTTGATTAACGTTATCAGATGTTTATTCTTGACCTGCCTTATCACCCATCTGCCAAAAATAGGCACCGTTTATTAGTTTTATTCATACATTGTATGTATATTGTATTTGACACCTTTGTAAAAGAACAATTTTTTGCCTGTTGAATCTTTCACACTCACACACCGTCTATTTATGCTACATACAGAGTGTTCCAAACACATGAAAATGTAATAAATAAATGTGTTACAATACAATAATTAAAACGTTGTTTTATATTTAATTTTCGTGTTGCTCCTTTCTGTGTTGAGATGGCCTACCACCATCTGCTGCTCGTAGTACTTTACAATTATGATGATATTAATGTAATATGACGCTTCGTACTGCATTTTCAGAAAGCTAATGGCAAGTTTTGAATTGTGATGGATCATTGCCGTCCGAGATCGGCATATCCAGAGACAAACGCCTATGAAATGATACGAAATACTTAGAAGCCATCATTTATTAAATACCGTTTCAGTTATTTAATTTAATTTAATTAATTTTATTAACGAAAGATCGATAACATGTTAAGATTTATTGTCAGTTGTTTGTGTTCTTCTTGTTTTTTTTCTTAAAATGTGTTTTCAACCGCCTCCCAAGTCACCGAAGCAACTCCAAGAAAATCCTAGGATTTTGTGTTGAGTAAAGAGAGACAAGGCCCTACGGTCCAACCACATCGAAAGCATCGATAGGTCTCTCTCATCTTAATCCGAAACAAATTAAAAATAAAATTTCTAACTTGCTCTGGGATGGATTGGAATTATCGAAATTCGATATCGAATAAATGGCTATAAGCACTTTACCCAGTCGGCTACCATGCCCCAATTCAGTTGTGCTTGTGGATATCCAATTTCGTTCGGTTTACGTTATTGTTAACGGAGCCCCGCCAAAGACTTTTAACGTCTCCGGTGTTCCACAAGGATCCATCTTATTGCCCACTCTATTCCTTCTTAATATTAATGACTTGCACAGTTTTGCTGATGACTGTATTTTTAACATTATCAACTTTTCTCTAATTCTAACACTTAAATTTATTTACAGTAAGTTAAAATTAAAAAAAAATAAATCAATGAGTACCAGCATTTGCGAAATCGAATTTATTCTGAACTATTTATTTCACGCTGTGTATTTGTACGATGAGATGCATGTTCATGTTAATTAAGTAAATAAATATATGTTTATTCTTACTAGCTCTGATGTGGGTGTTGGAACTTTAACTCTTAATCATCCCCAGATGATGCCAACTTGGTTGGCGGAATGCGCGTTGAATATAGTGCCGAATGCTTTAGTGTTTGTAGAAACTACTTCAGTCATGCTGTTCTTACCAACGTCTACATGCCGATAATCGTATAAACTTTGTTTCTGGATAAAAAAGAGCTAAAATACTTGAAGCATTTTTAATGTTGCATATTTTTATCTAGAGTACAAACAGAAATGTATAATAAATATACCACATTGTAGGTATCCAGGCATTCACACAATCCAAGAGGAAACGCAAACGAAAATTGTGGAAGATAGGCTAAAAGTTAACTCAACTGCTCGGAACTTCCTCTGAATGCAGATAAGGCGTTTACATTCTTATCAAAAATGTCGAATTGCCCTTGTGTTTGAGATTAAAACAACCCTTATTAACATTCTAAAGTAAACATTTGCTTACATTGTTGTGGTGTGAGAATTAGTCATAAATATATTAGCGAGAAAAAATAACAGATAAAATAATGTCTTTGCTTGATATCCTTTTATTTATCTTTGGAGAAAAATTAGACTTATGTTTCATATTTATACTGGCCTGTTTCACATTATTTACTTTAAAACATGTTCATATTTTACAGATTTTCAAAATACATTTTTTATTTCGCATATTTTAAACTATCCTAAACATGAAAAAAAATGATGGTCGTTTTTAAACTAAATAAGAAAACGGAACTCACAGAATTCTTGGAAAGATCAATCATATAATTACGTAAACAAAAGACGGAACTGGATAACAAAAAATTCTCAAAAACCAATTAATGCCGAACTAGTACAAAAGTCAATACTTAAGTCTTTGATGTTTACAGGTATAAATTTTGCAAATGACTATCATTTTACTTAACAGGATTAAAATTTTCAACAGAAAGGGAGTATTACCACCAACACAAACATAATTATTAATCAGGTAGTAAGAGCCATAATTTGGAAGAACCGACAGAAGGACTAGGTAAAGCAGACATTTAAATAAGTATACTGAAAAGGAGATATATTACTGTAATCTTTTTAAGAATGAGATTATGAACGAAAAAGATAAATATTTAATTAATGGTGAACGACTGATTCAAAACAATTGATCCCTAGTAACCCAGTTAGAAAGTGGAGCATATTGGGGGGGGGGGGATTTTTATTATTGAAGTCGAAAATTGAGGTACTTTAGACGGTTTTTAGCCAGAGAGTTTTTTTTGTAGGTTTGTCGTGTTTACGGTAACTCTTGCCGTTTTGGAAAAACGGCCATCTTTAAATCTTTTGTTATTAGCTTTATCATCTAAAAGTAGTGAAAATCATGAGCTCTATCATTTTTTTTTTTTTACTTTTGTTGCAATATACCGTTTCCGAAATATTTAAAAAAAGGCATAAAGAAATAATAAATAATCATTATTTAAACATAGTTTGATGTTTAACTTTTATGAAATATTCCTTGCAAAAATCATTCATTTTAATGGAACAATTATTATCTAATAATAATTAGAGCTAAAAAAGGAACTACAAAAAAATCGGATGATCTAAGCGAAATTAACAATTTTAAATGTTTAGTTCATATCCATTTGAAAACTGAAATTGAAAAGTTTTATCAACGTTTTATTTTTCTCCTATTCGCTCTCAGTAGCTTAAACATCTTCAGCAATGTTACCATTTTGTTCTTCCTGAATCTCCACTGAAATTGTTGGTAGTTAAACAATAGTACCAATTGTCCACGTTAAAAAAGTTACTAACGCAATACCAATTTTTAAAAAACTAAAATTATCGAACTCATAATATTGTGCTATTGATATTAATATTTGGATATTGTTTAAGAAATTTTCTTCTATATCTATTAATTTCTGAAATAAAGCCAACAACGAATTTAAAAATGGCCGCAGTATTTCCAATATACAGGGTGTTCGACCTAAGAGGGATTCTTCTGTAACTATGTAACTGTAAAATTTACAAAAAAATGGTTTTAATAAAAGTTGTCTGGAATCATATGTGCCATGTAAAAAAAATATTTTTAGACTTACAGGGTATTCCATTTGGCGTCAGCGCTACATAACTTTGTTATTTTAAATGGAACACCCTGTATATTATTGCATTTTTGAATTCCTTGGTTAATATTAGGTAGAGTTTATTAAATGTACATGGTGTTTAAATCTTACCGTTTTCGATATATTCAGTTGTTTTTGAAAAAAATCACGATTTCAGCTCTCTAAATGAGGCTAGATAGCATCTAAACCGTAAGAGTTAGAAACGTGCAGTTTTCACAGTTCGTTTTGGCATAAATTGTTTTATCTTGTTATCTATGAGCAAAACGTGTACGTTATTCAAACTCGGAAATACTGAGACCTACATTTAATAATCTTACGAGTTGAAAAACTTTTTTTTTTCAAATGGAATGACCCATATTAATTGTCATAGGTGAATGCAAAATTGAATGCCCTTTCGACTGATATAAGGTTGTCCATACTTATCTCTAACAGTTTTCCAAAAAATCAGGTTCTTTTCTAAAGTCCGAAATGTAGCTATGTAAAAGCGTCAAGAAGGCCTTGCAAAACAACTTTTCCCTCACATTTGATCAGGCTAGGGACTGACAGTATCAATATTTACTGGCATGTTTAAAAAGTGGTTCGACAAATAAAAGTAAACCACTAACAACAACTAAAACAAAACTCAAAACGAAACAAACTGAAACTCGGAACACAACAAGGAGAAGAATACTTAGACCGCTGATTTACATCAACTGCTCGAAGTGTCCTCCATTTTGATTAATACACAAACGAATTCGGTTTTTAAAAGACTGGTCAACATTGGTCAGCATGTGTGGCGTAATTTCTTGAAATGCTAGTGTAATGCGCTGCCGCATATCTTCCGCGGTAGTTGGTGGTATAACGTAAACTTTACTTTTTATAAATCCCCATAAAAAGAAGTCGCAACTTGTCATATCTGGACACCTTGAAGGCCAACTCACTGGTCCCCCGCGCCCAATCCATCTGTTGGGAAAAGTTTCGTGTAAAAACTGACGAACCGCAGCGGCATTGTGAGGTGGAGCACCATCATGTTGCATCCACATTCTTCGAAGTGTAGCTAAAGGAATGTCGCCTAACAAATCTTCTAGAGTGTTTGTTAAAAAGTTTAAATAAACTGCTCCAGTTAGATGCTGGTCAAAAAAGAATGGTCCAATGATATGGGTTCCCAAAATTGCTCCCCACACGTTCAAAGACCATCTGTGTTGGCTATGAGTTGTCCGGAATTGGTGAGGATTTACTGTGTCATAATAATGGCAATTATGACGATTAACGGAACCATTTTTATGAAAAGTAGCCTCATCGGAGAACATGACCCGTTTAAAAAAATCATCATCTTGATTTAACATCTCAAGTGCCCACTGACAAAACTCCAGTCTCCGCTGAAAATCTACTTCTAGCAACTCTTGGTGTAATTGGATGCGATAAGGATGCGACGTTGTACTAATACCCGTTGTGTGACTAATTTGTCGCACACTTATTTGTGGGTTTTCCTGAATACACTACAGCACAAAAAATTCATTTTCCTCCGTAACTACAGTTTTATGGCGATTTCGTTTTGTATGTCGAATATTACCAGTATTTAAAAACCTATCAAGCACTAATTGAAAGGCTTTACGCCGTGGATGCGGTCTATCTGGATAGCGCTGTGCATAAATTCGTGATACCAATAACGGATTTCTTTCGCACTCACCGAGGACAAAAACCATATCAATCATTTCTTCCTGCGTCAGCGACATTTTGAAAATATTATAATAAACTTTTACTCTCTACTTAGCAAAATAACTACAACGTCAACGTTAATCAAAACTAGAGTGACATTAATTTGCTTTGTATGTCAAACAGTGCAATATACATTGTTTGCAAGGCCTTCTTGACGCTGTTACATAGCTACTTTTTCGTACTTTAGAAAAGAACCTGATTTTTCTGGAAAACTGTTAGAGATAAGTATGGACAACCTTATATCAGTCGAAAGGGCATTCAATTTTGAATTCACCCATGACAATTAATATGGGTCATTTCATTTGAAAAAAAAAATATTTTTAACTCGTAAGATCATTAAATGTAGGTCTCAGTATTTCCGAGTCTGAATAACGTACACGTTTTGCTTACAGATGACAAGATAGAGCAGTTTATGTCAAAACGAACTGTGAAAACTGCACGTTTCTAACTTTTACGATTTAGATGCTATCTAGCCTCATTTAGAGAGCTGAAATCGTGATTTTTTTCAAAAACAACTGATTATCTCGAAAACGGTAAGATTTAAACACTATATACATTTAATAAACTCTACCTAATATTAACCAAGGAATTCAAAAATGCAATAATATATAGGGTGTTCCATTTAAAATAATAAAGTTATGTCGCGCCCACGCGAAATGATACACCCTGTAAAGCTGAAAATACTTTCTTTACATGGCCCACATGATTCCAGACAACTTTTATTAAAACCATTTTTTTATAAATTTTACAGTTACATAGTTACAGAAGAATCCCTCTTAGGTGTAACACCCTGTATATTAAGTACTGTAAGCGTTACAGCAAAAGCCTAAAATTATATTAATAATAAACCTGAATGTAAGATAGCAAAAAAATTTAAAAACATAGTTAATCCTTCATTTTTACACTATAGTTTAAAACTTTTATATCAAACCGTTCTAATTTCCTAAAATATATGAGAAAAAGCACTGGTTTTTGAATTTGTCACCATATCATGATAATCAATTCTATTAAGTTCTATAGTAGTTGTTTATTATTATAAAAAACACCAAGTGCTGATTTCGTTCATATACTCAACAAGTGTATTTTGCAATACGATTCAAATAACCATAAGCAGTAGGCAACGCCCGATGGTAATTATTGAGCAAAGCTGTGATTTTCAAAACGGCATTTTTACGAGATAAAAATGAACCACATGCACAATGACGTCAGCAAATCTAACGAATCAATTATTAGAAATCTACGAAGGGGTATCTGGCGAGCATTTGCAAGAGAAAAGGATAAAATCCACCCTTACCCAATCCACCCTCGGTTCGACATTAAAACAATGTGCAAAAACGAGTTCAGAAATTACACGAATCACCCCAATTTCGGTCTTATACAGTCTCTGCACAAAATCCACCCCGTTTCCAATAAAGATATATTAAAAGAGAGCAAACCGAACCCTTCTGTCTGGGCGATCGACAATTTCAAATTATTGCAGAAGTAATAGGAAGACAGATATCCAACGCGGCCGGTTATATAAGGGGTAAAACTCCGATTTTCCCTAAATTCTGCAAAAATGAAGGGTGTGGACCCGGAAAGGGAAGTCGTACAGTCTGACCTAATGTTATGTCATCATCGTTCGGACATTTGGCAGATCGGTCATCGTGGGTAACTGTTTTGTGTACTTAAGAGTCTTAGGTTACGACGAATTTACCATGTTCATATTTATTTGTTTTCGTTTGAGGAGCTTGTGAGAAATATTACGTTACTAAATAATTGTTTTTGTTTGCCAGGCTTTTCTATTGTGAAGATAACCTGATGATAAGTACAAATGGACTTTAAGTCAATGAAATAAAACCTTTATACAGGGTGAGGCAATAGTGCTTCGGACTTCGGTATCTCGAGTTCTACGATAGCTAGAAATTGAAAAAAAAAACACGTAAATTAGATAAAAAGTCTATAACCGAAAATTATTTTTGAATATACAGGGCGAGCCAAGACGAAATTACAAGATCAAGTGCCTTTTTTTTAATGGAATGCTATGTATATCAATACATTTTTTGAAACCTCTATTCATTCCTGTATTGTTATTCCAACCACTTGGATGTAATGAATTTTTTTGTTGAAATAATACCATCTGCAAATGCATATTGAAACAATCACCAAAGGCACAATTATGGGTTTTAAGAAAAACTTGTGTGAATACTACTTATGAGACATCTAATTAATGTTTTTGAATCATTTTTACTTCCTAAAAATGTACAGGATGGCCAAAAATTATTTTTCAATTACGTACTTTTTAAATTGAATTTTCTCATTTTTTTCGAATGGAACCATTTTCGTTTTATTGAGCAATAAGTCCAAAATTCAAGAATAAACTTAAAAAATAGAGGTTTCTTCAAATAATTCATTAGAAAAAATTATAATAGGTACTCCACATGTTGCCCATTTTGAGTGACACACGTCTCTATGCGCTTTTAAAATGTGGCCATTTAGTGGAACCAATCCATTGAAGTGTGTAAATAGTATTTAACTGGTCCCTTACTGTAATTTTTTTTTGTAAATTTTTTTGCTGTTTTCGTTATTCGACAAGCAATAAAACCTCAGTTTAGTATAAATCATCTTGTCCAAACGAAGATTTATCGCACTTATTGGTCGTCAGTTATCGTTTGTATTAAATTTAAAATATTTCGAGTTCTACAAAACGAATTTTAATAAAGCGGTACTTGTAGACATGACTTTTGTTTTGGGCGAGTCAGAAAGAAATATTTGCTTGCCAATAGAATTTATAAGCAAAGGTATCCTGAAAGAAAGGTTCCTGATGTAAGCAGCTTCCAAAACCTTCTCAATAGATTTGTGGAAACTGGAAATGGTGAATATGAAAAAAGTGAAAGAATAAAACGTGTTGTGAATGAAGAAAATTAGTTTTCTGAGGTTGAGGTTCCCCATATTAGTTAGAGAGAAGTGAGCTCATTAGTAGGAATCTTAAAAACAAATAAGTGTCATGCATATCATATTCAAATGCACCAGGAACTATCTGATGACGATTTTCAAAGGCGTCTACAGTTTTGTAATTGGGCCAGAGATAAAATGCAAGATGTTACCTTCTTCAGTAATTCACTGATGAGGCAACTTTTCATAAAAATGGATTTGTTAATAGGTACAATTTCCATTATTACGCTTCGGAAAATCCTCATTCTTTTAGGAAAGTTGATAACCAGCACAAATGGTCTATAAACGTTTGCGGTGGAATTTTGGAGAACATGTAATAGGGCCACATTTCTTTGATGGTACATTGACTGGAGCTATTTATCTTCATTTTTTGGAAAACTATCTGCCACAATTATTGGTGAATCTTCCTGAAAGGATTCGAAATAGGATGTGGTTTCAGCAAGATGGTGCTCCACCACATTATTTAAATGCAGTTAGAGACCACTTAAATAATACCTACCCACTTTAATGGATTGGAAGAAATGGACCCACTAAATGGCCTGCTAGATCCTCATATCTTACAACTTTTTATTTATATTAGTGACAATATTTGTCGAGATTTGATTTAGGCAAGCTTCTCTGATAAATCCTTTAGAGGAATCAGGATGATATTGAATTGAACTTTCAACACTTGCAACAATTTCATCTAAAATAACTTCAGAGGAAGATAAAACAAAATGTAATCACTTGTTAAGGAGATCAATTTCTTCTTTATCAAACGACTGTGAGGAATGATTTTCTACAATGCTGAGAACTTTTTGAGGAACACTTTCTTTTGACGTACTACCGATTAATCTTTTGAGTTGTTTATTTTGTGACAACATTTTCTTTATAAATTTCGCGTTAATTGATATAAACTTGTTTCTCTGAAAGTCACACCATGGTTCATGTTCTAACTTATTTAACTTATAGGTAAGCTGTACCATTGCTAACTTCGTTATTTTTGGTTACGAAAGCAAAAAAAAATTGTATTCGCAAAAACATGATTTTTTTTAAATGGAAACCCTGTATATTTTCTGGTATTTCGAAAGAATATTAAATTCTCTACAAAAAAATGCATGCACTACTGTCCGAAAAGTTGTAAATAAATGCCTTTAAATTATTCTTCAAATGAGGAGAACTAGAGCTGGTTATTCCAAAACATTGCCTTGCTAAACAAAACACATTTATTTTACGAGTTTGTTTTGTGAGTTGTGTGTTTCTATGTTAAGGAATACAAAATATGTACTGCAAATTAATATTGCCTCTTAAAATGTCTACTGTTCATTTTAAATACATTATGTAAACTAATGCAGTCTGACAAAAAAAAATAAGTTCCTGTAAAAGTATGTTTTTATTTGTCATTCGGTATAGTGGAAGATGAATCATAAATGGTACAATTAACAAAAGAAATGTTTTGAAAATGTCCTAGATTTATGATTGTTTGGAATACTTATTTTTGTTTGTAAAAGCGACAGAGTTTTCTGGTCAGGTCGGGCGTTCAGGCATAGCATCTGAAGGAGTCATATGTGGCACTCCACTTCATCCCGAAAATACTTGAAATCTATTGCACAAGTCGAAATAAATTAAGCGTAGCATAAAACCTGAAGTCTCCTACATATTCAGCGAATATACAGTCAAGTTATAATGGCCTTTAACATACAGAAATGTTAGAATAATCACATGGACCTCTCTAGTCGAGTGTCCTCCATATAAATGATGTGCCTCGATTTATCATCCGTACTGAATGGTCGCCATATTGAATTTATACGGCATGTCAATGACAACTGAGATGTTTTGTCCACGATGAATGGACTGTAAAAAAAGATTATGTGAAATCATTCTTAATAGAATTCTATTATTCCGAGTATACAAAACAAGATGTTTTGCGGAGAAATAAACTAAACTAAATGTCTGCGAAAAATGTATCGAATATGTTATGTGAGGGGGGTGTTTTGTAGTCTTCATTCTCTTGCAATTAATCTTAACTAAAAAACAAGAGTTTGTAAGATACTCATTTTAAAAAGAAAATTATACTCTATAAGTTATGTTTAAAATGTCAGTAACTTTCCAATTTTCTTTTATTATGTGCAAACTATATATAATCCTTTCTGTATTCTTTTTGGCGTTAGTAGAATGTAGAATTTTATTACATACGCTCTGATTGATACGAGTATTCTATATTGAATATTAAATGGAACATTTCATTTCATTTGTATATCAACATTTCGTATCATAAGCATATTTTCGATTCTTTTTTCCTCTTATCGTTATTGAATTCTACTGGAGGTAATCTGCAGAAGACGTTTGGACCGGACATTTCTAAATAAACAAGTTAATCGGATACAGAAATTGAAAAAACATCAAAAACCGATGCCTTATTCATTGTCGATTGAAAAAATATCGTGGGGTGGAGAAATCTAAAGCTGTCAGAGACCACTGGGCAACTGTCAATAACTTTTCACATATGTGTTTGCGTGTCGTGTACCTGAGCTCTCCGTTGATTTCAATACTTCAGGGAATATTTTATTGTTAGTTAAAATAACATTTCTCAGGGTGTTTTTTTTGAGAATGCATGTGTTAATAATAACAATTATTGCTAATATCACGAAAAGTGGACATTCTTAGGAAAAATATTCATAGGAAGATAACACTTTTATATGTTTGCATATACAGGGTATTTCACAAAAACGTACCAACATTTACAAGATAAAATATTCTTTATTTATCCATAGATAGATAGAATGTACATAAAAAAATAATAGTTACAGACTAGTACTAGTTTACATAATATAGACATATAAAATAGAGAAAAAATACAAACCCCAAGCAACATCAATTTGGCTGACATGCATTATCTTTTATTCATTCATTCATTCATTATCTTTTATAAAACATAAAAGTTGACTCTTAAATTGGTTAACGGTATTACTAGTCTTAATTAGGTGAGGAAGAAGATTGAATTGTACAACTCCTTTGTGGAACGGACTTCTCATTGTACTACTCCTAGAAGTTCTTTTAACATAATAATTATTTCCACTAGCCGTTCGTGTGTTACACATGTGTACGTCTGTAACAGGCAACAATTGTCGTGTGAGATATTCCGATAAAATGTTATTAATCATTTTGAAAATAAATGTCATAGTTTGGAAGAAAAGGACTGTTTAATATTAAGCCATTTTAATGCATTAAGCATTAGCTGACTGCTAGTGAAGAGGTTGCATCTTAGTATTATTCGCATTGCCTTATTTTGGAGAACCTGGAGTCTACTAAAATTTGTACAACTTGTATACAACACAGAACAGCAATAGAGAAATGAGGTAGTATTAAAGTATTATACACAGTTAGTTTAGTAGAATATAAATAGAGCCACTCTGCTAAAAAATCCGATGTTTGAATGGAATTTCATTCACGATCAATTATTAGGCCTAGATACTTTATTTCCTAAACAATTTCAACTTTTTTACTATTTAACTCGAACCCAGATTTAGACTAGTAAACTGTTTATATAGATAATTATTACCCACGAACAGAAATTTGGATTTTAATTCATTTCATTTACTTTTAGTCTATTGATCTTAAATTTTTCTGTCAATAATTTTAGTTCTAAATTAACAGTACTTTCCTCAAAATGTTTACTCTCATAGTAAATAAGAGTGTCATCAGCAAAAAGATGGATTTTACATTATTGCAACACATTGCCAAGATCATTAATATAAAGAATACATAATAATGGACCCAGTACACTGCCTTGAGGAACCCCAAAGTTGTTTAATTTGGCTTCTGATAAATTCCCATTCATTTTTGTTACTTGGTACCAATTTGTTATATAACCTGTAATCCAGTCTTTAACGGTGTTCTCAAATCCATATCTCTTTAGTTTTAATAGTAGTATATTACGGTCAATTGTTTCAAAACCACGCGTAAGATCAATGAAACTGCGTAAATCCCAACTCCTGCTCTGCCCAACAACTGCTTCCAGTCTGAAATTACTAATTGCAAAGCCGTTTCTCATGAATGTTTACCACGAAATCCCGATTGTGCATAGAATATTATAAGAATTTATGTAGTTGATTACTTGATCATAAACTATTAATTCTAAGATTTTTTCACAAAAAGGCAACATGTTTACTGGTCTTAGCTGTTCGGCCAGATTCGTATTGGGTATTTTTGGTATAGGTACCACTACAGATGTTTTAAAATATTCAGGCATAACACCCTTTTCCAGACTCAAATTAATCAAATTTAAAAAAAGGATACTCTATTATGTGAAAAAGATTTTTTATGATATCACGTGCTATATTTTTTTTATTTGTTTAGTCACTATTTTATTTAGATTTTGTAGTGTTATAGCATTAAAAGATGTCATGCAAGAATTTACGCCCGGTATGGATTCATTAATTATATCAATATCGACATCATCTGTCCCTATGCTTATGATAATACTCTCAATACTACCTACATAATACTGATTCAATACATCCACCAAGTTGTTATATATTACTCCATTAGAGTTCAAACTTTGCAGAGCGTGTTCCCCGCTTTTTTCCCCAACTAACTGCTTTAAGCTTTTCCACATTAATTTTGGATTTGACTTATTACTATCTATATTTCTGTCATAAAATATTGTTTTCGCTTCCTTAATAACTTTTACAGTATTGTTTCTTATCTGCTTGTAGTAATTCCAATCCTCATACTCGCGTGTAAAAACAAATCTTTTGTAAGCCCTATTTCAATTTGCAATAGCTTCCCGACACTTATCATCTAACCATCTATTTTCAGCTACCTTTACTTTTATAATTTTTTTTTGGTGCTACTATATTTAGTATATCTAATATATTATTTACAAATGTCTGACTAACAATATTTACATCTGTGCAAGAATACTCCCATTCCTTTTCAATTAACAAATTTGTCATTTCATCAAAATTGATCCGAGATCTAATTTCCTTTGTTTGATATTTTGATAAATCCTTACCGTTTTCTACGTTTACTTGAATTATTGAATGGTCCGTTATGATATAATTTTGCTCTACATACGCATTTATTGTATAATCATTACTGACAACAAGATCAATTATGCTACTAGAATTACTTCTTACTCAAGTAGAATTTTGTATAAACTGATTACATTTTTTATATATGTATGTAGTACCTTTTTTTTTTACTGACAGTAGAAACTTCAAACTAGGTATACACTGGTAACTAGTTATGAGCTATCAAATGCAACATTTGAATATCTTCTACGCCTACTAGTATTGTAATGATAATCAACTTTTGTTTTTTTTATATAGTTATTTAGCCAGCCCACGTTGCGTCTATTAATTGTTAACTCAATGATTAGAATAAAATAAATCCTTCTAGAACAATGATTTATACAGTGTGATATTGAAATTGCCAATAACACCATATATTTGTTTGTACTTACTCAAAAATGAATATTTTTTTAAAATAGAACTACCTAGAGTAAAATTTTTAACTTGCAAAAAAACAATCAAATATTTTAACGATTACTGGATGTTACATTTTCCATGGGACATAGTATAATTGCCGGAAGCCAAAGTAAAAGTTTTATAACAATTTTCTATTCATATGGAACTTGTTAAAAAATAATTTACCAAGCTAAGAAGTTAACCAACAATTTTGAATTAATTTAGTGTTGCGTACATGAACTGATATTTGACTTTTTATTTGTAATATTTTAAATTAGATAAAAATATTAGTTAGAATTAAACCACATTGCATAAATCCACCATAAGTAATATAAAAACACGTTTAAAACAAACTAAATTTCCTGCTATACTTGCAATAACAGTGTTTTTTGTATCATTTCAGAATCGAGATTCATACAATGCAACAATAAACTTAATTATTTTATAGCATTGTAAAATAATTTTTTAGTCAACTCGAAAAAACCCAATATATCAATTGTTAGTGAAATAAACTTTTTTAATAGGCATCATGAATATTATGAAGTAACATAAATTTTAATATTTTAATTTAGGGATAATATAATTTGTATTTTGAATACCTGGTATCTGGCTAAATTAGCCAGAAATCAGGGTCGTTATGTTTATTGAAGGCAAAAAGTTAAAAAGAAAGTCTGGGAGTATTGCGATAAAGATTGAATAGTTTTGCAAAGTTGTATTATATTATGCAATATAATAATATTAACAGTTTTATTTTTGATAATAAAATGTTGGGGTTGTAAAATATTTAAAAGATCCTTGAACTGGGAAATGGACTATTATAGTTTTGTGGCATTAAATAGGTACAAATTCTTTTAACATAAATCAAAGTAGATACAGTAGATAATACATACACGGTGTCCCCGGATTGTCTGCAATATATATGTGAATGACAAGAAAAGATAAGAAAGTAATTTGTGATATATTTTTATTTTTGAAAAATCAAGTACGCCTCGACAGGATCCAAAGACTTATTTTCTGTGTAGGTAAAGTATCTTTTCCTTAAGCGATATCGAAAAATAAACGTGAATTACTGAATAATAACTAAGGTGAATTTTGATCGTAGGTAATAACAGATTTCCAAATAATAACATTTGGATGCAACAAGACAGTGCTCCATTATCCTTTAGACAATGTATCTGAAGATGGATGGGCAGAAGGAGTTCCATAGAATGGCCCGCTAGATTCCTCGATGTGAGTCCCCTCAATTTTTATAATATTCAGGATGTTATATTTGAAATAACAAAGTTGGTAGTAATTTTGTGGCAATAAATAAGTACAAATTCATTTAACTTAAATCAAAGTAGAAAGTATACAAAAACGTAGTTATTTTGTTTTTAAAAATACAGTAATACATACAAGGTGTCCCCGGATTGACTGCAATATATATGTGATTGACAAAAAAAGATAAGAAAGTAATTTGTGATATATAGGGTGGGGCAATAGTGCGTCGGACCTCGATATTACGAGTTCTACGATAGCTAGAAATTTTTAAAAAAATTGCAAGTAAACTAGATAAAAAAAATCTATAACTGGATATTAATTTCGAAGGGCGAGCCAAGACGAAATTACAGGACCAAGCGCCTTTTTTTTAAATGGAATGCTATGCATATCAGTACATTTTTTGAAGCCTCTAGGCTCTATTCATTCCTATGTTATTATTGGCTATCTCCCAACCACTTTGATGTAATGAATTTTTTTGAAATAATGCCATCTGCAGATGGATATTAAAAAAAATCACCACAGTCACAATTATTGGTTTTAAGAAAAACTTATGTGAATGCCAGTTACGAGATATCTAATTAATGTTTCTGAATCATTTTCATTTCCTAAAAATGTATAGGGGTGTCAAAAATCAGTATTCAATTAAGAACTTTTTAAACTGAATTTTTTCAAATGGAACACCCTGTATATTTTTCAACGATGTGATGTAAAAATTAAAAACGAACATTTTTTTGTAAGCACTTCCCTATGGCTAATTGCAACCATTTTCGTTTTATAAATAAATAAGTGTCAAATTCAAGAATAAACTTAAAAAAAAGAGGTTCCCTCAAATAATTCATTAGAAAAATTTATAATAGGTGTTCGACGTGTTGCCCATTTTGATTGCCACACGTCTTTATGCAATTTTTGTGGGACCATTTCGATTGAAATGAGTAAATAGTATTTAACCAGTCCTTTACTGTAATGTTTTTTTTGTACTACTTTTTGCTGTTTTCGTTATTCGACAAGCAATAAAACCTCAGTTTGGTATAAATCGTCGTGTACAAAGGAGCATTTATGACACTTATCGGTCGTTAGTTACAATTTGTATTGAATTTAAAATATTTGGAATTTTACAATATGAATTTTAATAAAGCGGAACTGTAGACATGGCTTTTGTTTTGGGCGAGTCAGACAGAAATTGTTTACTTGCCAATAGAATTTATCACCAACGTTATCCTGAAAGAAGGCTTCCTGATGTTACTAGCTTCCAAAACCTTCTTGACAGATTTCTGGAAACTAGAAATGTCGAATATAAAAAAAGTGAAAGAATAAAACGTGTTGTGAACGAAGAAAATGAGTTTTCTGTGGTGCTGGCAACAGTTGAGAATCCCCATGTAAGTCAAAGAGACGTGACCTCATTAGTAGGAATAAGTAGACGGTCTGTGGGTCGAATCTTAAAAACAAATAAGTTGCATGCATATCATATTAAAATGCACCAGGAATTATCTGATGACGATTTTCAAAAGCGCCTACAATTTTGTAATTGGGCCAGAGGTAAAATGCAAGTTGATGTCAACTTCTTCAATAATGTTTTATTCACTGATGAGGCAACTTTTCATAAAAATGGATTTGTTAATAGGCACAATTTCCATTATTATGCTTTGGAAAATCTTCACTTTTTTATGCAAGTTGATAACCAACGCAGATGGTCTAGAAACGTTTGGGGAGGAATTATTGGAGAACATGTAATAGGGCCACATTTCTTTGATGGTACATTGACTGGAGCTATTTATCTTCATTTTTTTGGAAAATTATCTGCCACAATTATTGGTAAATCTCCCTGGAAGAATTCGAAATAGGATGTGGTTTCAGCAAGATGGTGCTCCACCACATTATTTAAATGCAGTTAGAGACCACTTAAATAATACTTACCCTCATCAATGGATTGGAAGAAATGGACTCACTAAATGGCTTGCTAGATTTCCAGATCTTACAAAAATGGATTTCTTTTTATGGGGATACGTGAAGGAAATTGTTTATAGAGACACACCAACAACAGTACAAAATATGAAGGAAAGAATAATAACTGCCTTTAGATCTATCACACCGGCAGTTTTAGGAATAGTGGGAACGTCATTTCAAAAGCGCATAGAGATGTGTGTCAATCAAAATGGCCAACATGTAGAACATTTATTATAATTTTTTCTACTGAGTTATTTGAAGAAACCTCTTTTTTTAAGTTTATTTTTGAATGTTGTAATTATTGCTCAAGATATCGAGGTCCGACGCACTATTGCCCCACCCTGTATGTTTATATTTGAAAAATCAAGTACGCCTCGACAGGATCCAAAGACTTATTTTCTGTGTAGGTAAAGTACATTTTTCTTAAGAGATACTGAAAAATAAACTTGAATTAGTGAATAATTACTAAGGTGATTTTGATCGTTGGTAATAACAGATTTACAAATAGTAACATTTGTATGCAACAAGACGGTGCTCCGTATGCTTTTAGACAATGTATTTCAAGGAAGATGGATGGGCAGAAGGGATCCCATCGAATGGCCTGCTAGATCCCTCGATATGGGTCCCCTCAGTAATTTCCGAGATATTTGGATTATTCCATGTTTTTGACAGTGTATGAAATTATTTAGAATTTAATGCACTAACCGTCAAGTAACCAATAATTGCTTCTTCCATCAAAAAAATATGTTGTGGCGTCCGAGATAGTTGACAATTTCGTCCATGATTTATAAAATTGAGGTACACAAGATCTCGTTTACTGAATTAGTAATTCTTTTTTTTAGTTTTTCAGTAATAGCCTGAGAAGTAATACGCGGAACACCCTGTATACCTAGAGGACACAGAGCACATATATTAATAATCACGTAACTAAATTTCATGTTTGTTTAATTTTGAATATTTGAAAGATAATTATCTCAAACTCTCCATAAGAGACTCACATAAACCGGATTTATTTGCCGTATTCATGTATATACGGGGTTTTTCCTTATATTTTGACACCTGTCAGCTTTTTCATTAATTGTTAGTGCTAAACGAATTATTTCTATCCGTTAAAACGCACGGTTAATAGTGATGACATGTTTTGTTTTCTACGGTAGGTATCTAGATTTCCTCTGTATTCAGATTCAGTTAAGTTTATAAAATTATATATCTGAAAAATGACTTCAGTAAATATAAATAACTTATATACATTTGAAATCAGGAAAATGTGGGCTTTAATAATAGCAAAAGATATAATATAGTGTTTTATTTAAAAAAATTGAGGTTAAGATTTCTTTTAATTTTTCGATCTTCATTTGTTTGGTTAAATGACGGCAAAATATAATTCATGTCCCAAAACATTTACATTAACATTGTTTTTTGTACGAGTATTTCTTATAGTGGACCCTGTAGATAGGTTTTAAAATATAAGGAAAACCCTGTACATCGGAAATAATTACAAATGAACGTGATGTTTTTTATAACGTTCGCTAGTAGGGCCACTTTATGTCATTCATTTCTCCATCCAAGCGAAAAAAGTTTTGTCACGTGCTCGACCATGGCATCTGCCATTTTTTTATGAATTCATAAAAAGTTAAATCCCAGTAATTTCTGCGGCACAAACTTCTGATTTTTATTCGACGTAGAACGTGTGCTGTAAACCGTAAAAAAATAAAATCATTTTCTATTATGCCCTTAAACAAATCTCCCCCTGCACCGGCCGGTGGGCAGTGCCTTAACAAAAGAAAAAATAGGTTAAAGGTAAAGGTAAGTAAAAATCTGTTACACAACACAAAGATCGCAGATTATTATATTCAAAAGAGATCAGGGAGTGATTGGAAAACGGTCACTGCTGTTTTTATAAGGGAAAGGACCTTCGATATACCTTTTGTCCACTTCGAGGCTTACGATCGGTTTCTTTTATTAGAGCAGGACGATCTCCTTTCTTAGTTGTTTGCTCGGACCTTGCGGATAAAAGTTCTCGTTTTCTTTTACGTTTCTGTTATGTGTCTGATCAGATAATATGCAGACAAAGTGGGTATTTACTTGCGAATTTTTGAACCGTCTTGCGCGCCCTAGCCTCGTCTAAATATTTCAGGAATTTACATACAAAGGAAAATCTTACTTTTATGATTATCCTTAAAACCACGAGCTCTTAAAATATTCAATGCGATATTATTATATTTTTCGCAAATAAAACATCAAAGGCGGATTACACACGAAATATGCTTTGGGCCCACTCCCTGCTGACCAAAGGCTAATATTATTTTTTTTGTCATACGATAAATAAAAATTCAACAAAAACAGTTAAATAATGATGGATGATAAGTGGTTTTATAAGTACAATGTATTGTTACTAATTAATTATAGCGCAAGAAACACGATAAAACAAAACAAAAAAAGGGTAAAAGTTGAAAATACTGTGTGAATCACAAACTGTTATCATGGGAGTACCACAAGGGACTGTATTGGGCCCAATTCTGTTTCTTGTGTATATAAATAATGTGGCAAATTTAAAAAATTTTCAGGGTCACCTCACATCTTATGCCAATGATATCTCTATTAAATGACTGCTGGGGAAAGGTATACGAGTATTGTATCGCTGAAAATAATTTAATTTAACAAAGTCTACCAATATTTAAATTTGAACTTATTGAGCTTAAACGTGGACAAAACTAAATATTTACCTTTCACTCTATCAGTTAATGATCATTGATCAACCACAAAAAAGAGTATCTCTCGATTCATAAACCAAGTTGCCAATAGAGAAAAAAATGCTTGTGTCCGCAAATTAAGAAAGTTAGCAAAATAAAATACCTCGGAGTTATAGTCAATACGTTGAATATATCACAAAAAAAATTAAGATACAAAGTTCATCTGCCTTAAAAAATTTACAAGACACAAAACAGTTGTTAAAAGTAATAAATACTAAATATAAACAGATTATATAATATCTTACAACCATACAAGGAAGCTAATGTTTTCAATTTTGTACTGCTGGATTAATTCCAGTGGTTTCATTAATTCCAATGGTTGCATTAATAATAGTATTTTTAAATTATGACATGTAGGTAACTTGCAGTTTACTTCTTAAACCTCTTGTTTTTTTAAGTTATTTAAATACGATTTGTTATATAATGTTTTAAGCCCGGTAAGTTAGTGAACAAGCAAATGAAAAAGCTGATTTATGTTGTAGTACATACACCATATAAGTGATGTTACACCCCATACTCGAACTCCATTGCAATCTCACTCCCCACTGTCATCGATATAATATACAATAAAACATCATAAAAAATTGTAACAATGGTCCACAATGCACGTACTGTGTTTTGCGCCCCTGTCACAATGGCGTGTGGCCCACCGTTGACGGCGTTTACTGTCCTTATAATTTATTACTCTAAAAATGTAACTTTTGAACTAAGAAAATGGAATTATTGATAGTCGAATAAACGTCGGTAAGGATTACAGACGATTTTGTGTTCAATTTAGTACGTAACAAAAAATTAAGTATACAGGGTGTTGGTTTAGTGTGAAACCGGTTGCAGTTTCAATTTTGAAATGTTTATTCGGTTAGTTTACAATTCGATCCGATTTTATATGTTTCTGCGGTTGAAAAGACATGATTGAAAATATTTTTGATCTGGCATATATGTGACCCTCCATAGTAAAACGGGAGGGTACCTACCTGCAATTGTTGTTTACGAATAAAGCCTTTTTTTTTGTAGTCTCTAGACACAACATTAAGGAAGCTGCAGCATTATCTATGGTATTATCTATGGTATGACTGCAGCGTCTGACTTGTGGCGCGGTTTTTAGATATCGCTTTATTCGTAGACAATTGCCGGCGGGTACCCCGTCTTACTATGGAGAGTCACATATAGGGAGCCCACGGTATATCGATTTTTTGCAAAATATCAGAGCCGTATTTACGCCCAGGTTATCTAGGATGCAGCCTATGGGCCCGCACCACAAAGGGGCCCGCACCACAAAAAAAACTGTTTAAAAATTTTAATTTTGATTAGACTAAAATAAAAAAGTATGCGTACATGCGCATCTGCGATTATTGTAAAAAAAACAAATCGAGCGTCATTGTTTACTTCAAGTAATTGTTTTTATTTCCGCATTCTAAATTTCGTGGAATGAACAAATGTTCATCTGCAGCTGTACCTACCTATATCTCGACACTTATTACTAAGCCTGGCCAAGCGATGGTAGATTCAGGGTCGGGTGCAATACCAATGCCATCGCGCGATTGTTTACGATGACGATGACACGACACACTTCAGTTGTTATCTGTCGATCGATGCATAGAGTACTAATAAATAATAAATAATGTTGAGCGTAAAGAGTAGAAAACGACCGTACGCTGATAAAGTGAATAAATTTATCGATGAATTTCCGGATTTATTCTATGATGGATGTAAAATAATTTGTAAAGTTTGTGATCAAGACTTAATGTGCTGGAATAAATACGGCTGCAAAATTCATGTCAATAGTAACCGGCATAAAAATAAAAAAAATGGCGTGTCTTCATTGGAACATCAGTTTATGTTTGATTTATTGTTAATGCTGATTGCCTGTGATGTTCCCCTGCGCATACTGGATAAACCAGCATTTCGGAAGTTCTGGAATAAATACAATCCCCAGGTGAATTTACCAAGTCGTTCATCGTTACGTAGATATGTACCAAGTGTTCGTGAAGACATTGTAAATAGGATTAAATGTGCATTAAAAAATACACGGCTGTGGTTATGTGTTGACGAGACGACAGATTGTAAAAAAAAATTCTATTTTAAATATTATAGAACGTGTACTCGACCTTGTTAAACCAACATATCCACTTTTACTAGCTAGCAAAAGACTAAATGCGTGTACTGGCGAAACAATTACGCGGGTGGTGTTGGAGACTTTCGAAAAATTTGAACTGTCAACAAGTCAAGTGTTGATGTTTGTGACCGACGGTACTGCGATAATGCGTTTGGTGGGCCGTTTTCTTCAAAGAGACGATTGTAGGTTTTTACATGTTACGTGTAAAGTGCAAGCGTTCCATCTTGTAGCAGAAACGATTCGAAAATATTTTCCAGATAGATGCATTAATAGCAAATACAAAAAAAGTATTTCTCAAATCTCCTAAACGGCTTCGAGCATTTCACACACTGTGTCCTGGTATTCCGGAACCACCAGAGCCGATTCCTACACGATGGGGAACGTGGTTGAAGGCAGCTTTTTATTATGCTGAATATTTTCAACAAATAAAAGCTGTGATACTACAGTTCAACCCTAACGAGGCTGCAGCTATTAAGCAAAGCCAGACAAGCTTTCAAGATGTTTCCCTTGAATCAGATTTAAAAACTATTTATAACAATTATAGAGGACTACACGACGCAATAGAAAAATTGCAAAATACTTCGTTGTCGTTAGTGGAATCGCTGCAAATAGTGGACGACGTAAATACACAGCTACAGACTATAAATGACGTAAAAAAATAAGCCCGTTATTGAAAAATTCGAGAGTGTATTACGGAAAGATCCTGATTTTACCAAATTATGACAAATTTGTGATGGTGCATCTACAGCTGCGTTAAGTGAGTTCACAGAGTGTTTTACTTATGCCTGTATTACTTCCGTAGATGTCGAACGGTCTTTTTCAAAATACAAACATATTTTTTCACCACAGCGAACATCGCTTACTGAGACAACTGTAGAAACATATCTGATGCTACACAGTTATTATAGAAGTGCTCCAGTTTGTGATAACGACAACCAAGCTACTTCATAAATCTGCTTAAGAAGGTGAGTTTCGTACATATTTTTATAAAGTGTACCAGTATTAATAAAATTTATTTCCATTTATTTTATTTATTTATTTATTTATTATTAGTTACCACTTAGATATACAATGTACATGTGTGAACGTCATTTAACAGTTTAATAATAATATGCAGCACTAAGCTTACAAAATATAAGGAAATACATAAAAAAGAATTTAAAGCGAACGAAATAGTACAAAAACATACATCACAATATATAAAATATTTTTGTTTTTATTATTGTACTTATTCAAGTATTATGATATGATGCATACCCAGTACGTCTCTGTAGGATTAATGACCTTGGCCAGGCTTACTGATTATATGAAGTGTAAGCCAATTTATAATATTTTAGACTATGAGACTTAGATTGTTCATAGTTATTAACAAAAGGGATAATTCAAATATTAGGCTAGGCTAGTTGTTCATTGCAATGTTAATAAACTGTGTTGAATATCTTAATGATTTTCAATTCTTTCCATTAATAAACTTCAAAAAAATTCTCCCCAGTAGGGCCCGCACCACAGGTTCAGCCTGGAGGACTACAAATCCTAAATACGGCCCTCCAAAGTATATCAATTAAAATATTGGATTAAAAATAGGCATATAACACTATAGAAATGAAACAAAAAAAGTGGAAAAGCCGAAAGCATCCCCAAAATAAATGTTGGTCTATCGGTACGCACAGAACAACAAATTCCGTGCCAAGGGCGAAGTTTTGTGAGTTAATCACAGAATCAGAGTTGTGGTTTTAATGCAAATTTGGTGATTTAAATGTTGCCGTCTAGTGGGGAAAGGTTTCTCACTGTTAATAACACTGGTACGGACAATCTTACGTTAGTATGGTATGGCAAAATGGTGCCACAAACTATAAAAGCACCTTAATGCAATGGTAAGTACGCATTCCACTAATCCTGACTTATCTTATTATTTTTTAACACTTTAGATGACTTGCTTTTATGACAAACAAAGAAATTGTTGGTAGGGTTTTTATAAGAAATTATTTTAAAATTTTACCTGGATCTGATGTGTTTACGTTCTTACCACCAACCCTTTATTTAGTATAATAGAGTATTTACTAGCATTAAATTGCAATTTCAGACAATATATAACCAACTGTAAGTGAGAAGAATATACAGATATATTTTATTTTACTACTTTCTTCAGGATTGGTAAAATGTGAAAAATATATCGATTTGAACAATAAAATTATTAATGGCAACCAAAATATATGGCGAGCTTTTAAGAGCTTGTATAGCTGTCGCCTGAATAAAAATATTGCGGAAGTACTTGAAATTCTCCCACAATTGTAAATATTACATTTTTGAAGAAGCCCTTGACAAACAAAAGATACCCATAAGCATCTAGAACATGTGCACGAATATATTGTTAAAAAAATCGAAAAAGGGCGCCTGGACCTTATTTGCACAATCCACTAAAGGTCATTGCACCAAAAAGGAAAAAAACATCATTTAATATCGGCATCTTTGTGTTCTGTTCTCACAAAGCCCAAATTTCACGCGCACAGGATACGTACCATTTCATCCTTAAAAATGTTACAAATAAGGACCAAATTCAGCGTTGCGGGGGCACCCACTACATGTGGATTGAAAGTGAAAAATGATTCCTCTTTATTTCTCGAAATTCGACCGACCAGAATGAGAAGCCAGTGTTAGTGGGACGGTATTAGGTAAAAAAAATAATTCGCAGACCATGTAAATATATGTTGAGCGAGGCCCTTTTCTACCGGGTTGATCGACCTTCAGGTAGGTTAAGAAATTCTAGCGCTCAAATCATCTAAAAAACTTCTGTTCTAGCAGAAAAAATATTTAGTTCGAGGGTCGTTTCCGAGAAACTATTAGGTTCATTGTCCTTCGAAGGTACTGTTTTAGCCAATTTTTCATCTTCTGACTACAGAATTGGAAATGCATCGGGTAGATTTAATTGTTACGGTGCCTTATGTTGTTGGGTTTTTAAAAGAAAGTCATTATTTTTTGGTTATTCGAATTTATTTTTGGTTTTTGTTGCTATAATTTGCTCTATTTCCGATGTAGGTTAATTAATTTTATATTATTTCTATTTGATATTAATGGTATAGAATCGGCTTCCGAAAAGACAAAAATTAATTATGGTTTTGTGAAAAAATAACAGTGAACATGTATTGAATAGATTTTTTGGCCTAGGGAATAGTTTCAATAAAAAATAATAGTTTTTTTCTAGATAATGACTCGTGTATTATTCTCAGTCAATAAACATTCCATCTGGTATATTCTGACTAGTGTATGTACAACTCGTCTTGATCTACATACGTAGTGTCGAATTTTGGGATGACACTTGGATTTTGTACCATAGAAAGTGTTTCAGTTCTCTTAACCGTCATTTTCTTTTTAAATTAAAACAACAAAAAGTTAATACTTCGTTCAGATTAATATTTTCTATCGAAGCCTCATCCTTTAGAATGGTGAAGGAGGGAACCAAAGTAGGGTGTTTGACACTATGAAAAACAAATTAGTAAATTATTTGAATATGATAATTTATCGAATAAGAGATCAGAAATTATCGATAAGTATTCACAAAAAGACGGGGGTTGATTTATAATTTCCATTTTAAAATTGCAATTTTTTAGTCTGTGAACTACATGTCACAAAATGCCATGATAGTTTTAAATATGACGTCACTCTTGTAGTAAGCAAAACCTACGGTTATCTTATCGTGACTGCTTTGTGAATATTTGAACTGATTTCGTGTTGTTCTTTCAAGTTTATAATAATTAATTATGGAGGGCGGTTTTTTAAAAGCAGACAGTACGAATTTGTCAAGAATTGGCACAACGGTGGCTAAATCCTTTTGCGACTAATCCAGATTTTTGTTCTGCCGAATATAGGAGCATTAAAACATCTGTATAAGTATATATTTGTTTACTTCTAATTTTAAAGCTAACTAGATAATTATGTTTATAAAAGTGTATATAATGTAGGTAATTAGAACATTATTTATTAGACAATCCTCAACATAACCTCAAAATTACAAACATGACAAATATGTGAAAGACTTCACTTGTTTACATTAGTTGTAAAGTTCAAGGCTACTGAAAGTATAAGACAAAAGAGTACTTACATTTAAGTGATCCACACAAAAATACAATATACTTTTACTCGATAATAATTTTGGGTCTCTTCTGGCAAGTTGTAATCAAGTGTTTCTTATTTTAATATCATCTGGCAGTTTTATAAATATTTTAAATATATGAAGGAAATTTGCTTTTTAATGTTTCAAAAATATTTTTGAAACATTAAAAAGCAAATTTCCTTCATATATTTAAAATATTTAATAATGTTTCACAAGGAGCCAACCGCAGAATCAGTTCAGTGTATTAAAAGTTTTATAAATAACTTGTGTGGTGTCTTTACACATGTACTCTTGCAGTTCGGCACCAAACACCACGTATAACGATGGAAACTCATTATTTTATATGATATTTAAAAAAAAAACGATACCGAGTGTTACTTGCGCTTGTTTGTTTACTACAAAAATGACGTCACAGTATATGGTAACATGGTGGCTCGTGTTTTCGCGCTAATTTATATAATTGAAATTTTGAATGCTATTTTATCCATTAAAATGATTTCACTTAAGCAAAATAAAAATTCCTGTGAACTAATATCTACAGAATCGTTTAAAAATGTTTCAATCAAATTTTGTATAATAACTTGCCATATTCAATATAATACTTTTCTAATAAAAACCATCCGTTATGTGGTTAATTTATTTATTTGACAACACGGATTTGTATCTGGTAAATCAACAATCACTGCTGTCCATTCATTTTATGAAGAAATACTTAAGTATATTGAGGTAGGCGAGTGCCCTGTTGGGATATTCTGTGATCTCAGCAGGGCATTCGACTGCGTTGATCACGAGAAACTACTCGCTAAACTTTATATATATGGCATAAGAGGTATATCGTTGAACTGGATTGAGAGTTTTCTCTATAAGCGGAAACAATACATTTCATTGCTTGATAATGAAGCTATTACTGTGGACTATGTTAACTCGGAATACGTGGAAGTTAATAGAGGCGTGCCGCAAGGATCAATTCTCGGCCCTGTGCTCTTTATGATCTATATGAATGATCTTGTTGCTTTGACAACCTCAGCATGTTTTACCATATACGCTGACGATACATCAATAATTATGTCAGATAAAAATGAAGATTCGTTAAAAATCAAATGTAATAACATATTACAGAACTTAAATGAATGGTTTTGCCAGAACTGTCTTCACTTTAATATAGACAAAACTCTGGCCCTAAGATTCCACAATAGACAAAAAATATGTAATACTCCGAGCATGCAAATAGGCAACAAAACAATTCCTAATAACAAAAATGTAAAATTTTTAGGTTTATACGTGGATGAATGTCTTACGTGGAAAACACATTGTGAAAACATTATTTCTAAAATAAATTCCATGATTTATCAATTTAGAAATATCAAATCAGTGCTAAATATTGATCAATTAAAAAAATTATACTTTGCGGAAAGTGACTCACGGCTAAGATATGGAGTATGCTTTTGGGGTGGATCCACGTTATCACATAATGTGTTTATAGCCCAAAAGCGTGTTATAAGATGTATGGCAGGCTTATCAAATACAGATTCATGTAAAAATCATTTTAAGGAGTACGGAATATTGACACTGCCGTCTCTTTTTATATATGAACTGTGCTTATATGTTTTTAATAATAAGAACAAATTCATACCAAATAAAGAAGTCCATAATATTAACACGAGACAAAAAAATCATTTCCATATACCATTTCATAGCTTAAGTGTCACATTAAACTCACCAAATAGTCTGGGCCTCAAAGTCTACAATTACTTACCTACAGAAATCAAAGAGTGTAACTCCATAATATTATTTAAGAAACGTTTAAAAATATATTTATTAAATAAATGTTTATATAAATTAGATGAATACTTTAAAGTATGGTATATTCTCGTCTTTGTCACACACATTATATTGATTTTTTTTTATATATGTGTGTATATGTGTATATATGTGTATATATATTATATGTGTATGTATATGTATGTATATGTGTATATGTATGTATGTGTATGTATGTGTATATGTGTGTATATGTTTATATTTTTTTATTGACCACATTATTTACACTCTGTTGTTTTTTGTCCTATAGAAGTTTTTTTTATCTCTTGTGTAATTGTAATTTACCACTTATTGACCTATTCTATCCATTGTTTTGTAATTGGCATAAAGAATCAATAAAGAATCTAATCTAATCTAATCTAATCTAATTTAGAGAATAGACTTTAAAGAGCAAAACAACCCTTAAAAAATTGGCAATATTTCAAAAAAATGTGTTAATAATATAATAAAGAAGTAATAGAAGTTTGAGCAACAATTTTAACGCATATTTTAATGCCAATAACCACCACAACAGCCTTTGACAATTAAATTTAACAAGATATGATATTCAAACATGCCGTCTCAGCGGGACACTTACCAATGTTTATAGTTAAATCTGTTTAACCCTAGTTAGTTTTATTGTGTGGTAAATATGATTTTAAAGGGATTAAAGTGGATGAAAGGGTTTTGAAAGTACCGAAAAAGATGGGGTTATTAAGCTAAGCATAAACATAATTATTAGTTATTGTTATTATCAATCACCTGTTATTTAATTTAAAGGATTATGGTTAGGAACTAAACTCAGGACTAAAAGTCATAAAATAAAAGTGAAAGTATAACAAATTATTATATACAAGTAAAGTAAAAATTGCATTCGGGGCCCTTGGGGCAAAAATTAATCTCGCGCCCTGGGCGAAAGTTGATCTTGCACTTTCTCTTCTCTCATAGATGAAACATTTTATTATTTTTTTTTTAATATAATAATAATAGCCGACATAGTCATGAAGGTGTGAGCACTAAGCCACGGCCGTCTCTAGACAAGAGACGGCCGTGACTAAGCACTCTCGAGAGGTTTACCAATCATACGGTTTTTAAGAGGTATTGCCGGAGTCACATGACAGAAAAACTTTAAATTTTAGCAACTGGTTCATTAAAAAAAAATTCTCATACAAAATTCAAACGGTTAAACGGTCTCAGGTTGGCTATGTGAAATCTCTGTATTACATTATTTGGATTTAGACGCTAAGTGTTGCATTTAAGGGTTACTTTACGGTGTCTCTCTGTGGGTTGCTGCTTGGGCCCTCCTTTGTCCCGTCCTTAATTCGGTTCTGTATAAAAGTGCTGATTGCTACTTGATTAATTTTGCTACATCATAGAACGTGTGTTCTGATAAGACTCTAACTTTTCTGATGCTGTTCAATGTATTAATAGTAATTATAATAATAATACCTTCGCCTTTCTAAGGTCGGCCGGGCTTAAGTCAGAGACCGAGGGATTCATTATGGCCTGCCAGGATGGTGTTATCAACACCTTGGTCTACCGTAGCCGCGTGTGGCGTGTAGAGGTTCCTGATATCAACTGCAGGACCTGCCATCAGGCGCCGGAATCGCTCATGCACCTACTTTCTGCATGCCCCATATATGCGATTTCGGCCTACATCCACCGACATAACGCGGCTTTACGAGTGCTATACTACCATCTAAGGCACTCGTACGGGGTAGACCAGACACCAGTGCTGCCTTACGTCCCCGGAGATATTGAGTCCGTTGTCGAGAACGAGAAATGCCGGATTTACTGGAACTACTCGTTCCCGACTGTCAGGCTAATCCAAGCCAACAAGCCTGACATAGTCCTCCTCGACCATCAACTCAAGGTGATGTATGTCATCGAGTTCTCGGCACCTGCGGAGAAAACATCACCTTGAAGGAGGAGGAGAAATGGACCAAATATCGCGATCTCCGGTACGAGCTCCAAGTGCTGTACCCAGGCTACTCGGTGAAAATGGTCGTCCTTATAATCGGTGTACTCGGAGGGATAAAGCCTACGCTGCTCTCGGAACTGAAGACCATACCGGCCTGCCAAAGATCAGCTGAGTGGCTGGCTGGCCAAATGCAGAAGGCGGTCATTCTTGGTTCTCTCCGTCTACTTAGGGCACACGATTCCGGAACCTACAGTCACTAACCCTGCGGGATGTGGGGAGTGGCTGAGGTTAATCTGCTGGCGCGTCTACCGTGAGGCGTCGGAGGCCACGGGAGGACTGTCCAGCGTCGGGCAACCGAAAAAAAAAAAAAAAAAAATTGAAATAATATTATTGAAAAAAACAAAATTTCCCTCACAGTCTTTTGTAGTCTACCTAGGATAATCGGATGGATAAATCATACGTATTTTTAGAATATTTTAAATTTTGGACCAAGTAAAATCTCTACCAGCATCAAAGTTAGGAGCTGCGAGGAAAAATATATAAAATGCAGAATCTGTTTTTGGAGTGGGGACTTATTTATTTTTAGCCATAAGATTATAAATTCTACAGAAAAGGTAAAGTAAACTTTTCTTAAGAGTATAAAATTTTAATTTGGGTCTTTGTTTCAAAGATAATATGAGGAGAACGCAACAATTATCTAAATTGAATTAGATTTTGAAGCATTTGAAACCAAAACTCAAAACGGCAAGTTTAAAGTTTCGTTCTTTCGTAAGCTTCAATATATTTGAACATTATTTTAAGTCGTGTTTTAATTTTAGTGCCCTTTTGACCATGATAATTTTTGACGACCTCGGGATCTGAAACATCAGTACATAAGCATGGATTATACAAAGTTCAGCTTGTAACGATGAAACTTTCACAGAACTTATTTTTCTGCGTATAATTGATGATAATAACGGGTGATTATAAAGTAAGGAATATATTTCAACTTATTATGTATTCTTAACAAATCAAATTAATAATAAAAAGTAAATGGAATCTAGTTGCTTACATAATGGGATTTCTGATGTCAAACACTAGTTACCGCAAATGCTCGATATGGTCTCCATTTTGTTGTTGTAAAATTACCAACCGTTCCTCCAAATTGTATACAGCACTATTCAACATTTCTGGTTAAATTGCACGAATTTGCTCTCTAATACTGTCCTTTAATTCCTCCAGTGTTGTTGGCCGTGTTCTAAACACCAAATTTTTTAAATAACCCCACAGCCAGTAATCCGCTGGGTTAATATCAGGCGATCTTGGTGGCCATGAATTTGCAAAATGTCTGCTTATAACACGATCTTGAAAAACTGCAGTTAACAATTTTTTAACTGGTCGGTAAATGTGCGGAGGTGCTCCATCCTGCATAAAAATCATGTTTTCAATTTCTTCGTGCTCGTTTTGCAACTGTGGAATTGCATAATCCCTTAACATTTGCAGGTATAGTTCACCAGTAACAGTTACAGATACGGCCTCCCCATTCTGTATTTCCTCGAAAAAGTATGGACCAATGATGAAATTAACTGTGAAACCGCACCAATAGGTGACTTTTTTGTCATGAAGGCCTTGCTGAAAGATTTCATGTGGATTTTCTGTTGACCATATTCGACAGTTTTGAGTATTAATTCCACCATTAAGAGAGAAATGGGCCTCATCTGTCCATAAAATACGGGATAACCATTCGGGTTCAATTTCCATCTGAGCCAATACGTGTAATGAAAAATCGTACCTGAGAGCAAAATCTGCGTCCTTTAATTCAAGCAGCAGTTGCAGTTATAGGGATACATTTTTAGGATTTTCCGTAAAATTTTCCAAACCGTGGTGTATGGCATTTGTAATCGTTTTGATATCGCATTCACACTACTGATTGCTAGCGGATTAGTATTGGCTACGTTTTGATTTTCCTGAAGAACTTCTGCAACTTAGACATAACTAATCCTAGGTCTTCCTGACCTCGGAAGGTCTTTTACAGACCCTGTTCTTTCAAATTTGCTAATCAAATTACCATACGCCTTCATTTTGCACGGCCCTGCTCTCAAACCCATTTTCGTACGAAATCTTCGTAATCCAGTAGTGTAATTTTTACCGCCTTCATAATAACATTGCCCTAAACCAATTCTTGTTTGATCCATATTGAAATTGTTACAATTTACGTTACGCGAGTTTTATTTTGAGAACAATTCTCTAAATTACGATTATTTCGTTTGACACTTGTATCATTAGTTGTCACGACAATTCTTTCGTTTTCCATAAATACACTAAAATCCAATTATTGAAGCAACTAGATTCTGTTTACTTTCTGCTACTAGCATAATTTCTTAAAACTATATAAGAATTTAAAATAGATCCCTTACTTTATGATAACCCCATATATAATCTGGTCTCCAAAAAATAGACCCGATATCAACCATATTATGTCGTCGAGTTTCTCGAAATCTATGCGCAGATTAAATATCTTTTGTCACAGACGTTATTAATATAGCTAGCAGCTACGAATACGTCCTGATTTTGAACACCATATGTGTCATATAGACCTAAAACTTCGCTGAAAACTTTGGATTCAGTCCAACACTGATGAGACAAGAATGTCATTTATTGGTGACCCAGCTTTTGTTTTTTAGATCCTTCTTATAGGAGGATTAATAGATGAAAAATCAAAAATTTTAAATCTCTAATTAATATGACTGTTCTATTCCACGAGTCTAATTGATACTCGCCTTGACACACTCTGTATATGTTTATCAGTTTAGTAACTCATTTATCAACAAAATGTTTTAGTTTTCAGTCACGGGAGTTAAAAAAAATATGTGTTACTGTATTACTCTAAATTCTTGGTATTTAAATAAAAAAGCGAGTATCCATTATTTCCTTAGTTAACAAAATTATATAAGCGTGAATGCATTTAAAATAAAAATCATTCCTCCGAACCCTCTCAGGTGTCTAATGCCTATTATTTGCAAGGCAAAATTGAATGTGTGGGATTTTTCTATAGATTTTATACAAATCGACAGGAAACCTTATTTACATTGGACCAAATAGTTGAATGAATCGAATAACATGTAATCTTAGATGATTCTGCTCAAATAACGAAGGTCTTTGCCCTCTGAATTTTTGCGGGTAGCTGTTCGTTCTCACCCCGTCAACATATCTCTACCCCGGGGATGTTCCAAGCGGACAGCGGTCCATTTTAATCTTCTTTCAGGTAATAACAGGTTGGCAATTTGGACTAATATTGCGTGTTTTACCTTTTAAAAAGATATATTCGAACAGCTAAAAACTAGTTTCTGTGGTGTTAGATTTAGTATGTCGTTCTCAGAAGGAACTAAATTGTTTTGTATCTCTTATCGATATTTTAGGAATTTTGTTAAGTCTGTTTCAAGACATTAGCAGTAAATCGATGTTTTGAATACACTGAATAAAAAGTCATGTGTCTGTATAAAAAAAATAATATACGACCTTGATTATGCTTAAAAAATTTTTATTATTCACAGCATTTTCGTTATTTCATGTATTATTTAGAATAATAGTTTTTCTATGTTTATATTATCTCTAAAACTTCTTAAGTTTCGAAATATTAGAAAATCCCCTACAAATTCTCACTTCCAATTTACCGATTTCGACCAAAATTAACTGAACTCTTTCGGTTAATACCCAAAGCCTAGCTATAAAATTTCAAGTCTATAACTTAAAATAATTTGGGCGCTAAAGTGCTGACAGGCAACCAAACAAAAGAACTGACAGATCCCCAGATCGATGGACATCATCTTCGTGAAGAACATAGCAAATCTCCAAATACTCCATTCTTTGAAATCTCGAGCAGAAAACTGTCTTGATTACTATTATTTCTTTACATTGTAAATCAAACTAAAATAGGTACAGATTTTGGGGAAATGCCTAATAAAGGTTTTTGAGAAGTAGCAAACAAGAGCTATCTAAAATTAGTAGCGTGTAATTAGCATACAAAATTATTGTGTATAGAAGATTAATTATTGATACATAGTGTAAATAGGATCGGCCCTAGCATGGTACGCTGGAGTACACCTTATTTTACTATCAAGGTTTCATTAATGGTGTCACCTTATTAATTGGTCGGTAAATAGAATTAGAAGTATGGCCTTACCTTCGAGTCTCATTTTATCCAGTCATATATTGAAGAACTTCTTGCCTTGATAATATATACAGGATGTTTCGGATTTAAAGTGACATGGTGTAATGGGAGCTAGAGCACACTTAACTGAATTCATAACGCCTCCAAACTTACCCTTGAGTGTTAACCGTTTTTGAGATACAGGGTGTTTTATGGTCTTTGGCTAAAACTGTAGTCGGCCATATTTCTGAAACGGCTGTAAACATTTGGAAAAAATTTAGTATGAATATTGTAAGTACTCTTTTAGTTCAATTAAAAGCATAATTTACTTGGGAGAACTTTCAGGACTACTCAATTTTTTTCTCAGTGCCCAACATCACTGTATCATTTTTTGATAAATGTTAGTAAACGTTTAACAAGTCAGTGGACCAGTGTATAAAATAATGTCATACTATTTGTTGGCACGTTTAAGGTTATTGTCCAATAAATTTTCAAAATATCGATAGACGAAATTTTAAATTCTACACTAACGTCACTATTTGTTAATTTTACTTAAATACCATTCACTAATTAAGCATTTTAATTATTTTTAACAAGAATTACACATTTATTGAAAAATTAATAGTCCGTATAGGACTCAACTCGCTTAAAATTCGAGGATTAAGTACATTTTGTTAAAATTTATTATTCGCATTATGCGAATCATTTTTGTAATACAATAATAAGATAAGATACTAAGAAATTAATATTGATAAGAAGGGCTTGGTATTTTTTGTTATATGTAGCGTTTCTAAGCTTTTTTTAAGTTTAAAATTCCCATTTAAAATAATGTACATCCCATTACTTTCATGAAAAAAAAAAAATTAATGAGGCTGACGTTTTTCATGTTTGAAATAAACTTGTTAACTACAAGTTTTATTTTATTCTCGTAACTGTTTCCGTGTATCGAATTTCTCAAATAGATCAAAGGTGTAAGATCAGGAGACCTCGGTGGGTAGTTAACGAAACTTTTCGACCAATCCATCTTTTGAGATAATGTTGACTTAGATGATATCTGGCCATTACAGGAAAATGGGTTCACACCATCATGCTGAAACCACATGCTCCCAGTATTAATGCCTGGCAAAATGCCTAAGAAAATTTAAAAAACTTCACCAACTAATCTTTGTCTTATTGAGTGGTTAAGGTAATCAGTTTGTGTATGGTATTTGTGACGGAAATGAGAGCTGCAGAACGAGTGTAGACGTCTGCCAAATCGCCGTATACCATATCATATAACATTTTCAAAGATATTCCAGTTTAGTGATGAACCTGAAAATTTTCTTATTATCGTATTTAAAAAATGGTATGCATGTGTTTTGAACACAGCTAAGTGTGCCTACCTTCCATAACACTTTGTCACTTTGAATATGAAACACCCTGTATATCGACGTTGTTACCTAATTTTTATAGAGAAATAGCTCATAAATTGTCTGACTTTTAGAAACACCCTGTATTTGAATTTTCCAAAAATTGTATTAAATTTATTTATTCAGTACGTTTTTTAAATTTTATAATTCTGCTAAATTTATAGGCGTGATATTCCCACGGGCACTATACTCATTAGTTATTAGTGCCAGTATTGCCGTTGTGAAAAATGACCATCAGAACAAGCATTTTAGTTCGGTAAAAAAGGAACTAGAATCATTCCGTTGTGATTTTCTCAAGGCATATTCCTCATACATCTGAAGAATATATTTTTTTATATTAATTTTAAAATAAAAAGCAACAAAATTTATAAACCATACTAAATTACATGTCACATTTTCTCTTACAATTAGTTTGAAACCCCATTGTTCTGAATAGACCAATCAAATTAAACAAAAATCAGGCCCACTTTCACGATAATTTCCAACCATTCCCGACCAATACCATTCGATGCAGTATGTTTTTGAATTCTCATGGTCAATTTTGCCGTACGTTATATGAGCAAGAATTTAATTTATAAACAATTAAAGTTGTGAAAATGATGAAAATCGATGTTTCGGAATGTTCAACTTCAAACGCTGCGAAAACGGCAACAGATAGAGAAAAATTGCTCAGAACATTTTTTATAGAGCTTTCAATTCCCTTCAAATAAGTCCACGACGGCATATCTCTACGATGAATAGTTAAGGCGTTACAATGAGTTAAATGTTTATTATTATAGATTTATTGGGGTCAATATAAAATAAGAAGGTTTAGTGCCATATCCCCCAAAAAAAAACAACTATGCAGCTACGGACACGTGTTTCGGAGTTATTGCCCCTCATCAGCGTAGCGTAGCTAAAGAATTGGATCTAGGATGGGATAGATCAGGAACAAGAACTAAAATAAAGCTGGAAAGTACAGTACACAGTACTCAATTACTGCATTCATGTTCCCATGTGCCACAATTGGGGCCTCAATGATCACAGTCAACACATAGAGCTCTATGTGTACTGCCCGTTTCCACCTGGCAAATACAAACAAAATAATATAGATTTATTGGGGTCAAAATAAAATAAGAAGGTTTAGTGCCATATCCCCAAAAAAAAAACAACTTAGATCCTAGATCCAATTCTTTCGCTACGCTACGCTGATGAGGGGCAATAACTCCGAAACACGTGTCCGTAGCTGCATATTTGTTTTTTTTGGGGATATGGCACTAAACCTTCTTATGTTTATTATTTTTCTACTGCGTACTGGTCAGCTGTATACGCAACGCGTATCCACTTTTTTCCACATAAGAAACAATTTTCTTCGAAATTAAATTGCGGCACACTTAAACGACGTGGGTATCGCTCTTTTGGAATTCCAGAGCCAGGCTTCAAATTATCTTTTGCGGAATACGCTTTTCTACACTTATCATGAACAGTAACTTCATTAACATTTTCTATTTGATTCCATTTCTTATCCTCACGTTTCTTGCTGTTTTCTATAAACGATTCGATTCCCTTTTATTTTACTGTTACAGTCTTGCCCATTTGTAGAGTTCCTTCACATATAAAACAATTTTCTTCTAGCGACATTTTTGATCGGTTTATTTTATATTAATCAACAGCACAACCACAATGATAATGTAAAAATTGCTCACAACCAGTACACTGTATAACTGCGTTATAACTGCGACGACTATTAGCATCAAACTGAACAGCTCATAACTTAATAATAATTTATCTTATAACTTAATAATAATTTTCCAGGTCTTTGAGTATGCATAAAAGTATATAATAATTATATCTAGACCAAAAAAGTGATAAATACATTTGCTAACGTTGTAAAAATAAGAAAATTATGAAAGATTTACAGCAAGTCTACTTTAAAATGTTCTGCGCAGGCGGCCATTACACGGCATACGAGTCTGTTGATCGCGCATGCGCGTTACTTGTTCAGCTGACTGATATACAGCAGAAAAATAATAAATATTTAACTCATTGTAACGCCTTAACTATTCATCGTAGAGATATGCCGTCACGGACTTTTTTTGAAGGGAATTGAATGCTCTATAAAAAATGTTCTGAGCAATTTTTCTCTATCTGTTACCGTTTTCGCAGCGTTTGAAGTTGAACATTCAGAAACATCGATTTTCATCATTTTCACAACTTTAATTGTTTATAAATTAAATTCTTGCTCATATAACGTACGGCAAAATTGACCATGAGAATTCAAAAACATACTGAATCGAATGGTATTGGTCGGGAATGGTTGGAAATTACCGTTTTGAAAAACCCTTAATTTTACTGGTCTATGAAGGAAGTGTCCAACATTTTATAAAATGAATAATCATATTTTTATAAAAGGAATCTATGGTCCCACTCATTGCGGAGCGCCTTGTATATTAACTGTAAAATAACAGTTTAGATAAAGCCGAAAAGGATACAGAGCATTTAGTTTTATAACAATATTCATCGATATGCTGCTCTATTCAAAAATAATTCCGCTGAAGTGAACAATTATGGGCAGATCTAATTTTACGTAACCCCGATTGAGCCCGGCTTACAAAAATAACCCAAATATAAAATCTTTTAGAAAGTGCACTTATAGAAAGGCTAGACTTGCAAATCTGAACATTATTCCCTGTTCTCTCAGGTATATCCGTAATAGAATATTTCTCTTTGACCAGGTAAATACATGAAAAGCAAATTTTTATACGCCATCTCATTCTTTCAACCCAAAACACGCTTGAATCCGACAAGGACTAGATGATTATTATTTTGGTTTGGTTGAAATTATGAGGGAGACAGGGCAGTGCACAGTGCATTGTGTAACGAAAGGACTAGATTTATGTAAGATTTTTCGATTTTGTATAATACTTTTGGTCTTTAACGTGGGAACGCTCAAGGAAATGGGTTGTGGATAGGATGGACATAGGTTGACGTTTTCGAATGTTACGTGCATTTGATTGATTTCGAAGGATTGCGGAACGTGGGAAGAATATTCATAATTTAATCGACAATAAAGTGAACAAATAAAATGGACACATATTCGCTTTGCTTTTGCGTCAAAACTTATGTTCTACAGTTCAACGCAACTGCACTTAATATAATTTAATTATTTCATGATTTTCTCAAACATACAGGGTGATGCAAATCATCATATCTAATTTGACAAGAAGGAAATAAAAATATTAGTATCAATTATATTTTTTATCGAATTTAAATTAAATTTAGCACCATTTTCACAACAATTTTGAAATGTTAAGGAGTTACTAATGGCAGTGTGGTCAATCCAACTAAAATAATTACAAGCTTCTGGCACTTCCGGTTATACCGGAAGTCGATACCAACTATAAATTTTAATGTGTGTACTGTCTACAGTTTCAATGCTTTTTCAGTATTATTTATCTAATCATATTAGTTTCTACTTTTTTGTTATTATCGTTGTATCTGTTATATTTATTTATGTGTTCTTTTATACATTTTTACATTTTTATATGTTTTACATATTTTTTATATATTTTTTACAATTTCTCTGTATTATTGTATAATTGACTTGTGTAAATACTATATTGTATAAAGCACCAATAAATATCTATCTATCTATCTATCTATCTATCTATCTATCTATCTATCTATCTATCTATCTATCTATCTATCTATCTATCTATCTATCTATCTATCTATCTATCTATCTATCTATCTATCTATCTATCTATCTATCTATCTATCTATCTATCTATCTATCTATCTATCTATCTATCTATCTATCTATCTATCTATCTATCTATCTATCTATCTATCTATCTATCTATCTATCTATCTATCTATCTATCTATCTATCTATCTATCTATCTATCTATCTATCTATCTATCTATCTATCTATCTATCTATCTATCTATCTATCTATCTATCTATCTATCTATCTATCTATCTATCTATCTATCTATCTATCTATCTATCTATCTATCTATCTATCTATCTATCTATCTATCTATCTATCTATCTATCTATCTATCTATCTATCTATCTATCTATCTATCTATCTATCTATCTATCTATCTATCTATCTATCTATCTATCTATCTATCTATCTATCTATCTATCTATCTATCTATCAAATTTTGACAGGTGTAATGGTTTACAATAACCTTTATAACTTTCTTCTTGCAAAAGATACTCACTTGCTATTTGGCATGCAGAAAGACGATAAGGTAAGCTACGCTCTACAGTTTAAAGAAATTCAATAATAGTATACCAAGTGTTCCACTTTTTACGATATATTTTGTAAACTTCAAACCACGAAAACTTGCTTAAGTCAAATAGAACACCCAGTATTTTTTACATCGAGTTATGTATAATTAAATTCCTTTCTTTCTGATATAAGCATTGTGGGGGTTTGTTACAACTTTTTGAAATATTTGCGATTTTCTTAGAAATTCAAGAATTTTTAGCAAAAATTGTATCAAATTAGCCATGATTAGAAACAATCAGTAATGTCAGTCATTCTGTTATGTCTAAAAATGCCATCGCGTTTAAATTACACTAACGAAGACTTTTTGAATTTGTTTATTATTTATGGAGAATGTGATTGATTTAAAAAAAAACTGGTACAACTCTTGTAATCGAAAATCTTAATAGTTTAGTTGTGTGCATATGTCTGTAAATAGGGCTGGCCAGGCATGTCGAGAGGGGGGTGCAGAAGAGATGATTTACCCCGGACCTGAGTTTTTTGGAGGAGATCGGTTTTCTTTGTGTTTTTAAACTTATTAAACCTTTCTCTTTTATTTTATTCAAATGGAATTTTAAAAAATAATTAGAAAATAATTTTTTCAAAACATTTTCAAGCCTGCCATATTATTGTTTAAAAAAATAATATTTGTTACGGATAATTCTACTAATGGTTGTAATTAAAATACTAACTGAATAATGATAATTCTATTTTTAAAATAAGAACACAAAAAATACCACTTGAGATTAAAAAAATGCAAACTGAACATAAAAATACAATAAAAAAATAAAATAGCTGAACTTCAATTACGTAATACAGAATTAACTAATATTTTGTCATTGCTCCATTAGCGTCTAAAACTGCCTGAAGTCTTGCAGGCATGGACAAAATCAGATTTCTTGCAAGGTCAACTTCTTGCGACAAGTTCTCCCAAGCGTCTTCAATTATCCCTTCCAATTCTTGGGCATTATTTAGATGGTTATTTAATTTTCTTACATGTTTCACTATTAGTACCCATACATTTTCAATTGGATTTAAATCCGGACTTTTAGATGGCCACGGTAACAACTCTATGTTTTCATTAAGAAACCATTGCCTGACACGATGGGCCGTATGTATGGAGCAGTTGTCTCGTCGGAAAATACAATTATTTTCCGGAAACACCTCTATTACTGACGGCAACATAATATTGTCTAATATTTCAATATATTTAATGGAATTGAAATGACCACCACTGTTCCAACACACACCTAACCCATTTAGGCTCATCCAAGCCCAGACATTGACTGAAAACCTTCCTGATATTTGTGGATCGAAAGTATATTTTTCGTCGTATCTAGTGGAAGGAGGCCTATATACGCGAACATGTCCAGCGTTACAGGATTTAAAAACCTTTTCGTCAGAAAAGACAACTTGTCCCCAGAAGTTTTCATCATTGATTATATAGTTGAGTGCAAAAATAATCCTACCCTGCTTCTTTTCTTCTGAAAGTTTGTATTTTTTAGCCGCTGAACAACTGTTCAAGTCGCTTTGTAGTTTTATTCTTCTGCAAGCAGTAGATACCGAAGCGGGAAATTTGTTTCTGAAATTGCATTTACTGCAGTCTGAAAAGGGTTTTCTATTAGGTAATTTATAAGATTTTCATCTTCTTGATTATTGCTCTTTCTGGGCCTACCGGAACCAACTTTACGGGATACCGTTTGGTTGGTTTCCCATTGTTATTTAACACTCATTATCGTGGTTTTACTTACATTGTATTCAGCAGCAAGTCTTCTTATGTACCAACCATCTTCAATTTTAGAAACAATTCAAAATTTTTGAATATCTGTTAGATGTCGAACCATTTTTAATAATGACACCACTGATTAACGTCAAAGTGACATTTGTAAGATTATTAATATCAATCAAAGAACGAATGATTTACATAGCTAAAAGAAAGTGTACTAGTTTTTTTTGAAATCAAGTGTACATTTGCCACTCGATATCCACAAAAACGGAAACCGCCAGCAAACACTATAAAACGCATGCTGGATAATTTTAAAAACTATGGCTCTGTCAAGGCCAGACTTCAAAAAGAGGAAGCCTATTATTGATGACGAAAGCGTAGAAATAGCAATTCTGGGATATTTTCATGTATTTCCAATGATGTCATTAAGACAAGCTGCTCTGGAATTGGGACTATGCAAGAATTCAGTTCACATAATCTTAATTAAACATAAATTTCACCCGTTTTTGTTCCAAATGGTCCAACGATTAAAAGAAACAGATTTCCTAAGAAGAGAAAATTTTGGTAAATTTATTCTAATAAGGTCTGTATGCAACGATTCTTATTTGGGAAATATTATATGGTCAGATGAAGCTAAATTTACCAAAAATGGACTTTTTAATCGACACAATTCGCATTATTGGAATGACTCGAATCCTCATGTGTTCAGAGAGCGAAATTTTCAAGAAAGTTGGCAGTTTTATGTTTACTGTGCCATAAGAAACGATAGAGTGGTGGTATGGAATTTTATCAGGAAAATTTAAACAGTAAGTTATAAAGATTTCGTCTTCCGCTAATATGTACAGTTGATTTTTTTTTTTTTGTTTTTTTTTTTTTTTTTTAGGTGAAATATCTAAATATTTTTTCAAAACTTAAATAACAACTATTTAAAAAATTTACCTCTCGCCGAACAAGAAACTTTCCTATGGCCTCCTCGCTCGCCCGATTTATCAATTTTAGATTATTTTATTTGGGGAACTATTAAAAATAAAGTTTATGAGGGCCCATTGACAACTATAGAAGATTGTATGCAGAGAGTAAAAAATGCATTTCAAAACTTATCACAGGATTCAATTAGAAGAGCTATCCATGAAGAACTAATCCGAAGGTGCGAAAAATGTGTGGAGGTTCGAGAGCGGAATTTTGAGCAATTATTAACTTAAAATGGAATCATATTTTTAGCTGATTTTATCTTAGCTATTTTAGTTTATGCAAAGTGTCTTCAATCCAAATAATAGGCATGTTACAGTATCTGGTGTTATTTTCTGTTTTGTGGATATCTAGTAACAAATGTACTTCAAGTTCTTGATATTACTTTATCACATTCTCCATAAATAATACAAAAAGTCTGTGGGTGTAATTTAAAAGCGGTGGCATTTTTTGACATAAGAGAATGACTGACTACTGATTGTTGAAAAAATCTTGAATTTCTAAGAAAATCGCAAATATTTCAAAAAGTGATACCTTAATCCCCACAATGCTTATGTCAAAAAAAAAGGAGTTTAATTTTACATAACTTGATGTAAAAAAATACGGGGTGTTCCATTTGACTTAAGCAAGTTTTCGCGGTTTGTAGTTTTCAAAATGTAACGTCAATAATGGAACACTTGGTATACTATTATTGAATTTCTTTAAACTGTAAAGTGTAGCTTACCTTATGGTCTTTCTCCTTGCCAAAAAATAAATGTGTATCTTTTACACGAAGATAGTTATAAAGGTTATTGTAAACCATTACACCTGTCAAATTTTTTTTTAAATGTCAAATATCTCTGAAACGGCTGGGTTTAGGCATAGGATATCCTGCATGTTTTTGACTCAGAAATTTATGCTCTTTTCGAAAACCGTAAAATATATGGGATGTTCCATTTAAAATAAGCAAGTTGGTATGGACTTTCAGTATAATGGGAAGTGCCATATGCTTATAATTATTTTAGTTGGATTGGCCACACTGCCGTTCCTGGTGAGACACCCGTATATTTTTTCTTTTCTTGACCATTAATTCAAATAATATCTTATATAGTTTCTTGGGGATTTCGGTCTGCAATAATTAATTTTATTTTTTTTTCTAACGTTTCGGTTTATTACACCATTATCATTGAAATTATTAATCATTAGGTGTTTGTTAAATCTTGTTACATGTTTGATGTTATTTGATTGTCTGTTTTAACGCAACTGCTAATAGTTTCTCTGATGATGATGTAATAAACCGAAACGTTAGAAAAAAAATAAAATTAGTTATAGCTGACCGAAATTCCAAAAAATTATATCAGATATTATTTATTAGGTACTAAATCTCTCCAACGAAATTTCTCGAAAAATAATAGCTCAATTTGTAAGAAAATTAACAGGATTTAAAATGATTAGTAACATGATCCCCCTTACCATTTAAAATGTTGGGAAGTAAATATCACCCCCGTTTAGGAGTTGAGACAGTATCAATGAAAATAGTGAAATTAAGTGATCCCCTTGAAAATAAGTTAAGAGATTTGATGAAAGTTGGTTCAAAATACCACAAACATGGGTGAGCTTTTTTCGGATGGCCACCTGTATATTGACCCTGTTTTTTATATATATATATATATATATATATATATATATATATATATATATATATATATATATATATATATATATATATATATATATATATATATATATATATATATATATATATATATATATATATATATATATATATATATATATATATATATATATATATATATATATATATATATATATATATATATATATATATATTTGTAATTCTGGAAAACAGTTCCCATAAAATTGAAAATCTTCCTGATCAAAACATCTGCATACAATAGGTCATAACTGCAAGACACGCAATTCTACATAGTATATTAAATTCTCTCACATTTTATTTTGAAAGGTTTACTCTCAAAACACACATCCTTTTATGTCCAGGCAACTTGACGTAACTTCCCACGCATGCCATCATTACACAAATTTGGCAAACATCATCCAAGCCTCGAAATTGCACATTCCCATGGACCTATTTACGTTGCCGAGGTAAACGACCATAGCACAGAGAGTGAAAGGCTTGCGAAATAACGCAAGGGTTGATAATGAGGCAAAGAATGTAAGGGTTGAACGACCAATGATGGCAGGTAGAATTCCTTTCATTTCATCGAGAGGGAAAGGGTTGAAAAGGGGAGAAGTAATGAGAGCGTGTAAAACACTGAAACAAGTGAAAGGGTAAACGACCTGCGGAACACAGCTAACGGGTTAGGGAAAGGGTGGCAAGAACCAATAGGAAAGGGTTAAGGGTGTGACTGAATTAATTAGTTCGAATAATGATTGCGCGAGATGCGATGGCGGACAATTAGATTGTGGCGGGCAATGGAGCGAGATATTAAAAAAGGTTAAGACCCTATCCATTATACAGCTCTGCTACCTTTTATATTTTGGGTATATAACTAAATTAACTTAAAAAATCTTTTCTTAACCGCTTCTCAAGTCACCGAAGTTACTCCCAGAAAATCCTAGGATTTTGTTTTGTGTAAAACGAGATGAGGCCCTACAGTCTATTGTGGAATTCGAACAACATCTAGGCGACAGTTCTTTCCCATGTTAATCCGAAACAAATTACAAATATAATTTCTAACTTGCTCTGGGATGGATTCAAACCATCGTATTTGGTACTGAGAAAATAGCTATAAGCGCTTTATCCACTGGGCTATCATGCCCCAACGGCTCAAAAGTATCTAGTTCTTATAACACAACGTGCTACCTGCATGCGCTACGTTACTCTAAAGGAATAATTCGATTCAAAATGGAGTGTGAAGTGAGGGAACGTGTAAATCAGGTGTTTCCCAATAGATGTATCAGTAGACGCAGATTCATAGAATGACCCGTTAGGTCTCCCGAACTAATGCCCCTCGATTTACTTTTATGGGGACATCTCTAATGTAAGGTGTACAAGAACAGAGTTACCAGGATTAGTTCATTCGAAGGCGTTTATAAAATACCCTTTGAAATCAAGAGCTAAGAAACTTTTAGAGTTAAACAGGGTAAACCTGAAAACTCTAAACGGGGCACTGCCGACTAAACCATCATCTGCATAAACTCGGCCTAGCGGAAAACGCCGAGTGCCGTCTATGCCTGGAGGATGATGAGAAGACCACATCTTATGCACCTGTCCTGCTGTGGAGAGGATCTGATTCTCAATATTTGGCAAAGAGCAACTGCTGCCAGAGGATCTGGACACATTCTCACCCAATAAAGTTATCAGTTTCATTAAGAGACTGAACTTATTGGGTGAAATATAATTAGGCGTGAGCCACAATAGGCCTACTGATGGCCGCAGTGGAGAGTCTACTGAGACCCACTCACAACAAACCTAACCTAACCTAACCTAACAAGAACAGACCAGAAAATTTAGCGGAATTGAACTAACTGATTTATCTATAAGTTAATCTCTCTGTAACTACAGAAACATCCTTATCAACCGGAACATTTCTAAATACCAGTCTGTTAATTTACTCAAACTTCGGGTATCCCCAAGGTTCGTCTTTTGGTCCTCTCATGGTTGATGATTTTATTAATGATATCGTCACTAACTTTACATGAGCAAAGTGTATGTTTCACGGTTTCCAAATTTATAAACTTCTTCGCTTGTTTTTGATCTGGAGTTAATTTCCAGTAGAAGGATTTATATTCCTATTCCCATTTTCTGACCTCGTCTGTTGTGTGGCTTTTAGATATGCCACAAAACGGTTCTGGTCCGATGGTTGATGATCCTGCACCTCCCTCGCATTCCCAGGTTATGTTAGACTTACAAGTAAAGGAACTTAAAGTTTTAAGTACTACCTGGCTGTCTGACTTCGTTAAATAAATATATACTTCAAAATCCTTATACTCATCAATTTTTAAAGGATATTCATATCCAAAGAGAAAAATAATATTTTTAAACTTTGCAAAAGAAGGAATCTTCGGACCTGTTTTCTGGTACACCCTGTAGGCTCACAAAAATTTCCCGCGTATACAAGTGTCATCCTGGGTCATAATATACGAGTATTGTACACAAAATTTTAGAAAAATCTACTGAAACCCAGGATACCTCTTGTTCGGGTGCCATGTATTTTGTGTCCTTCACAGCTTCATATTTGACAATCAGTTATTACCTCTTTAAATATCCGCTCAGATTCAAGTCTCACTGGTATTGTGTCAGTAAGTTTGGTCATTGAGACAGAAATTCATTCAGAATATTCAAATGTCTAACCTAATCTCCTAGTTTCTGTTGGGACAAACTTAAATGTCTCCTCATATATCAAATGGTTACTAATTAGTATTTACATTGGTATTGAATTACTTGATATATTGTTTTGCAATACAACTGCTATTACAAATATTTCTGTAGGTTTTTTCTTGCGTTTTTTTCTTGCGTTTTTTCTTGCGTTTTGTCTAGATTTGTACTTTTACGTTTATTTACGTCGTTTTTATGTAATTGTTTGTGAGTATGTATTATTTATTTGTCCATCATTGTTTTTATACTATTTTACGTTATAAACTTATCCTGTAATTGTGTACTTAACCCGTTGGGTATGTTAATATTATAAATAAATAAGTAAATAAATAAGTAAATACTCTAATCATATCAAGACGTCCACAAATTAGCATAATCAAAGCAAATTATCCGAGATATATTTTTTATATTGTTGTGTGAGATGATAAAGATTTTCTTAAACTGACGGCTATACCTTCATCAAATTAGTTGAGAGACACCTCTCACTTTTATTGAATTGGAACAAGTACCTCCACTATCAGTGTTAAAAGTGTTTGGCTTGTATTAATAAAATTTTAAACTCCACTACGTTCCGTCGATACTTAATAAACTTTTTGCTTGCATAATAGATGAAACAACGAAAAACTTTTCGGAAAAGCATTAGGACGAAAGTGGATAATGCGTACGACCTTACCCTTTGTAAAATTGATACATAAAGCAAAATGGAGCGAAAAAGTGCTACACCGTGTTTGAATTAGGTGCTAATACCTTGGTCGTGAGTGCCGTGTAGTTGGCGGGATTTGTAAATACATAAAGGCAAAGATCGTTAGCGATTCAGCAAGAAGAGTATGTGTTTAGTGTTAGGTGGTGGTGAATATAATGGAAGAAGCGGTGATCGAAAGCAGGGCCGGAATAGGCCAAAAGGTCTTTCTTTCTATCATAAATAGAGATAGTTATTTGTCATTTGTACACGGAAGAAAATGCAACTCTTCCGTCCCAAATGTGAAATGTGAAGTTTGTTTCAGGATGTGGACGAGGGCAATAAGCACACGAGGGCGAAAAGAAGTACAAAAAAACGTGACGTTATATATATATTTTTCTTACAATGCGACGCAAAAGTTTTAAAATCATAAACACCTTTTTCAACATATTCGATATGAAATGATGTTGGCTGTTGCGGATAATACAATGTTTTTAATCAGAATAATCAGCATTGTGCAATTATTATTGTTTGTTGCGAATTTATTTAGTTAGTCTTGCAGTTAACGATGTTTTTAACAATAAAGAACAATATTCTCTATCTCTATTATAATTATAAATAAGAAAAAATTATTTTTAAAATGGTTTTAAGTATTCTCATGAGTACTTCTTTATAACTAAAAAAATCGCTACGATAATTGGTCAGCACAAGATTTTCTTCTATTCATTTTCGTAGATATTCGAATATGTGTAAAACATCTATATTTACAGTGTGAAACAGCCAAATGGAATAAATTCAGTATCTCAATTATTATTGTGCACATTTATAAGAAATCCCGAGACACGTCTATTTTGGATTCGAAAATGACATCCTGCAACATAAAAATTTCATCCCTAAATTTAACCCCCTTCGAGTGGCAGTTGCAACTCCTAAATTTTTAAATGGGAAATTGGCGCTTGTGCCTCATTTAAAAGGTATTTTCATTCTCTATTCAAAAATGCTATGGTTTTAATATTTCCTACAAACAGTCTGCTTGACGAAATTTGCTACAACAAACGAAAAATACAATAACTTACAGCGTTTCGTTCTTGCAGGCTAGCAAAAACAATTTTTCAACATTATCAAGTAAAAAGAAGACATAAAAATTTTCTTCATAGCTGGCATTGCCAGTTTTATTGAAAACGCCGTAGCTACTTGCTATTTGATTGACAGCAAAAATAGTTATCAGTGTTTTGCGTATTGTTTGAGTTTTACTAACTGCAATTCCTAAACATTTATAACAATTATATAGATGGTTGGTTACGGAGATAGAATGCGATCACATGCAGGTTGCTCGCCTATTTCAAGAAAAATTTCCAGATTTGCCGCCTATATCCCAAAGTACAATTAGTAAAATTGAAAAGCAGTTTCGCGAAAATGGACATGTACGGCAGATAAAAAAAAACTTCCAATGCAATGAGTAACGATACCAAGTTAGATATACTGCTTGAGTTTGAAGAAAACCCACATAGAAGTCGACAAGCAGCTTCAGCATCGAATGTTTCCCATTCCTCGATTATTCGCCTATTAAAATAAAATGAAATGCATCCCTATAAACTGACCCCCAACTCAGGAGCTTAGTGAAGACGATTTTTATAGAAGAACGTATTTTTCTGAACAAATGATGCAAAGTTTAGATAATAATGTTATCCAACTAGAAAATGTTTTGTTTTCTGATGAGTCCATTTTTACTCTTCACGGCCACGTTAATCGTCAAAATTGTCGCTAATGGGCTAATGAAAATCCTCACTGGATGAGAGAATTACATACGCAAAATCCTGAAGAGGTTAATGTTCATAGAAGAAACTCCAATAATGTTTACATACTTTACACATTCTTGAGGCTTGTGCCTCGGAAACTTGACCACCCTGTATATCTTCGTGTAGTAATTTTGAAAATTTGCAAAAGTAATAAATATAAGAAAGTACCGTAGTCTACAACAAACCGTCTCTCTTTTTTATGCAGCAAAGGTATAAAAGACGCCACGTTAATCTTGCAATAAATTATGTTAAAAATACAACGATTAACATGGAAGGTTGCTGAATTTAGTAAAAGACACCTGACACATTGTTATACACAATAGATGTGTGAAACGACAAAACTAAGGTGTAAAGTTAAAAAGACTAATCGTGATAACTTTTTATAGCATCGGTATAGAATCAGATTTGTGTACCTGACTCTTTTCTCTTGCCTAGCAAAAACATGGCAGATATTCTTAAAATCTACAAATCGATTTGTTGTTCCTTTTCGTTATTTATTTGAATGAATTTCTTCTTTCAGAAAAGCCTTATAGCTATTTATAAGTATATCAGCTTATCAATATATAAGGTGTAAGTCACCAACATGACAGAGCGCCGCGCCGGCATTTAGAATTTTCCAAAATTTGATTGGGAGAGGCCAACCAATTCTTTGCCCCCTCCCCCCGATCACCTGACCTCTTAATTGTTTAATTACTTATCCTAAATAAAATAATAATATTCCAAATTATTAACTAATTTTAATTTTATCGTCAAAAACTCGTATTGTTTTAGCATTTTTGATACTAACGCGATAACGTGGCGAAATATTATTTTAGCCTTATAAACCCATATTTTGCGGATGGGACGCGGCATATGATACACCCTGTAACTGCTTTTCAAAAAAAATTTTAACACCAACAATTAATGGAATATTGAATTAAAATTTTCACAAAACCAAATCAACGAAACAAAAAAGTTATGCAATAATCAGTATCCCCGCCACGATTCTTTAAACAGTCAGGAACTCAATAAGGCATACGAAATAGCATAACCGATATCCTGTTGAGATGTCATCCCAGAATTCCTGATTCCCATACCAAAAAAGTTAGCCAAGGAATGATGTAAATTAATCGGGTAAGTAACGGTTATATTGTACATATTCTCCCCCCCCCCCCCCCCCCCCCCCCCCCCCCCCCCCCCCCCCCCCCCCCCCCCCCCCCCCCCCCCCCCCCCCCCCCAACCCACCCCCCCCCCCCATCACCCCTGGTTTTGGTCTTCTTTTCCCCCTTTTTTTTTTTTCCCCTGGGTTTTTTTTTTTTTTTTTTTTTGGGGGTGGGTGTTTTTCCCCCTTTTTTTTTGTCCCCTTTTTTTTTTTTCCCCCCCCCCCCCTTTTTTTTTTTTTTTTTTTTTTTTTTTTTTTTTTTTTTCTTTTTTTTTTGTTTTTTTTTTGGTTTGGTTTTTTTTTTCCCGGGTGGGCTTTTTTTTTTTTTTCCTTTTTTTTTTTTTTTGGGGGGGGGGGGGGGGGGGGGCAGTGATAAATCTGGTGAAGGTGCAGGTCATGAGAGTATCGCAACATTGGATTCTTCAAGATACTGACGGTAAACCTTGTAGTATGAAGGCGAGCATTAATTTATTGAAAAAGGGTTTGCAAACACAAAAATGAAGGGGATACATCCATTAAGAACATTCATTTAGTAGATACGTTTGAGATAAAAATAAGTAAAAGTAAACAAGATAGGCCGTGAGACTTTTGCGAAAATTTCGATTATTTATTTGAATGTACATTTCTAAAGTTTCGTATCTAAATTTCTAAAGTCAAAATTTTACCAAACGTAATTAAGATACAAGATATATATTAAACATTTTCTGAGCACTCTCTTCATATATTTATATGATAGGAATGATGTAGAAATATCCTGGGCTTTCGGTCATTTAAATAAATAAGAACAGTATTTATTTTCTTACGTTTCGGTTTATTACAACCATCGTGAGAAAAAATACGGATTATTTTGGTACTTTTTTGGCACAGTTTTACATTTTATAACTATTGCAGATGAGTGTTTTATTATGTGACTTCATAATTTCTATTATTGAAATAAACAGTCAAGAAAGGCATATAAGTATATTTATATGGTTAATTTGATGGTGTAAACGCCTACAAAATGTACTAATAATATAAAATCTGAAAAGTATCAAGTGTCAATATACCCAATGCAAGTACTCACGCTACCAACCTTTTATTATTCTTTCGTCGCCTTATCAGATCTCTGAAAAAGGTACAACTCAATTTTGTACGTAATCCCACGTAACAGTGCCTAACAAAAAAGAGAAAAATCTGTTCCAGAATCAGTTACTCACGTGTGGCTTTAAAAAAAGATTAAATAAGTGATTACATCTGTGTAATGTGGCAAACTCTCAAAAAGCTTTAAATCATTCAGCATCGAGCAGGGCCGAATTTGCCTCAAGAGATAAAATATATTTATTTAAATATTCCAAATTAATATTAATAGTATTTAGCTAAATAAAATACCGGTTGTAACAGGATCAGAGTACACCCTCCTTTTCTCCTTTAGTTTTGAAGATAATTGATTGAAATTTGGGATATCTTATATACATAATAATAAGCGGCATATTTTGACATACAAGTGATTTTTTTCATTTCCGGTTTCGCCGGAAGTGGCACTAACTTTCGATTTTTAAATGGAACACCCTGTATATTATTGCATTTTTTGAAATCTGCATAATTTTCTGAATCTACCGATACCAAATAAGTGACATTTCAAACGTCAATATTTTTTATAATATAATTTTTAGTTTCCATTGAAGTGTGCCATGACGGTTCCGATTTATTCTAAATGACCCATGTAATGCTAAAAAAATCGAAATCTCGTAAAAAATACTAAATTACGTGATTTATGGGCAAATAAAGTTCATCAAAATGGTTTTTGGAGAAAAACTCATATTTTTCAAATGGAACCATGTTGGTACCGTGGTACCATTTATTAGTACTATTAATAAGGAATTTATTAATATGTCGTATTAAAATGTGCGATAAATGCAAACAAAATTACAGCTAAAAGAAAATAAGAAAATACAGTTTTTGTTCTAATTAAATGTTAAGAAGTAACTAAGGTGGCTTTGAAAACAATGAAATATTTAGCGTGTCAAACATTTGTTGGTTTACCGGTGTTTTTTATTGTGTCTTTAAAAATTGTTTAAAATTCTTCTTAATTGTGGTCAAAATGCTGCAAATTTATACAAGAGATGAAAAAGTGTACATGTTAATTATTTATGGGGAATGTAGAAAAAATGCCGTTGCGGCTAGACACCTTTATACCAAACGATATCCTGATAGACAATGCAGCGAGAAATTATTTTAATCGTCTTGAAAATCAATTCCGAAGTAAGCCCAGCAATGATCCCGAAGAAAATTTCATTCTTGACGAAGGAACAGAAATTAATGTTTTGGCTCGAGTAGAAGTTAATAAGACTGTTTCTTTAAGGCAAATGGTTTGAATTGGAAATCAGTTATCAAACAGTAAGCCCAATTTTGCACAAATACCACTATAAATCTTTTAAATACCAATTGCACCAGTACTTGTACGAAAATGATTAGGAACGTAGGATGTAATATTGCAATTGGATTTTGGAGAATAACATGCAGCCAAACAATGATTTTTTTGGGATTGATTTTATTTTCGGACGAGTCTAGGTTTACAAATATGGGATTATTTAACCGACAAAATACAAAATATTGACAGAAAATGAAAATTTATTACGGGAGGGTAACTTTCAAGTGCGGTTCGGTTTCAATGTTTGGCTTGGAATAATCGGTAGTAGAATCATTGGTCCAATAATATTTGAAGGACCCCTGACTGGTGCCAGATACTTAGGATTTCTGCAAAATGAAATTGAGGATAGTTTAGCTGAATTACCTTTCCATTTACAACAGGAAATGTATTTTCAACAAGATGGCGCTCCTGCCCATAATTCAAGGATAGTAATTGATTACCTTCAACGGAGATTCGGAGAAAACGTAATTTCGACGAATGGTCCTGTGAGGTGGCCTCCAAGGTCACCTGATTTAACACCCCTTGATTTCATTGTTTGGGGTCATTAAAAAAACATTGTCTACGCAACCGCCGTTACAACCCGTGAAGACCTGGAGTTACAAGTAAGACGCGCAATTAATAGCATAACGGCCCAGCAATTGGCGAACATTCTTCGAGGAACAGCTATGCGAGTTCAGAAGTACATTGATGTTAATGGACAGCATTTTGAACAACTGGTAATGTTTGTAATGTTTTGTGTTCATTTTTTGTATTCCAAAGCCACCTTATGTATAACAAGGTAATTAGAACAATATTGTATTTTCTTATTTTCTTTTAGTTGTAATTTTGTTTGTATTTATCGCACATTTTAATACGATATATGAATAAATTCCTTATTAATAGTACTAATAAATGATACTACGGTACTAATATGATTCCATTTGAAAAATTGAGTTTTTTCCCTAAAAACCATTTTGATGAAACTTTTTTGCTCATAAATCACGTAATTTAGTATTTTTGACAGGATTTCGATTTTTCTAGCATTACACGGTTTATTTGGAATAAATCGGAACCGTCATGGCACACTTAAATGGAAAACTAAAAATTATGTTATAAAAGATATTGACGTTTGATATGTCACTTATTTGGTATCGTTAGATTCAGGAAATTATGCAGAATTCAAAAATGCAATAATATACAGGGTGTTCCATTTAAAAATCGAAAGTTAGTGTCACTACCGGCGAAACCGGAAGTGAAAAAAAAATCACTTATATGTCAAAAAGTGCCGCTTATTATATATATAGGATATCCCAAATTTCAATCAATTATCTTCAAAACTAAAGTAGAAAAAGGGGGTGTATTATGATCTTGTTACAACCGGTATTATTGTAAATTTTCAATTTTAAAAAAATTTCCACAGATATTATGAACACTAAACGAAATAAAACCTAAGCATTTTATGCAATATTTATTTATTTATACTAAACAGATAAAAACCCAAATAACAAAATTCTCATTTTAACCGTGTTTTCTTCTAAAAGATCAAAAACAATAACGTAAGCGGAATATTCTTTCATATTTTTAAAAATTCTTTTGTGGTCTAACATCCTTTTCTTAAAGTTTCTACTGGTTTGTCCCACATAAATTTCATGGCAAGCACCAAAGTTAGCCTTATCATTCTTCAGATTTATATTTCATTAAAAATATTATAAATCTTTCTAGTATTTGCAAATTTCAATATTTTAAAGCTCTCATTAGGATTTATATATTTATATACACACATAAACTGGCATACTGGACAAGTTTAATATTATTCCCAATGATATACTATTAGCGACACATTCTGAAATTTGAATGACAAAAAATTATTCGTTATAGATTAGTTAAGGATCCATGTTCAATTGAGGAATATATTAATCCATTTCAATTGAAATACATTCGACAAAAGACCATCAATTATTTCCAGCAATAGAAAAACCCATTTAATCTTTGAATGCGACTCTTTAACTGACCATTATGTGCATACATATGTTATTTTCACATTTTTGTGTGGGTCCATTCAATCTATAAAATATTCCAAATTACCCTTGACGAGACCTTGCGCACCCCATCTTTTTTTAACCACCATATTTGTTTAACCGTGCATTGGCCAGTTTTTCTTATAACTCTAGTCACACAACAATATTTCGTGTCTCCGTCCAACCCACATGACTCAAATCAAGTTTTTTTTTGCATTAGTAAAATGTTCGTAATAGAGAATGAAATAAAAACAAGTCTTTGGAAGGGTCAGTCCCTGTGGACATTGGGGGAACAAGTTACCCCAGTAGTTTGAATGCTAGCCAATGATAATGGAGTTGGACCGGGGGTCAGGTCGTAATCAATATTATTCACCGGCCCCTGCTTGGTTAATGTGATATTTTTTCGAAAATCGACGCCAGTAATGGACACTCTTAAAGAGACATGTAAAAGTATAAGCCTTTGTCAATACCAAAAAATGGTCAATTAAAATTAAATTTATTTGTGGCATTATTATTAAAATTTAGCAGATATAAATCTAGTAAACCTTTGATTAATATTAAATGTTCTACTGATTCTGTGGTATTGTGAAATGTAGGTATATTTAAACAATATTTTCAACAGTAAAAGCACAAGAGCTTTTTTTTATCGGATAAATTTCTCTTTGTAACGAAATAATTTTGCCAGTCAGTAATTTTATAAGAAAAAACTGACATGAAAAAATCGCGAGACCGCAGGTCGAGCGATTTTGTCAAATGTCAGTTTTTCGAGCAAAATTACTGATTGGCAAAATTTTGAGTTAGAAAGAAATTTATCCATAAAAGAAAAGCTCGAGTGTTTTTTGGCAAGATAAATTAACGACAGAATATGTGAACGAACAACAACAATAATTATCTTTATTTATACAATTATTTAAAGGAACAGTTATTAAAAATACAGTTGTTAGAAATTGTTATATATTTTTATCGGTGATAAAAAACGATGCACCTTTTTTATCGCTGTCAAAGTGACAAAAATGTGCTGTCAGATAGACTTTTTCATATAGGAGTTAATTTATCAACAGTAAAAGCACAAGAGCTTTTTTTCTATCAGATAGATTTCACTTTGTAACGAAATAATTTTGCCAGTCAGTAATTTTATAAGAAAAACTGACATGAAAAAATCGCGAGACCGCAGGTCGAGCGATTTTGTCAAATGTCAGTTTTTCGAGCAAAATTACTGATTGGCAAAATTTTGAGTTAGAAAGAAATTTATCCATAAAAGAAAAGCTCGAGTGTTTTTTGGCAAAGATAAATTAACGACAGAATATGTGAACGAACAACAACAATAATTTATCTTTAAGGTGACGTGCGACTACTAGATGTACTCTGATTTTGAGGAACAAGCATTTTTATCGGTGATAAAAAGCGATGCACCTTTTATCGCTGTCAAAGTGACAAAAATGTGCTGTCAGATAGACTTTTTCATATAGGAGTTAATTTATCGGTATTAAACAATTTCCATAGTTTAGGTAATATTTAAAAAAATTTCAATGTTTAGTATCCTATTGTCTGAATATATCATGTAAACGTATTATAAGTGTCGGTATAATTAAAATAAAACAAATTAAATTGCTTTTGGCATTCTTACCACAAAAATTAAGTAAGTTCTCAGATTGGACCTCCACCTTAGCTTCTTGAGAATAATTAAACTGAGCGTCAATGAAAATACCTGAAATTGCTTTCAATTGTTCGCTCTTTTTATATAATTTAAATTGTTCGAGCACCTTTTCAAATAATTTTTTTTATAAACTTCCAAAAAAATCAAGAGGGTTTAAATCAGCGGCTCTAATAGGTCGCTCCTCAAAATAATTATGCTAATACTGCTTATGAAAATACAGTACTTATTCCGAAATGTTAATTTTTATTCTCTAAAAATATTCAACATTTAACAGTTGCATTTTGTAGGTGTGAGACATTTCTTTGATAGGCGAAACAAAATCATCCTCTGCCTATCCTTTTGGTGCAACAAATTTGTTTAATACCCAAAGAAGGTGCGAGAAAAAAAAGTGATACGATATTTCAGTTTTTTTGAAGAAAGATTCGAAAATGTTTTTAACAGATACGTTTATAACTTTCAGCATTCTAATTATTTTAATATTCATCTCTGGGTAACACCTAATTAAATAATTTTGTTGTAAAATTCGCCGTTTACTGTATATACATATAGAAACGTATTCTAATAAACTATCTTGAACTTCGTTGCCTAATATAAAAATATGACCCCAAAGTTGAACATGTTTGGGTGGATTTCCTCCTGTAATATTTCAGACAAATTATATTAAAAGTTACCCATCTAACCCATTAGCGTAGTCATGTTTAAGTAATTGCTTCGAGTGATACCAAGGACGCTTTTAAAAAAGGGTGTGTTGCAATTTGCTCTAAGAGATTGATGAATAATTTCTTAAGTTTCAAAATAAGTAGATTTGCATCCCCTCGATGCTTTCAACGCTCAGAATTTTATATTAACTATGGAAAACTAAGATAAAGTGTGGTTCATACACTGTTTATTGATTAGACGGGCAGGTATTTATAAAGTAGTTAAATATAATACACCTAATATTTCATCCATAGTTATTAAAATGATTCCATATTTTCCTTTCACGATTTTTTTGTCCTTAGAGTTTGATGCTACTAATATTGGGGAGTTCTAGGATTTGCTGTAAATGAAATGTATTCAGATCCAGATCCAGATTTATCTTTGTGTATCCTTGAAGTTAGCAGAACGGGCCATTTATGAACAATTAGTCCAATACCTTAATACCAATAATATACTGCCATCTAATCAATCGGGATTTCGTAAAAATTTTAGCACAACTACTGCGTTAATAGCAGTAACTGATGAGATAAGTCAAGCCCGTTATCAAATTAAATTTACGGTTCTTACTTTACTGGATATGTCTAAGGCATTTAACAGTGTAAATTTTGAGCTTCTGCAAAAAAAACTAGAAATTTATGGTATTAGTGGTGTCGTAAATCGTTGGTTTAGGAACTATCTGTATCATAGATTTCAAATAACTAAATTAACTGATACAAACTTATCTCAGAAATTGGAATTGTTATCGGGAGTTCCACAGGGCTCTGTCCTGGGACCTCCTTTTAATATATTTACATCTGATCTGCAGTTTATTCCACAATATTCAAAATTACATTTATATGCTGATGATATCCAGCTATACATAACTCTATCCTTAAATGACGTTTGGCAAAAAACTGAAAACTTAAATTCGGATCTAAGAAACATCCTAAAATGGTCTCAAAACAACTATCTCCGTATGAATCCAAACAAAAAGCCAAATAATTTTAATGGGATCACAGCACAGGGTAAATAGTACAAAAGAACTAAATCTGGTTATTAAGTTAGGAGAGTCGCAGTTAGAAATACGAGATACTGCTAAAAACTTAGGTTTCTTGTTTGATTCACAACTATCGTTTACGATGCATGTTTCAAAAAATAATCAGTCAGTCTTATTTGAAACTTAGACATCTCTATCAATTCAAAGATTTACTGCAAACGAGAATTAAAGTGCAACTTGTAGAAACCTTAGTTTTGTCGATTTTTAATTATGGAGACTGTTTATATGGACCGTGTTTAAATGCAGTGGACAAAAGGAGACTTCAAGTCATTCAAAACTGTTGTGTAAGATTTGCATGTAAAGTGCTAGTTAGAGAACACATAACTTCCTATTTTAAGGAGTTAAAGATATTACGATTAGACGAACGTCGATTTCTTCACTACTCTTGCCTAATAAAAAAAAATAGTTGATACTCAAAATCCCAGTTATCTATATAATAAAATAGAATTTAGACGTAATGCCCATAGCAGAGTTATACGGAACTCTAATGATATCAGTATACCTAGGCATACCACTGCTGCATACGAAACATCATTTTCATATCTAGTTTCTTATATAATCAGCTATCACCACAGGTATTTCAGACAAGCCTTGCGTCCTTCAAAGAAAAATTAAAAAAATAAATATAGTTTAAAAAACTAAAAAACACGCTTTTAAAGCACATCAAACTAAAAATTGAAAAATAATTATTAATATAAACTGAAAACAATAATGAACGAAAAATACTAGCATTATTGTGAAAAAGCGTGGGTTGCTCGATATACGAAAAAATATGGCACAAAGCGCCCCACGCTTTTTTCACAATAATACTAGTATTTTTCGTTCATTATTGTTTTCAGTTTACATTAATAATTATTTTTCACTTTTTAGTTTGATGTGCTTTAAAAGCGTGTTTTTTTTAAACTATATTTATTTTTCACTTTTTAGTTTGATGTGGTATGAAAGCGTGTTTTTTAGTTTTTTTTAAACAGATATTTAAATATTTCAGCCATGGGATTTGAACTCACGCCCGAGGAGTCCGTCGTTTCGCGTCGACTAAGACTTGCCCGCTCGGCCAACGACCGAACTGAGAATCACGGAATATACTTACAATATTAAGCTCTTGCCTCACGCAGAGGATACGTGAGGAAAGGACTGGCGATCCTGATCAGGATAATGATATAAACTTATCAAATTATTGTATTGTTACCGGTTCTTCGTAAGTGTACAAAGTTTCAATTAAATCTGTCCGTTTAAAGTGGGTCAAAATCGAGTCCAAAGAGTCGGTTACAAACAAACAAACAAACAAACAAGTGAAGCTAATAAAAGCGTGTTAAAAAGAAAAAAATTAACATAATGCCACAAATATAACGTTCAGGCAATACTTAATAACAGTCTTAATAACAAAAGTTTTGAATATATGCACATTTTTACATCAGCCGTAATAAATCCAGCGATAACAAATAGCTACAAATCATTTTATTATTTTCCGTCTACTTGTTTATTTGCTAATGTCATCCCATACTCAGCCTCAGAATTATTTACAACCATGCCAAAAAAATCAACCATTTTCTAAACATCAAATACCACAAGGGTTTAACGCACAAACAAATACTTATTAGTTGTACAAATAATAAAATAAACCCTATCCACCCTTTATTTACAATAGTTTTTATAGCCCGCTATAAAAATATACAAGAGGCGCGTGGCCAGGTAAAAAACTACCAAAAAAAACGATATCGCAAGGGTTACTAGGCCTTCCCACCTAAGAAGACATGTTGAAGGTATTCTTTTTATTAAGTTATTAGAGGTTAACCGCTTATTATCGCTGTTTTATACCGGGCACGCGACCAGGTAAAAAAGGGGTACCACTCCGTTTTTTATTCATTACAGGAAAGGGGTTTTTTAATGAATTGGAACCCTTCCGACACATTTTACACTAACTACTGTGTAATAAGTGGGATAAATACGTTTTAAAACGTTATTGGATATCTTTTTTTGTTCATTTCCTTAATTTATGGATAGTGGAGAGATATTTTATGAACTACTTGTAAATTAACATTTATTTCTCTTGCACATTTGGATATTATTAGGATACTGTCTTAAATTATTTAAAAAATTTATTAAATAAACAACAATAATAATAATAACAATCTTTATTCGTGTATTGCTGCACATTAGACAGATATAAAACATCAAAAACACATACAAATAAATAATTAGATAATAAATAAAACATATAAACAATTAATTTAGTTAAAAGTTTCACTTAAAATTCACCCGTACCATAGTAGCATCCATATACCGGTTGTAAACTGTACCATGACATCGTTTTGTGTAATAACATTACAAGATCTGAAAAAAATAATTAACAATCAAAGAAAAAAATATAGCACTGATGAAATCGGTCTTGATGTTATAAAAAAATCTGTTCCATATACTAGGCTATCCTTTTCTAA